>JABACO010000001.1:1779768-2117268 GCA_013339895.1 Ephydatia muelleri
CCTTCTCCTCCCCCTTCTCCTCCTCCCCACCCTCTTCTCCCACCATCTCCTCCCCACCTCTTCTCCCACCATCTCCTCCCCCCACCCTCTTCTCCCACCATCTCCTCCTCACCTTCTCCCACCATCTCCTCCCCACCCTCTTCTCCCCACCATCTCCTCCCACCCTCTTCTCCCACCATCTCCTCCCACCTTCTCCTCCCACCATCTCCTCCCCACCTTCTCCTCCCACCATCTCCTCCCACCTTCTCCTCCCACCATCTCCTCCCCCCCTCTTCTCTCACCATCTCCACCGACCATCTCCTCCCCACCCTCTTCTCCCACCATCTCCTCCCCACCCTCTTCTCCCACCATCTCCTCCCCCACCTTCTCCCCCACCATCTCCTCCCCACCTTCTCCTCCCATCTCCCTCCCACCATCTCCTCCCACCTTCTCCTCCCACCATCTCCTCCCCACCCTCTTCTCCCCCACCATCTCCTCCCCACCCTCTCCTCCCCACCTCTCCTCCCCACCTCTCCTCCCCACCCTCTTCTCCCACCATCTCCTCCCCACCCTCTCCTCCCCTCGTCCCACCCACCTCCTCCTCCCTCTCCCCCTCCTTACCAGATACAATGGACGCCCTCTCTTTGGTACACGTTTGACGACCACCTGCTCACCATGAAGCAGATGAAGGAGCTGGGCATGGTCCCCTGTGACGATTAATCGGACACCCTCCGAGAGACAAGGTGTTCACTCCCCACAAGGGGACCCCTTCTACGCCAGGTCCCCCCATGACCACCGCTACGCAAGACACCTGGGGGGCCTTTCGCCATCGGAGGGGAACCAACGAGCGAAAAAGGGCGCCACTTCTGGAAGCTCACCAGTGCCAGAAGGGTTAAATCCCGTGCTGTCTCCCGTATTGGGGGCGTCATCTCCAGAGGGCCAGCGCTTCCCTTCCCCTCGCAATTGCCTTTAGGGGTGGAAGGGGCACCAGGGGGTTTCGGCGTGGTGGGGCAGGGCCCCCCGCGGTAGAGGGAGGGGTCCACCTGTCCTGCCGAGAAAACACGAGCTAATCGACAAGGGGAAAGGGAACGTGTCCCCGCCCACCAAATCTCGCAGCAAGAAGCGCCTCTTTGGACCTTGCCTATGCCTCATCCCCCACCCTTGAAAAAGACCCTCGCAGACTCACCCCATAAAGGAACCATCTCCTGACGCCGCAAGGACGGTTTTCGACAGGCTCAGTCACCCCCCAGGAGTAGTGCCACCCCGTGGGTGTGATGGGGGCCTACGGGGGGGAAGCCAGGAGGGCTCGTCCGTTCCGTGAGGATGGGAGTGGGGATGAGGCGTTCGTCAGGGAGCTACCCATGGACGCTGTGAGGACGCCATTGGCCAAAGGAGAGGAGGGTGTGGGGAGGAGGGGGTTTTCCCCCAAGGAACGACAAGAGAGAGAGGGATGTTGCAAGGATGACGATAGAGGAGGGCGGATCCGCTGGACGTTGCAAACTGGTCCCCAGTTCATTCAAGCCAAGGTGACATGTCCCCAGGCCATCCAGCCTTCAAAATGGTCCCCAATACACTCCAGCAAGGACGGCTGGTCTTCAGACCTGTCCCCAGGGCCATTCGATCGAAACCAAATGGTCAATAAAGGGCACTGACCTTCCTAACAGGAATGTCCAGTCCCCAGGCCATCAAAGCCGAACAGAGGAAGCATTGGAAGGGATTACCGACAATGAGTTGCTGCAGTCCCCAGACCATCCAGGCACTCCCGGCATTCCTTCCCGAGGAGACACTTGGAGGAAGTGAAGGAACCAGCTGTACCCTCAGGCAGGACTGTTGTTCGAAAAGATGAGCAAACGCAATCCACATATCTATGGCCCCTTGGATAAAGAAACAAATCCTGGCCTCCTGGATAAAGAAACGAATCGTGGCCCCCTGGATAAGGAAGCGAACAAGCCACTGTGTAAAGGACTACACAACATTGATGAGTTTGCCAATAGGAAAGGAGGTCAGTTGCCATAGTAGCGGGTCGGTGGTGGAAGAACATGCCATTGGTGGTAATGTGGCGAGCACGAGTGGACTGGGAACCAGACCTCGATGTGGGCCATCAGGAGATGGTGGGGCTGGGGAAGAGGTTACCTGCTCATCGCGATGCCCAGAATGCAGTCAAGGCTTCCATTATAAGGTGTGTGTGGTGTGGTTCTGTATGCAGGTGTGTGTTGTGTGTGTGTGTGTGTGTGTGGTGTGTGTGTGTGTGTGTGTGTGTAGGGTGTGGTTCTATATGCAGGGTGTGGTGTGTGTTGTGTGTGTGGTTGTTCTGTAGGCAGGTGTGTGTGTGTGGTGTGGTGGTGTGTGTGGTTCTCTATGCAGGGGGTGTGTGTGTGTGTGTGGTTCTGTATGCAGGTGTGTGTGTGTGTGGTGTGGTTCTGTATGCAGGTGTGTGTGTGTGTGTGGGTGGTGTGGTTCTGTATGCAGGTGTGTGTGTGTGTGGTGGTGTGTTCTGCATGCAGGTGTTGGTGTGTGTGTGTGGTGTGGTTCTGTATGCAGGTGTGTGTGTGTGGTGTGGGGTGTGGTTCTTCTGCATGCAGGTGTGTGTGTGGTGTGGTTCTGTATGCAGGTGTTGGTGTTGTGTGTATGAGTATGGTGTGTGCCTTCGTGGTTCTGTATGCAGGTGTGTGTGTGTGTGTGTGTGTGTGTGTGTGTGTGTGTGATTGTGATTTGGTTCTGTGGGGTGTGTTGGAATGTGTATGGTGTGTGTATGTATGGCTATGTGGTGTATTGTTGTAGGTGAAACACTTTCGGTAGTGTGCTGTAAGGTCTGGTACCACTTGTTGCACTGTTAGAATGGATGTGAGCAATTATCACCTAATTAGTGTGCCTTTATTCATTTAACAACTTGAAGTAGCCATGGCTCTAGTTTGAAGGCAGGCATATATCAGTGATAATATATAAAGGGATTGGCAATGCGCCACGTGAGCCATAGAGATTCGCAATTTTTCGCGTGCCATCCGACCTGCTGTGAATCGCACCTGCGTAGAAGTGAGGACAGAGTCTAAAACTCGCTGGTTTGTTTGAACTAAAAGGAGAAGGCTTATTTGATTGTAATTTTCAAGTTCGCCATCACATGCACTACGTGCTGCTCTTTTTTGAAGGGCCGTGAGTGTTCTGTTACACAGTTTTCGAGCTTTTTTGCGATTTTTCCGGAGCGTCGTTTTTTGTGGGACAGTATCTTACGAATCAATGGTCTTTTCTGTTTGAAAATGGCTCTATAACGTGCAAGATGGTTAAATTGTAGTGTGGTGTTGTTTGTTTGTAACGGCAGTGCTCAGAACCGCTCCAACAGAACGTTGGATATGGTAATTTTGTGGGACAGTGTAGCCTTTATCGTGTAAGCTAGATCGCTAAATCTGACACTGTCTTGTAGCTCTTGGTTCATATTTTAGCATCCGATTATTTTTATATCTAACGCGCGACTACGTTACGGCTTGTATTGTGTCAAAGGTCATGGTTTTATGGTTTTTCTAACTTGCTAGCCCATTTTGCAGTCACAGCGGGTTACAACGCAATTAGCTACTCATCGCCATCCTATAATGATAATTGACCTATTTGTGTACACGCATACATTTGTTGGTTGTGGGCTCGAGTACAGGTGCGGATGGCACGCTCTAATGCGTGAAAAGTGGGCTCGT
Source organism: Ephydatia muelleri (assembly GCA_013339895.1). Taxonomy (NCBI): domain Eukaryota; kingdom Metazoa; phylum Porifera; class Demospongiae; order Spongillida; family Spongillidae; genus Ephydatia; species Ephydatia muelleri. Next base: position 1,783,431 of record JABACO010000001.1, read on the forward strand.
TTCCAATCCCATTATATATTATCTCTGCATATATTGTGCTGTTCTCACACGGATTTTGGAGAAATAAAAGTGCTGCAATGGAGTTAGATAAACATCTAAGAAAGAACAGGGCTACATGTATTCCATCGTTGTGGTAGTGTCTCCTTGTGTGGTGAGATCTAGTAATGACTGTTGTATTAAACTATTAATAATTCTTGGGCTAACTCTTTATTCATGGTGCCGATTACATAAGTCTAACTTCATTGACCAGTTGCTAAATATGCAATAATAAATCAGGTATAGGTTAAGATTGGACCACACCCACTAGGTGAAGTAGAGATATTTGGTGTGATATGGGAGGTTGTGATATGGGGAGGGTGTGATATGGGAGGGTGTGTATGGGAGTGTGGTGTGATATGGGAGGGTGTGATATGGGAGGTTGTGATATGGGAGGTTGTGATATGGGAGGGTGTGATAGGTTGTGATAGGAGTGATGGTGATGCAGATGAGTTTGATTTGTGTACTTCCCTTAATGCAGGAATTTGACATGCAGGCCTCCATGCTAGCCAGGAGTTGCAAACTTCTCATATGGTAGGTGGAGTCTGGGAGGGTGTGGGTAGGTGGAGTCTGGGATGGTGTGGGTAGGTGGAGTCTGTGAGGGTGTGTGGGTAGGTGGAGTCTGGGATGGTGTGGGTAGGTGGAGTCTGGGATGGTGTGTGGGTAGGTGGAGTCTGGGAGGATGTGTGGGTAGGTGGAGTCTGGGATGGTGTGTGGGTAGGTGGAGTCTGGGAGGATGTGTGGGTAGGTGGAGTCTGGGATGGTGTGTGGGTAGGTGGAGTCTGGGAGGATGTGTGGGTAGGTGGAGTCTGGAAGGGTGTGTGGGTGTGCAACAATAGGATGACATTTTGCTTTGCATGCCACTACAGTGACAATTCAGACCAGTCCAAAGTGATCGTGGCTTCTTTGACGAACAGCCTCATGAAGCTAGCTGAGAAGTTGGCACTCAAGTTTCACCAATACTCCGATGTCCAACAATAACCCAATGTTTGACTTCATAACACACTCTCCTTTCTCCCTCCCCTCTCTCTCTTTTTCTCTCTCGTTTCGTATCTTGATGTAACCATTTACTGTTTTCAGCATTTTTTTACCTTTCTGAATGGTTATGTGTCTGTAAGGCATCTGGAGTAGTGTGTGCTATACAAGGTGTGCTTCATAAGGAATCATCGAACAAAGTTATGGCGAAAGCCTAACATTGTTTGTAATATTGAAATCATGTCTCCCTCGCAGAAATGGGTCCACACCCCCAAAAGAAGAGCACAGCGGTGTCAATGCAGGAGCCCCGAAAAGCGGTCTCCTCACCTGACTGGATAGGAGATGGCTTGGTCCACTCCGACTCCAACCCGCTTCCTGGTTGGGCCAACTTGGACTTTGAAAAACCAGAAGACTCATGCTCGCAGTGGTGGCGCAGAAAATGGGAAATAAAACCCCTGTCCCACCCGAGGTGTCGGAGCGGGAGAAATCCCCCGATAAAGTACCGGAAAGGGAGAAATCCCCCGGCCTACCTGCTCCTAAAACGATCCACCACGCATTGACGGAGGGGACACCCGTAACTGGGGTCTCCTCAGAGGAAGCGGAGACGGAAACATCTCCCACCTCGACACCCATCAGTGCCACGGCAGGGACGGAAGCTGCTCCGCTGCCCAAAGAGGTGCCGGGCACAGTCCTGCCGCAAAATGTAATCCTACCCCGAGCTCGCCCTCAGTTGGTTTGGGTCCTACTTTCGTCCCTCCGTAGGGACACCAATCCTAATTCAACACTAATAACTGTGATTGTTACGAATATGCCGGCTCCCCACAATTGTATACTTGTCCCAACACACATGCATTTGGTTCAGTCTGTATGCTGCGTGTTTAAATGTAGATGATAATAATGAACAACAATTAAATACAAGGGAACTACCTCAGACATAAAAAAAAAAGATTATTTAAAGCTGGTAGTGGCTGGGGGTCAGGACTGCTCAAGGACCCGTCAAGCAGACATCCTTGTCACCAATTGGGACAACGGCATCTCAGCAGCCTTCGATATCACTGTTGCATCTCCGCTCAATTCTAGTGTTATGGAAGCGGGCATGTACTCTGGCGTTGCAGCAAGAGCAGCTGAGTTCAGGAAACATTCTGAAAATGACACAAAATGTGCTCAATTGAGTTGGAAATGTATTCCACTGGTGGGGTGGAGAGTTATGGTCCAGAGGCCTTCTCACAACTAGCCACCCGTCTAGCCATTCGTGGGAATACCTATAAATCTATGGCATTGACTGACCTCTATGGTCGCCTCAGTCACTCACTAATTAGAGCTAATGCTCGTGCCATCCTGACTCGGTTCTACTCCCACCTTGCGCAGCAGGTGGATGAACTGTGTGTGTAATTGTTTGTATTGTGTGGGGTTGTATGTGCATATGTGTAAATTGTGTATTTGAATATTTATTATTATCATTATGAACCCTGAACTAGTTACCTATTAAATAATTATATGACTTTATACAAGCATCAGCATAGGTGGCAGGCTGGCCTGTGCATTTGAGGCAACATGGTGGTCTTGTACGGAACCAAGTGGGCGATGGCACAACGATCGCGTGACCACATGATAGAGCGTAGCAATGAAAAACCAATTTTGCAGCAAAACCAAATGAGTTTTCCATTTATCACAAATAACTGAGTTTTTTTTAATTTTGCGTACACGAATTGCATGGTGATGTAATTCGATTTTAGGAAACAGTTTTTATTTATAGTGGTGTATGCAATCTACAGTACATATGCAATGTAGTTTTTGCTTACAACTCGTAGATTAAAATTACATACTTGTACAGTGCACGATTATCATTCACATACATATACTTACATCCATAATAAATACAGTGCAGTTTCATTCAGAAAACTTCCTTGATTTCGGGATTGTCTGTGTGTGGCCGCACCCACCGCTTGCTTAGTTCATCCACGAGGACCACAGGGTCCGACGAGACCACCAGCGCGTCCTCCACAGATGAAAAAGTAACAAACCCTTCAGCTATTCCAACCTTCATCTGTCAAAGTTGTTTAAAAATCCGTCACAAAGATATTCGTGTAATGTAACATGGATTAAAAAAAAAAACAACAACATAAACTGGTCCCATGTGACACATCAGTCCCGTTTCTAAGTCCCCCTTAAGGCCCAGTATCCTCTGTCCCCCCCACCCACCCTCCCTCACTCATAAAGGCACTGGTCACTAACACTGATGCCCCTCCAACCTACCCACTCCAGGAAGTGGTCGTAGTAGCCATCCACGTTCAACAGACCCATTGGCTTGCTGTGCAGTCCCAGTTTGCTCCAAGTCAGCATCTCCGTTAGTTCCTCCATGGTGCCCAGGCCACCGGGAAGCGCTATAAACGCATCAGACTTTGAAAACGCATTAAAAAACTTTCATCTTCAAATTCTCGTATTGTGGTCAGCCCATGTGTGTAGTGGATTGCATAGCACGTACAAAAACTACGCTGCGGCTCTCGTACACGTGTGCAGAAACATCGCGAGGCTGTTGGTTTTCACAAGCAAGGATGATCTCATGCCTCTAAATCGAATCATGGTGATCAACAGCTGTACGTGTGAGCACTTGAGCAGACAATTTTCTGCATGTGTTGTGAGCCGCGCTAGCTAAGTGTGCAAAAACGTTCTGGACGGTTCTGCGCTGTGTGTGTGTGTGTGTGTGTGTGTGTGTGTGTGTGTGTGTGTGTGTGTGTGTGTATGTGTGTGTGTGTGTGTGTGTGCACGTGACTTACCCTATCAAACATCATCTTCTTTCTGGTGTGCATGTCTGGCACTACAATCTCCTGACACCCGGCGCTGTACCCGTCGGATTCTGAGCGTAGAAAACAATAAATAATTACAACGACGACGATGTGAAAATGAGGAGGCTCAACTCAGGAAGAAATGGGGGATGATTCCTGTGATCTCTCCACCATTCGAGACAACGCTGTCGCAGAGTTTTCCAAGCAGACCATATCTACTTCCTCCGTATATCACAGATATCCGTTTTGAAGCCAAGTACCTCCCGAGCTCTTGTTAAAAGTAAATAAATAAATAAATATTAAACGAACAATGGAAGATAGGTACCTGCTACCTTACCTATTGTCTTAGTGGCGAAGGCAGGGTTCTTGCCCAATTTAGCACCGCAGTACACAGCTACCGTCGATGCCTGCATGTTACGATTCTCTCGTACCCAGATCCAAATGTTTGTCTCGTACCCAGACCCTTATCGTAAGCAATCATAGCGTATATTTATTGGGCCCCGATCATCTGCCGCCCGCGTCCTTTCTCCGAGTTGAATTTTTGTGTTCATGCAAAGCTCAAGCCTGCCATTCCTTGCGCAAGGGAGGGTCTGTTCTCTATGGCTTGCCAGATTCTTACATCAAAGGGAATTGCACCCAACACCAATGAAACGTTTGAACGACTGAAGGTCAAACACCCCTTTTCTAATCCCCCTTCTATCCCAGTTGGAAACATTGACACAAAGCCTGTACAGCTTCAACCTGATTTCAATCTCTTAGCAGCCCTACGGTCGTTCAAGAAAGCAACAGCTTGTGAACCATCTGGTATGAGGATTCAGCACTTTCTAGATGTTGCCAGTGTAAGTATCAATCATTAGCCTCCTACGTGAAGTCTCAAACATTCTACTTGCTGGAAAGGCACCTGAAGAGATAGCCCCACTTCTTGCTGGAGGAAGTTTGACAGCATTGGAACACAATATTGGGATGTTTGGCCAATTGCTGTGGGAGAGGCTTGCCAGCAAATGTGCCTGCAGTGTGGTAAAAGAAAAGGCTTCTGACTTTTTAAGTCCATTTCAGTTCGGTGTGGCTTGTCCTAGCGGATCAGAAAAGATAATTCACAATCTCAGAGAAGTATTGGAACAGCATTGGAGTGACCCTGATTTTGCAGTCATTAAAATCGATATGCAGAATGCTTTCAATCTTGTATCTCGTGATGTCGTACTTCTGAATCAGCAGTGTTTCTTGCACTTCCCAGAGATTTACCCATGGACCTGCTGGTGCTACTCACAACACCCAAAACGTTGGCATCCTGTTGGCTTAATTTCCTCGGCATCAGGGGTTCAGCAGGGTGATCCTCTAGGCCTCCTTCTATTTGCTCTAGTCCGTCAATCAATCCTGAGACAGTTGGCAGCTGATCTAACTCACAATGTCAACAACTCTTGCTTAATGCATGGTACCTAGCTGATGGGGCACTGGCTGGTCTATAGGCTCTGCTGTGCTCAGGGCTTTAGAGATCCTAGTATAACAGAGGGCAAGCCAAATGGCCTGACTCAACCTGTCAAAATGTGAACTGTTTAGTTCCACTTTCGAGAATTCAACCCTGCATCCCTACATCAACTATACCTAGCCTTGAAATTCTGGGGGGCACTATATGGAAGTCCAGAATTTTGCGGTGACTACATTGAGGCAAAGAGTAATCAGGCTTGTTCTCTTCTCCATCTTTTACCTCAGCTGTGTGACCCTCAAGTGTCCATTTTGCTACTTTGCCACTGTGCAAGCTTCTGCCATTTAGGCCGCTCCATTCCCCTTTGTGAATCTTCACTACAGCAGTTTACGCTTTTTGATGAAGATGTCCTCCACTGTTTAGAGGAATGTGCAGCCTTTGAACTAACACATTCAGCTACTAAACAAGTTCAACTTCCATTTAGGTTTGGCGGTCTTGGATTGAGATCAGTCTCTAACCACTCCCCTAATGCATATATTGCATTGTGTCCAATGCTATCGATACATTGATGATGGTGTTGTTGCTGGCCCCATTGCGGCCATTGCTCGTGTTCTTGCCATCATCCAAGACCGTGGATCACCACTGGGCCTTTACATCAACATCACCAAGTGTGAATTATTCAGTTTAAGTGATCTCAGTACCGTCCCAGATGAGATGAAGCAATCCAATGTGCCCCACTTTGAGATCCTGGGGGCTCCCATAGGTGATCTAGTGTTCTGTGCAACGTTTGTGGCCCAGAAGCAGTCAGAGGCTTCCAAGTTACTTCAGCAGTTAGAAGCTGTGGGCTCTATCGACCCCCAGGTAGCCTTACTTCTTCTTAGACAATGTGGGAGCTATTGTAGACTGGTGCACCTATCTAGAAATACTTCAACTCCCCTAGTTAAGGAGGCCTGTGCCCTGTTTGACGATTGCGTGCAGCAATGCTTCTCAGAATGCACTGCAGTGGATGCTCCTGCCTCCACCTGGCAGCAAGCACAACTGAGCTTAAAGAGGGGGGAGGCTTAGGGCTTCAGCACCTATCTTGCCACTCCCCTGCAGCATACATAGCTTCATTTCAGTCTTCAGGCCTTTCCCCTTCGTCCGGTAAGTATCTGTCCTCTTCAGTCGACCTTTACAACAGTCTTGTAGACCCCCAGGACTCCCTTACCCTTGAGTCGGTAGGCAATTCCCATCTCTCACAGAAGGTTTTATCTTCCAAGATTGAAGACCGACAGTTCGGTAACCTTTTTCATGCAACCTTGACTGACAGGGCTCATCTTTTGTCTGTCTCTTCCCCTCACACCTCTGCCTGGCTGTCCGTCACTCCCTCCCCTCGACTCAACCTCCACTTGGAGCCCGCAGAATTTCAAGTGGCACTAAAGTGGTGGTTGGGTATCCCGGTGGTCCAAGGCCAAGTTGCCCTCACTGTCCTTCCTTTGTGTTGGATGACTCTGGCCATCACTCCCTCAGTTGTAAGCACGGAGGGGATGTGGTTTCGTGCCATAATAAGCTCCGGGATGTTTTCTTAGACTTCTGCCAACGTGCTTGCCTGGGTCTATGTCTGGAGATGGGCTGTGGGGCTAGGTTCACCAATTCACAATCCCGCACTGCAGATGTTCTTGTCCCTAACTGGGACCTTGCTGCCTTTGACTTGTCCGTCACGTCCAGCTACATCCAAGTGTTTTGCTAGAAGTGAGCATGACGGCAGGTTTGGCAGCCCTTGTGGCCGAGAACAGAAAGCACAAATATAATGATAGGAAGTGTGAGGAACTGGGTTGGGTGTGCATCCCACTTGTGGTCGAGACCTATGGGTGTTGGGGTGCTGCAGCAGTGGTGGCCTTTTCTAAGCTCGCTGGTTGCCTTTCCACCAACCCAAGTCCAAGACCATCTTTGGAATATACAGCCGTCTAGCCTTAGTGAGAGCTAACTGCAGAGCCATCCTGTCTAGATTAACCTGACTGTAAGGCCTCTTCTGTATGTATGTCTCCTATGTTGAATAATGATTATTCTTGCTGTGTTGTTACGTTATTGTAACAATTTCATACTATTAATCATTAAAAAAAAAAGAAAGAATTATTATTACTATTGAAAGAATTATTGTTATTTGTAAACAAGGAGGCAACGTCACCATTCGTCTGTAGTCTCGTACCCAGACCCACCATGACGTAAGGGTTTATCGCTTACACTACGACAGGTGGTGTTTATACTGTCGTAGTGTAAGCGATAAACGCTTACGTCATGGTGGGTCTGGGTACGAGACTAAATCGTCTGCGCAATGCACCTTCCTATCTGCCTCTTTGGAAGCCCGAAGCAGCTTGGGCTCTGATGGATGCCGAACTCGTCCAGCTGATATCCTGGTGAGAACCTGAGGTATTAAAGGCTCAGCAGCATTTGATGTCGCGGTAACTTCTCCGCTAAATTCCAGTATTGTATCTGAAGCGGGAGTTACTGCTGGTGTGGCTGCAAGGGCTGCAGAAGTGAGAAAACACTATGAAAATGATGCTAAATCCACTGAACTGGGCTGGATTTGTGTCCCCCTTACTGTGGAATCGTATGGTGCTTGGGGAGTACAGAAGCATTAATGCTTTCTCATATTTGGCTAGGCAAGAAGGCATAAAAACTAACGCTCTGAATTTCAAAGTTCTTGGTGACCTCTTTGGCAAGCTGAGTTTCATCCTGATACAGTCCAATACACTGAAGAGCATTCTTGCCAGGTAAGGACTTGTCCTCGATCATGAAGTTGACCCAGCATGCTCTGGGTTCTAGTTACATGTTTGTTACATGTTTGTAATACTCGTAAAAATATCATGTTCTCATAAATAAATAAAAAAGTAAGTACAAGAATAATCATAATTATAATAATGTAACACAATAACTATCAATTATGGTTAGCTAATGATCTTGGAATGCTCTGCCCTGACATTGACCCCAAACAAGGGTCACATTCAGCCTCCCATACAGAGCTGCGATGGCTATGGATTTCGGGCAGTTCTGTCTTGTGCTCAATCAGGAAGCAAGTTGAGATAACGCCCACTTAGCTTCTGTACCCCAGCAACCATACATCTCCACTGCAAGTGAGATGGACACCCAACCCAGTTCAGCACATTTTGCATCATTGGACCGATGCTTGCGTTCCTCAGCGGCAAAGACTGCAGACCCCGCTGTCACACTCACTTCAGTTAGTGGCAGCCATCTTGCCCAGCATCCAATTTGCAGCAATAACATCAGCTGGTCGTTTGCTAGTCTGTATGTGTTCAATTACATATCCCTGAACTTTGGTTCACTTTGTCGAGAGACTAGTGCTACTTAATTTAAATAGCCATTGCTTTCAATATTGTGCACTCTTTAATCATCTTGTTGTTGACATGATAATGCTACCTGACCCGTTCGCATGATATTCTTGGGAAGGCCTGATGAGAAACTAATAATCACTGAGTGAGGGGCCTTGTTAAGAAATATACCGACTAGCCTAATTGTAGTGCATTGATATTATTTCAATAGTTAAGTAACTACATCAATTGAAATCATGACAAACTATTCAAGATGAAGATGATAAAAGTCATAATTTTTAGTCTTTGAATATTAAGTTAAGTGCAAACTGGTTTTGATTAATTTACCTTATTTCAGCTCAATATGTTTGCATTTTGAAGGGTATTTTGAAGTTTGATTAAATTTGGTCTTTTCCTAACAAAATGGTTATAATAATTTGTTATAGTAATTAAATGTTATTAATTACTGAAAACAGCATAATCAATATACACACAAACATTTACACAACATCTAATAATTCACAGAAATGCAGACCGAATCAAAATTAGCTACTTGGCACACCTCCCCAAATATACTCTGTGCTGTGTGTCACATAAACTGAAATGTATCAAAAATCTGTGGATGAATTGCCGCTGGGAAAGTTGTATATCAATCAGTTACTGGAAACTGGTGTGTGTGTGTGGCAGCGTACTCTTTTCATATACTAACAGAGTCTTTAGAGAAATAGTTCTCAGCAATTATGTGATGATCAATGTGCTCATCTCTCTCTCTTCCCTTGTACCTCCATCCAACAACCATGTACACGACAAACCCCACAATGGCGATCCCTAACGTAACTGGATAGTATATATAACCACACCCGTAGTTTCCATCCAGTCTGTTGTATCCGTAGGCAAAAATGAATGCAATGAGTACTGCAATGGTTGTGGATAGTCCCTGGATCGCATAGAAGGTTCCAATGAGCATGCCTCTGAAGCTGTAAGGAGACTGCGCACATATGAACTCAAAGCCTGTGGACAGTACAATTGCACACACATTTACCCAGCAATGCAACAAGCTACGCTGTCGACTAACCTGCAATGTACACAAGCAGCTCTGAAAATGAACAGATTGCGAAAGGTACAGCAATGATAGGAGCAGGAAGTGTTTCATTTCTGTCGGCAGTCGAGTTAAACTCGAAGCAATGATGATCTTCGTGTGTAACTTGCATTGAATGCAATGTCACATAAAGAATTAGTGAAACTATATTCCAGATTATTATCACTATCATTCCAATACCAATCTTTTTTAAGATTGTTGGTATACAGTTTTGCACCAGCGGGTAGATCACTAGTTCACAAACAGGAATAACTACCAGGATGGGTAGAACTTGCAAGGCAAATACTGTAAAGTTGCCTGCTGTGATAACACTGTGAGGGAGAGTTGTGTCAGTCATCCTATTCAAAAGCGGTAACACCATCTAATGAATGGAGTCAACATAAGGTAATATGCATGCATATAAGTGTTTCTTCTTACAGTATACTCAGCTGTGATGTACAGTCCCAGTGATAGCAGGACACCAGCAATCGCAACGAAGCTCTTTACACTCTCCACTTCCTCTGTTGAGAAGGGACCTCCGTATTTACTCTTGCCCAGGTCAATCCGAGATGGACGAGTGTCGTCCCAATAGGTCAGGGCACTACGGTAGATGGGATGCTTGTGTTTTGAAGCAAACTTGATGACTTCATACACTGTCTTGAACGGATTCTGACACTGGGGCTCAATGATAAGCCAGCTCTTCAGCTTATACCAGCAGAGCAGTGACACACTAACTAGCAGAGTATCAACTCCAACCTCAAGAGCATATAGTGTGTAGGCTCGGAGAAAATTTTTCAGTACCACAGAAAATAATGCTCCTCCAATGTAAGTACTCCAGTAATACCAGTGAATGAAGGCACTCATTTGGTCTCCTGATGCATCCACCATCTGGTCTATACCAAACTGAATGATGTTCGCTTGAAAACCGGCCACACCAACATTTATAATAACGAACGCTACTGGAAACAGAAAGTAGATGAACATGTCGTGATACGTTGTTGAATAACTCCGGCATAGCTCAAACAAAAGCAGGGTTACGGAGAGAACGCACTCTCCTGCCCACATACACCACAGGCTGATCTGGATAACCCTGTGCCTTCCATAGCGGGCATCCGCTAGCCACCCTGCCAATGGGTAGAAGAGCTGAGGGATTGCAACGCCAACCGCGATACAAATGAAGGTAGAGAGAAGTGTGAACGGTGGTTGGGATTGAAAAAGAGTTTGCGTTAACTGGTTGAGTGCGTTCAGTTTACCAACGTCCACACATGTACAAATTATTAGAACCAATATGGCACCTTTGCTTTCAATCGCCCTCCGTCGACACGAGGCTTTTGGCTGCACAGCGGGAGTATTCGGCTCTAGAATCGGTTGGATCATTCTAGAAGGGCTGGTGTTATTGCAGTTTACTTCGTCTAGCCCAACAAAAAGCCTTCTGCTCGAACGCGACATCCTTCGTCAAAATATACCGGTATTGATCACGTGAATTGATAATGAGGCTAGAAATGATTGCAAGTTACATTTACTCCATAAGTCTTCATAAACTTCTTTTCACGACAGATATAAAAAGTGCATGTACAGTACAGGAACAAGGTGCGATTTGAGGTTATATGCTAGGAAGAAGATGAAGGCCGGTGATGAGCGGATATTGTCGCCCACGAAAACGGCACTAGTGTGTCATTTGCGTCATTAGTAGCTGAATGAAGTGGAGACAACGTGTTTTCGATCCAAACCAATTTCAAATTAATTGACATACAAGAATATATCTATTAAAAACTAATTAAAAAACTATTAATATAGTGGAGCAAATGGCACTGTACATGCATGGCCACGAGTGTTCACACACATCAGTGGGGGTTGGTGCGTGTGCACCACTGCATGGGTTTTGATTTAGACACATATGTGCATGAATGTGTGGCATTTATTATTATGCACTACGGGCATGCAGCCGATGCGTGTGCGCGTAAACATGCAAACATGACGAGTGCACATAGTGTGCACAGCATTGGTGGGCGCGTTCGTGTAGTACTCACAGTTTATGTAGCATCCAGGTGGGGGGTCTTTGTGGCCTAAAGACACGCCCCCTCGGCCAAACTAGTTATGAAATGAATAATTAAATACTCAATTGACACGTTCTAAATTGAAGCGTTCAAAAGAGCACCACGCGAGGTAGCGTTCCAACGAAAGTAAAGAAACATTGGATGAGAATCGGTAAGTACGCTCTGCAACAAGTTCCTTTTAAGGCGATTGTACACAATAACTTTTACTTCATAGTCTAATGCTAGTGGCTCTGCGATTCCCACAGACATGGCTAGCTGTTCAAGCAAAACATCACCCCAGACCATGGCTGAAAGCAACACTGTGCACACTATGATATCTGAATCCTGCCCAACACAGAGCCTTCTAAGGGAGCACCATGGGGAAGACAGGTTGAATAGTCTAGCTCTGCTTAAATGTCATAGAGAAGTGGATATTGACCCTGAAGAAGTAGTGGAAGAGTTTTCACATCGCCAACTAGTACAATGCTATTAGTGGATCCTTTTGTTAATTAGAGTTGAACAACACGTGTAGGTGTTGCCTTTCCTAGTTTTTAATTTCATGTTACCAAATCATATTATATAAAGTTGTTTATATTTACTGTCAAAAGTATGTTCAATTTCATCCATGATAAATAACATATTCAGAAATTCCAATACATCGAGAGGACATCTATGCATTTTAAGCCGAAAATATTTTCCGATTGCATCAGTGGATAGAGAAAAATAGGAAAATCATAATTATGGCATTTGCACTGAAACAAAAAGTGCTAAAAATTGTCAAAGAAAAAGTAATTATTACTTCATTACCAGCTATGTCGGACATCCATAGAGCGTCTGTACATGAAAATGTACTTGCTCCGTTTGATTTTGTATACGTTTCATAAGTATTGTGAGTTTTTTTTAATGCAAAGGTACTGATTTAAGAATTTTAGTACTAAACGTTTGAGGCGATAGATTCAAGAGTTAATTACTTTTCGTCATTACGCATGCAGTGTTGTAATTAATTTAACTCAACAAATTACTTAACGTATGAAAGCTTTGTGCCTGCCGCCAATAACCAATAACTGGATTTCGTCTGGTTAGACTACAACCCAAGAGAGCGCTTCAGTATAATCCATCGTTGCAGACTCGAGAGTCTGCTCCTGTCTACAAGAAAAACGTCGATCGAAAGATGCGCGCAATGAACAATAGTATTCAGTTGTGTCCGGCTTTTCTGGCTCAATTAGTGAACAGAACAGCGTTTTGTGAAGCGATTGAAGTACGTCAGATTCGATGCCGGGTACGCCTTCGTATTAGTATACATGCATGCAGTGTTGTCTATAAATCACGAGGCTGTTGGTCAAACTAAATTCGTTGTATCCACGTCCACCTGGATTTTCACTCTGAAGATGCGTTGAGTTTCAACAGACAATCATTTACTCCACTGATTAGTTCATAGGCTGGTACCATTCTGTACATGGTGTGCACCACATCCATTTAACACAGGTTGTTGTGGCCACATGGTACCTCAAAGTGGCACCTATACACTGTTAAAAAAGTCGGACACTCGGCAATCCAAATATTTAACACATTAGCGTTGGATTGAAAAACAATCCTACGATTTTGGATTGAAATAATTTGGATTGATGTTTATGCCTTAGTAATTATTTTTGACTTTTGATATAGTGCCACGCATTTCAAGACTTTGATTTGATATTGGATCCGCTCATTTCAAGTGGTATTAACGTAAGGATTCGGATAATTACTAAGTTTCTCTCCCCCCCCCCCCCCCCCCCCCCCCCCATACCAGTGGCCCTGATTTATTCCTACGGTCTACCCTTTCTCTCCATCGAGACACTCACACTGTTAAAAACGTCGGACACTCAGCAATCCAAAATTTGGATTGCCCTAATCTCTTCCACTCGCAATCCAAAAACATGATTGCTAAACAATCCAAACTATTTCTGGATTGTTGTTTAAGCCATCTTGCTGGATTGCTTTTCAATCCAAACCGCGCAAATATAAAAAGAAAAAAAAAAAAAAAGAGGACGCAATGGGAATTGAACCAGCGTCGTATGCTACACAAGTCTCCCAACTGAGCTGTTTCCTGTGAAAAGTGAACCATTGCCGACAAGACATGCAACGAAGGCTTCCTTTGCATTGACCTAAGCAATGAGTGACCAGAATAATATTATTTAAGCTTTAACTGTCAGTGCGTCTGCTTATATATATGGGGGTGGGGAAGTACTCGTCCTCCTTTCTAGGTCACCAAAGGGTACTACGGCATGTCTGACCAGACCACCATCACCATGGGCGACCACTCCAACTTTCACTTTCTCAAGCATACCGCTGTTGTTGTGGCCACAAATGCCATGCATGCAAAGGCGTGTGAACACCTTATTTCCCCACAGGTATTACTCCCCAAGCTCATATGGGATGGTTACCTGCCCACCAGACAGGGTTGCCGAAGGCCAGCCGGCCTGTCAGGCCAGGGGTCTGCCTTTCAGGCCGGACCACGCCCACCCTAAGCAACATGCAATATGTTAGGCGGGCTTCTGATTGAAAACTCAATCATCATACTTTTTATTGACGTCAAATGGTGCCTACAAATCCTTCATTCCTAATTACATTTTTATATTTTGTCAACTGCAGTCATATTCAAACACACACAAGTATTATAATATCTTATTACGGGGGATTTGGTGCAACCAATAAATACGAAGTACTGAAATGACTTTGCACATTCACCAAATGCACGATTGTAAATCATTCATAATTAATAACTGACAAAAAGCAGCAGAATTTCAAATACATTTGTAGCGACTGAGCAAGAGTGTACATAATATTGGCTTAATGCATTCGAAGCAGCCATGCATTATGCTTTAGCATAATTGATGCTTCCAGCCGTTGGGGAAGTAGATTCCATCTTTGACGCTCCTGGATCAACTTGGCTCTTGAAAATACACGTTCTGAAGGGGCAGATGAAGCTGGAATAGCGAGGTACTTCCGTGCAAGTATTGCAATAGTAGGGAATTGTGAGTTGTGCATTTTCCACCATTCCATAGGATCTAAATGGGTTGTACAATCTACTGCTCTGATCTCATGGAGTCGAAGGCAAACATCATACTCCTCCTTAACTGCGCCACGAAGACTTCTGCATGCATCTTGTTCATCACTGTTAGCCTGCCTAGCAGCTTTAGTAGACTCGTCATCATAATCATCTAGAAAATCACAGTCCTCAAATCGTCTTCGCTTTGTGGGATTTGGCACATTCTTTTTCTAATGCATCATTATCAGAAGGAACCCCTGCTACAGCAAACATTTCCTGCAGAAGTTGCTGTTTGATTGTCTGCTGTTGTAGAGGTGTCAGCCACTCTAAGCTTATGTGACGTGGATCCACAACTGCTGCCATCCCAAGGAGAAGATTGCCTGTATCCCAACACCTTTTTATATCTGCAAGGACAAAGTCTCGCATACATGACACTGCTTTGGGAAGGTCAGCCCAGGTCTTGCCTAAACCCCATGATTGTAGTCTGCTCAAATATAACATTAGCTGTGAAATCTTTCAGGACAAGCTGCCAAGTGTTGGGTATTTATCACCTTGAAGATAATCAGTGACAACTTGAAATGGCTAAATGAAGTGGCACAGCAGCTGAGCAGTTGACCAATCATTGTCAGCAGGACGTTCTAAGCCAAGCTCTTCAACCAATTTTTGAAGGGGAACTTCAAGCAATACACAACGGGCTAGCATGTAATATGTTGAGTTCCATCTTGTTATAACATCTTTAATGAGCTTGAGGGTGTGGCCACGTGGAGAACTATGAAAGGAGGCATCTATAGGAGCAGCATCACTAGCACCTTCATTGACTTGATGCTCTCCATCATCCTGCTCATCCTCCACCAAGAGGTTAATTATTGGTCCTCCAGACTGGGCACTTCATTAATTCTCTGTAAGCAAAGAGGAACCATGGATTTTGTTTACAAGCTTTCGAAAGACTGCAATCAATTCACTAGTTGCATTTGTTGATGCAGAGGCATTCTTTGGCTTTGGTGGGTCAATATGGTTTTTTATTGACAATTGGAGAGTATGACAAGCACATCGCACATGTTCTTTACATATCCCATTCTCCAGCAAGTCTTCCATGGCGGCCACAAAATTTGCACCATTGTCTGTAGCAATTGCATCCAGCCTATCATCTAATGTATACTTGATCCCCAATTCCATAATGAGTGATCCAATCTCCTGTGCAGTATGTGAAACATTACTGATGCTTACGGCCAACACAGCTGACAGCAGTTCCCAACCTGAACTGATCCAGTGGCCTGTGATGGCAACATACGAGTCACCTGTTGGCATCTTTGCTGCATCTGTTGTGAGTGAAACAGAACTGGATTGCTTCAGCATGTCCTTCAACTTCAACATCATATCCACATACAACTCATCTATCATTTTGGTGACCTTCGTCCTGCCAGGCATCTTAAAGGAACCTCTTGAAATGCATGCAACAAATTCACTGAAAGCTAGACTGTCAGCAAGAACTGGGGAAGTAAATTTTCGCACCATGCATGTGCTAAGAGTTTCGTGGCTTTATCGTGCTCATTTTTTGTGAGAGACGGGATTTGGGATGTAAAATACTGCTCCAGCTGCGATTTCTTGGCTGTTAGAATTGTCTTTTTTTTTTTGGAACAAACTACTGAGTCTTCTTTCTTCAATTGATCCTTGTGATTCCGTTCAATGTGCCTAAAAAGAGTAGAGTGTTTCCTGGCGAACGGCTTGTGGCAATAGTCACACCAAGCTTTATCCGCGTAACTTTTCTCCTTCGATGTATGGACCTTGAAATGGGACCGACAGCGGATGTGTTAGTGCTACCATAGATATTATAGTGTAACTATAATATCTTTGGTGCTACCGCTAAGCTTTCGCATAGGTACAAATCTCACAAGCTCCTCGGAGTTGTATTCCCACAGATCGGGGTTAGGACAAGGTTTGAGGTGATGAGTGGAAGGCAGAGGAGTGTTTAAAGATGATGGACCAGGAGAATTGTCGTTCGACATAGCGGAGGCCAAATCATGTTGCATGCGTATCAATTAATTGAACACCGAAAACCGGCCTGCGGCAACCCTACCACCAGACCCCCAAGCGTTAGATAACCCCAGAACTAGGAACATTTAGATAAGAGCCTGCCTTATGACATAGTGAAACCATAATTATATATATAATTATATCCCGACTACACATTAATGTAAATAAAAACAAAAAAATTGTTTTTATTATGGTGCATGGTACATCCGGTTTAGAACCTGGAAAAAAAGAAAAAGGAAACGTAGCTGGTTTGGAACCCATCATCAAGTGCTTATGGTACAAGCTTATTGACCAAATATCCATCGTTACACAATGTATATTGTGTGTGTGTGAGTGTGTGTGTATGTGTGTATATGTGTGTGTGTGTGTGCGTGTGCGTGCGTGTGTGTGCGTGTATGTGAAACAAACGTTTCTCCTCAACAGTGACTACTCCTCCTAGAAGAGATGGAAAGAACTGATCTGAGATGGCATGCTGCAATGGTATGAATGTCTCAGCACAATCAGGAACCACTCTTTGGACAAACCCTGATACGCAAGTGTGTGGCTACGCCAGACTAGTATCTAACTATTATACATGTGACACTGAAGAGCGCAATAAATTTGATTATTATGGCATTCCTCGACCTCGGACCACGAAATTGTTGCCAGTCGTACGGTGATGTAATCCATCCGCAGCTGCGTCCGTTGGGTCTGGGGTCGAGACCATGTTATGCCCACAGTTGTTTGTGGTACTCGTTTTTACATGCACGCCTGTGAATTAGAAGACTGAAAAGTGGAGCCCGGTTCACATGTCGTGGGGGGAGGACGTTTATATTTCTGCTTGTTCTACTATGAGCTTGTAGTAAAAATAAAAAAATCGTAACTCAGCCAACGACCACTTCCGGCGAAACGCGTGCTGCACGTAAATAATGACTTCATTGCTGGGTTTCCAATCCATGTATCAAATACAAGACAAAATTAGTAATTAGCATGCCTTTGCAGCATTGTAAATATAGAACACTTATAACATTACTGACAGTACTTTACTTGGTTCTAAATTTTGTTGTACCAAGAATCCTAGCACTTTCTGCTTCCTTTCCCCAACTCCATTTATCGCCGAATGCTGCCAAAAGTCCTTGCCCAGTAACAGGAGAAATCTTGAAGGTAAAAACTTTGTCAATGGGAACAACAAAACATATCTCCAATGTTTTGGTTTCAAAGATAGAAGAAAATTTTGTTAACAAGTTACTGAAATACCAAATCTTGAAAGGATGTTCATCCGCTGTTGTGACTTGAACAAATCTAGTATGATTTCTGTTCGTGTTCACATAAACAGCATCATACCCACCTTCATTCCATCTTAACGGCTTCAACCAAATAGGATAACTAGGTAAACCAGATACAGTATTGGGGTTGAACTCCATACAGTCACACTTGGGCCAAGTCTCATTACTGCATTTTTTTCTTGTCATACAGTTCTAACTCATCAGCCTCAATGGATGAAAAGAACCACAATTCGAGCAGTGCACCATGTAGAGCTGGATTGCGTTTAGCTTTGAAGAAATCGATCATTCTGTTGACTAAAGATGGACCAAGGGCACAAGCAATTAATCTAACCGCAAAATCACTGATAACAGAAGAATATTCATGTTGTTCGTAACAGCCAAACAGACGATTAATAACATCAGATGAAGAAATACCCATGTTGCTGTCCACATAGGCATATAAATCTTTTGCTGAACGCGTACATTCATGTAATTCCTTTATAACAACTTCAGTGGAATACTGAAACATAAAACGACATGAGCCACCTGCAAAATAATGTTTCGATGTTACTAAATCATTTCTTGATGCAATCTTCTCCTTTTCAATAACAGTAGAGTCGAACTCCTGTATGTGAATAGTAGAGTCCAATATGTCTTTTACACTGTTAAAAAAAGTTTCATTACTAACAGCAGAGAGGTATTCTTTAAGTGTCCAGGAATAAACCCTGTGTTCTTCCACATTATTCCTCACATCTTCTTCATGTTTAGCTTTACAACGAGCCGACATTGAAGTGATAAACACTAGTCGATTTGTATTGGGACCTTTTTTAGCCCAGGTCATACAAGCACGTACTATTAGTGAATGTTCGTAACATTTTTTTATACCATCAACAAACAAGATGTGCTTTTTACCTTCTAAATCATCTACATTCAGTGTATTTTCCAGATCTGGCCACAAAGGTCCTGAAAATTGTCTAACTAATTTATCTTTTTCACAAAATCGAACAAATGAAGGACTGCTGCTAATATCACTAACACTTAGCCACGAAATGATCCACTCACTTCGTGGAAGTTTCAGAGCAAATGCAAATGATGAAATTGACTTGCCAGTACCTGGAGGCCCAAGAATCCAGCCTCTTACTGACTTTTTTATCACTTTTTCTTCTATAAATAAGAACAGTTTCTTCACTCCTTGTCGACAATAGAAAGGGCCATTAATATTCAAATTAGTATCCATAAGATAGTCAGACCCAATACTCCAGAAATCAGGGTCACTACACTGTAATGCATCAAATTCTCCTTCAGATTTCACCAAACCTGCATAGATATCAATGATGGAATGAAGTCAAATGCACCATTAGGGTTAGGTTAGGCTATTCTACTCTTGCAACCGCAAATCAAGTTGATTGGGATCTATCTGTACGCCCACACTAGGCAATTGATATTTACTGCATACGTTTTACTTAGTGCTACGCAAAAGGCACTTACAAATCGTTCAAGTGAGGGTACAAATGCAATGGTGGCAAAATGCTAGATGTATTCAAGCACGCCAGTTCTACTACTAGTATCTAGCACCATGTGAGGTTGTGATGCTGCTCTGGTGCCCAAGATTTAAAAGGACACATGGCCTGTTACACCATTTGAGTCCTTATCAACCTGTGTGAGCAATTACCTATAAATGGTCTAGAGTGTGTAACCGGCTATCAGGTTATTCGGATTATTCAGATATATGCCCTTTTGAATAGTAATTTGGCATTACTCGGAAAAAATCGATTATTGGATTTGCTCTAATTGAAATAACTGGTTTGTGTATCTCATTTCGGAGGTACTTATGTATTCGTCGTCCGCATTGGCAATTTGAATACCTATTTATAACGATATCCGGATGCTTGATAATAATTATAGTTCTATATTGAAACGTAGCATAAGTTTGTTACTATTTATATACATGGGGGACAATCGAGATCAGGGGCAGCAACAATAAACCAATGGTATGATAAATTTCAATCATTACATGTACAAACTAGTCCAGAGGTCTCCTCCCTCTTCATGACATGACGACGGACGGTTCCAGCTACAAAGCAAAGCGAGTTTCTTAGAGTACATTTCGCAAAACGAGCTTGCTTTCTGCATCAATCTCTGGTTGTGTAACATCTTCTAATATACAATTTGAAGCCATTTGACGAGCTATCCTTTAGTAATGGATTAGTCTCCATAGATAATACATTATCCCGAATTGTTATGCCTTTGAAAGTATTCAGAAACTCAAGTAACAGTTGTACTATGAAGAGACAAAATGAAACGTAACGTGGTGTTTGTGCTGCGTGAAGGGTTATGTCAACATCAATGCACTACCAATATGCAAGCTAAAATAAATCATTTTAGGTCCTTAGATTCATACAGCATATTGATGGCTTACCATCAGCTTGAATTTTAATTTTTTTGGATGCAGGAGCACCATCATCTGTATGATGAAAAAGATGAATAAAAATTGGGTTGGGTTGGGTTGCACGACGTAATGCATTACAAGATCCTATCTTATTGATACCTATAGAGACATACATGTATACTGGCTACACATGCAATGTCATAGTTCAGTGCTACCAATCTCACTGTGAAGCCACTTAGAGTGTACATGTAAATGGTAATTGGTGCATTCATAAGAGATTCCTCTGTTTGTAGCACACTGGTAAGGTATTTGGAACATACCGCGAGCAAATGGCTTGGTTATCTATAGATGTGTGGAACCTACCTACTGAATTGATAGGCAATAAAAACCCTCCGTTGTTTATGAACACATGTACACATTTTGTGCACGCTGAACAGTGCTAGTGTACATACAAGCACCGTATTTACGATTGTACAAACATGATTTTTTGTGGAGCCTACTTATACATGTACAACTCTTGGGGTTCTTTCATATCCCTTCTTCAGCTTCTTACCTTGTGGTTGTAGCTGAGTCCTGTGTTCTTGCAGCACAGGCGAACCAACCCCTGTCTTTGGTTTCTTAAAAGGAGAACCTATGAATGGATGAATGGACACATCAATAGACAGTCCTTTTTCTGCATTGATTTGAAATACAGTGGAACCTCGAAATGCGGACTCCCTGAAATACAGACACCTCGATAAACACACAGAGACAAATACACACAGACACACAGTACAAAACAATTTTTAATGAGTTATATTCTTTCATAGAAGTGCCCACCCAGAACCAGTTAACTTGAATACTCATCACAATTTTGATGGCCAAATCCCTAATAAATTAATCTGAAAAGCGCCAAAAAATTTCAAGTTATTTGTGATGTTTGTTGTTATTCCTAGCCTCTAGAGCATTGCAAAAAGATGGATGGATGGGTGGATAGATGGATGGATGCCATTTTTGACTTTTTAAGCATGATGTGTGTGCACACTAGATGACTACCCAATTTGTCAACAATTAAATCATTAAACATACCAACAGCAGATGAAAGTTGAGCTGCATTACATGCTATATTGATATTGATAATAAAGTTAGCCATGTAAACAACACATACCTTCTTCGAGACTTGGTATACTTGACATAGCTGCACGTGATGAAATCACAAGATGCAGGTCAACATCAGATGACAAATTTGATGAACACACTTAAATACTGATCACAATTGATGCTAATGATGAATCTGATGACTACATTACAGTGCTGTCCACCCACAAGTTCACATTTGCTCGCGCTTAACTCGCACTCGACTCGCGTATGACTCGATTGAGTGCAATAATGACTCGCGTGCCTTAACTCAAAGCAAAACAGCTTGTCTTCAACCAGAGGTCTGTAACACGTCAACGTAGCGTAGAAAACGGGCTCGCTTACACAAGTAGCTTGGTGGCGTTGCCATATTGAATAATTAGTCTAATTAGGCGTTGAATACGTATAAAATAAACGAGTTGACTATTATCATCAGTCCCATATTTAATGATATTCACGGCATCTGATACTTCTGTGGGACGTCCAAAGCATGCAGCAAAACATTGTAGGTTTGTTGTATGCTGTATTTATTGTCAAAGTTTTATTGAACTGTTGTTGTTGTTGTTGTTGTATACCTAACCTAGCTTCATTAACTTCGTGTTTATCATACCGAATTGCATTCTGCCTATCATTGTCAGCTGTTCCCGTAATAAAGTCTTCTCTTGCTGTAAAAAAGTCTTCTCTTTCTGTAGCTCAGTCAGCCTTACCTCCAGAGTCTGCACATAAAAAATGAAATAATTGGCCAAGGTGTAGAATATAAATAGCAGATACAATCACAACCCACCCTGATATCATAACCCTAACAAACCTCATCTCCTCTAGCCTCCTTTTCCATTTCTCTTTCCAGCATGTCCGTTTCTCCTTTCTGCTTCTCCATTTCTCCTTTCAGCTTCTCCATTTCTCCTTTCAGCTTCTCCATTTCTCCTTCCAGCTTCTTAAATTGCTCTTCCAGCATGTCCTCTTTCTCTTTCAGCTTCTCCTTTTCTCTTTCTCTTTCCTCGTCCTGTGTCCTCTTCCTCTTCATTCCTTCATCACAGATAAGAGGGCCTGTGGGTGTGGCCAGTGAGTGAGAAGTGGTGGGGTTAATGTACTATGCCGCTAGAGGGCCTGTGAGTGTGGCCAGTGAGTGAGAAGTGGTGGGGTTAATGTACTCGGTGTCAGCGGGTCTTGAAGCATCAAGGAGCTACACCAAAAGGCCTTGGCCCAAGTTAATATTCAAATAATGATGGAGGACAAACCATTTCAGCTTTGCAAGTGTTTAAATTTATTTATTCATAATGAACTAGCAACACGGTGATTGGTGTACTTAATTACTGCTGTACATGTACCAACTGCTTCATCACTATCCTCAGTACTGAACTCTGAATAAACTAAACAAGGGGGACAGGTGGATGGATATCCAAGCTCATGCTTCTCCCTCCAACTCTAAGGCTTTCCCTCCTCAAAATGAAACCCCACTAGGCTATAGTATATAGTTAAGTAATCACCTACCTTCTTTTGTTGCCATCTTGTCAGCTTTGAACAGTGGTGTTAATGGCCTATAGAATGGTTTACACAATCTCACCACACGTGCAAACCCTTGCTACATGTACATATCATAACCCTTATTGATTTGTTTCTTCACACTGCAGTTTAGCTGCTGCACGAGTTTACTATTTTAAATGAGCTGGACTGTTTATGCTCCCGCCCCACCGTTTATATTTAGTTAAATAACAATCCAGGCGTAGAACAACAATGGGCTATTCCATTCAATAATGTACACCCCCGAAAGGCACCTTGATAAACCAACATGCAAATCAGTGTAACTCCAGAGTGCTACGACTGACCTCAAAAAGGGTCAGAAGTGACCCCCCAGGGAAGTCCCCTCTAGGCAATTCACAAATACCAGGGCTGTCCCATGGATGATCGGAGGAGAGAAAAGGACAGGCGGCATTGCAAACATCCAATGGTTTAAGATGAATTCCATTTGGAAGCTAGCCGGTCTGCCAGGCGTTTATAAAAAGTTGTTGCGATTTGACCCATTCTGCCAGTAGTGGAGAGCACAAAGCACAATGGGTGTGAAGGAGGCATGCTCTTATGTCCCTAATGCGTTGCTCATAGGCTTTCTTTTTTTTCACACCCACAAATAGTTCCACACGTGTACACTCCCACCCCGTCCCTAGCAGCACTGATCGTGTTTTGTGCCGTGTCTTGCATATGGAAAGTACACGACCTGTCTGTGAACCGAAAGGACAAGTCAGCAGTTTAGCAACACAGAAAAGTGACTGATATATTATGTATCAAATTATGTTTTGTTTGTCGTGACCGCTATGCCAGTGTCTTAAAACAAGTACACCGCTAATAAACTCAATGCTAAATCAAGTTAGCAATGACTTTGTTTAACTGTAGTAACTTGTCAAATTGTGATGCTTATTGTTTAATTAGTACCTACATCAAGATGTGTGAGCCATTATCTTACCACATCACCATCACATATCACCAAGAAAAATAAAGCCCACTTTACTGTATAATCATAACTATTGTTCTAAATAAAGCCTCATCCGAGCCAGCCTCACCTTTTGAAAATGACAGTACAAGCTGAATGTTCGATAATTTAGATTATGGGAGCCTCACCTTTGCCTTAGGTATCACAAGCTGAATGTTCCAAAACCAGGGACAGAATATACCAGTGGCACTAGTGGGAAAAGCACAGCAACCTCTAGAGCGAGCTAGAGTGAAAAAAGAGAAAGTAGATTAAAAATTCTTTCCGACATAGAACGAAGATAGCCTAAAGTACGCTCGCTAGGGCAATATAATTAGTGCATTATAAGTCATCAAATAACCGGCGTACAGTACGTTCGCTTAGGGCCTTGCAAGTCAAATAAGCAAACCTCTTTGGTGGCGAAGGGACCCATATGACAGATACGGACGGCGTAGCCACTTGTTTATACACCACTTACACGAGCAAACAACCGATCTTACCTTACACTCAAAATACTAATATCACGTCACGTGCGGGAGATCAAATTTCCGGCCGTTGTCATAACGTGTAACGTGTTTTTAGAATAAATGTTGGAAGATTGGTCACCAGCATATCTTCTTACACAGACATGCAGAGTAAGTTCCATTTCCAACCACGTGGATCCAGGTAGTGAACTGTCTGATGCCATGCTTCCATGGTTCTGAAACAACAAGCAGAAATGCAGTCAGCATGACATCAGTACAACCCAAAACCCGTCCTGGACATGGAGGCTGTTGGTAGGAACTTTGTAAATTTAGAGACCTGTTTTTCATATATACATAAAACAAATATACATACATACATGCGGAAATTATAGCTTTCTAATTGTGCAAGATCAGTTCTAATGGCTGGTCCTACCGGACAGAATGTGGCTGCCATAGTTGCGTGCTTGCTTGCTTGCTTGCCTCTACCCCTACCTCTACCCCTACCCCCTACCCCTACCCCGGGAGGAGGAGGGGACAGGCAGGCAGGCAGGCAGGCAGGCAGGCAGGCAGGCAGGCAGGCAGGCAGGCAGGCAGGCAGGCAAGGAGTGAGGGAGGAGGGTGACATGGTGGCTGTTTGGCCCTCTAGATCTTGCCACTCCAGGCTCAGGCATTGTTTGGCCCTCTCTTGCCTCTCCATTGACAAGGTAGCTGTAGCTCTCCACAGCCCCTACGTCTGTCCGGAAAAAAAAAATCATGGCTAGGCTCTACCTTCATAACTCATGGCGTCTAGCTCATTGGCCACTGAGAACTGATACTTGTCGCTCTCTGACAGAATGCTGAGTCATTCCTCGAGATGCTGACACTCGTCGCTCGCTCCTTGACAGGACGTTATCGCTCACTTCTCGACAAGATGCTGGTTCTGGTCGCTTACTAGTACTCCTCAACAGGACATTGGCTCTCCTCACTGAATAATTCTGGCAAGGTATTACGCAATGATAATTTATGCGCGGTAGAAATTAATTCTTTTAGTTTAGCATCAACTTTTCGATACATCATAATCAGACCGATTTATAGGACATTCTAAAACTATCAGCTGTCGATCCAGGAAATTATAATGGGGGGGCGGGGGGGGGCGGGGGTGCATTCCGCTTGGGGGGAGTCTCTGTATGGTTCATGCCCTGTCGTGCTGCACCGCATTTGTCCGTACAAGTGATTAAGTATGACGCATCACGTACTTTTCCATAGTGGGCGTATAAACAACCATTAGAAATGTGGGCGCGCACGTGACGTTCATATGTTTCTTTTTTTTTTTTTTTTTTTTTTGCAATAATATGTTTCTTATGACGTTATAGGGTCACGTGTATTTGTTTACACGCCCACAATGTCCATATGTAACGGACCTTTTGCCTTCTTACGTCACAAATTTATTGGCTGTGTGCTTGACAAAACACAAGTCCTTATAGAAACCCCACGAAGAAACACAGCAATTACGAAATTAATGGTAATTGCTGCCAGGGGCTGACAACTATAAGGTGCTTTTTGAGTGTTCCGTATGATTTTTGTACTGAGTCAAATATTGCTGTGTTCTCACCCTTATGATTTAGATGTACCACCGCCCCCACCCACCCCTCTCAAAAAGGTAAGAGCACATATAGTTGCTGTACACAGTTTGTTTGATGAGTTGCTTCATGTCAGAGGGTACATTTTGCCCCAGGCCAAGAGGATGATGAAAATTACGGCTATATTGTGAGTTTGTTTAAGTGTGAGTAAAAATTTCACTACATTCCACACCAATAGTATAAGCTGGAAGTGGAACCTGATTTAACTTCAAGGTAGTCTTATACCCTTTTCCTCACAAAGACTTACTAGCTATAACTGACTCATTTATTTATTCACCAATTATTTATTCTACATGTATATACTCATGAATAATATTTATGTATGTGTCTATATGGGGTATGTGTGTATAGGCAGGGGCAGCAGAAGGTGGGAGCAAGAGGGTGCCATGGCACCGGATATGGTGTATATACATTTACAGAATTTATGTTTGTCTTACCCTTTTAGCCCCTTCATGGACCCCAAATACATTGCCCCTGCCACAACAGTGAGAAGGAAGCAACATTGGACTCACCACTTCACTGCAAAAAATCAGGGATGATCACCACTCCTGTTAGGTGATACTCACCTCACCTGGAGTGTTAGTAAAAAAGGATGACAGCACTCCAGCACTCCAATTGATCAGAATGATAATAACATATAGGGTACCTAGCACTCCATTATTTGCTTTCAGAGCTTATGTCACTTATCTGGATCTGGTAAGCATTGCTGAATTAGATATGTTGCTGTCCTGGGTATATATATATCGATGTATGCAATACTTAATGCTGCATGAATGCTCCTTCTTTCACATGCTCACAGCATCACTATCATTAAAGCCATGTCCCATGTTTCCATTCTCCCTATGTTAGCGGGTTAATGGGTTAACTGGTTTGCCCATAAGGGGGTCAGGCTGAACCGGTCAGGCATATGACAGGGGTGCAGGCCCCCCTGTCAAGCCGGCCTGGGACCAAGGGTAACGCAGGCTACTCTTGGATGTGACCAGACTTGCCACTAACATGATGAGGTCATGGAGAGTGGTTGGCCCTCAACCGCTGAACTCACCTGGGGCCAAGGGTAACGTTGAGTCACCCCTTGGTTCCACCAGATATGCCATGCACACCACGACACAGTCAGTGGCTTGGGTGGTTGATCAGGGAGAAGCCTGAAGGGTGTCGCCTGCCATTGATGGGTGGGTCAGCATATAGGCTGGCAATGATACTGAATTTTTGTATTCCCTAGAACACCATTTATATAGCCAAGCACGCATATTTGTCTAGCAACAAGTGGGATGCAACAGGCGATCTCATCAAAACTGAAGCTCGCATAGAATGCCTACAAAAGTATGCAGTCGCAAAAAGAAAACAATGCTACTTATTGGTATGGAGGAGGTATTGAGGCAGACAGAGCCTCACACCAGAAAGGAACCTGCTCAACAAGCATGTCTTTGTAATACCTGTGTTGCTGCTATCATTGTTATGACTACTCTTAGTGGTATTGTGGAAGGGCAAGTATGTTTATAATGGCCATTGATGCTTATCTTGAGGCCATTGACCCATGACCACACTCCCACACCACATATAGTACATTCCCTTACCAAACAGCACTAGTGCAGTGTTGGTGATACACATAACTTTCTAATTTTTATCAGTACATTTGTATCTTTCATGGCTTATGTTAGCAAAAGCATTGTGCGCTGGACTTTTCCATGACTTCTGTACATGCACACAATGCCTATGCTATAGCATTAAAGTCCCGACTGCATTGCATATGCATATGTGTGTACTTTAAGATTAGCATGTGCATGCATGTACGCAATGTAATTTTTAAAAGTAAACAATGCAGTGATCAGAAAATTTTCTTATAGTCAAATGTATCAACATCTTAATAATTTAATAAACATAAATCATTTATTTCATTTATTATGCATATAGAATAAAATGATGTATGCAATGTTCAGAAATGCTTCTTAACAACATTCAAAACAACAACTTCTGAAAATGATTGTTGTTTGTGAACAAAGCATTCCATCTTCACCTTGGGTGTAGACCATCATTGACCATCTAAGCTTGCTGTGCATTCTTATTGGGAAGTCAACTTGACACCATCTCCCAGTCGATCATAAACTTCCCACTCTGATGAGAAGAAGGGTTCTGAGAAATCAACTGTTTGATACAGTTTCCCTAATCCACGTGTTTGAAGACATCCATTCTAAATTCTACAGTAAATTGACATTACAAATAGCCCTGATTTTAGACTGCCAGACGGACCAGACAGAAAGTTAGATACACTATCCATAATTTCTCTAACGCTTGGTTACGGATTGAAATAGCTCCTATAAAGCACAGAATGTACACCTAAAACCACAAGAAGAGGAAAAACAGCCGTTTACCTACCGCTTTAGCGACAGCTGTAAGGCTTGTTTCAGGAACCCTTCTTTGGTGTATCCTTCCCACAGTACTACAAATTCGACATGCCTCTAGGGCATAGCCATATAAATACGAATTAATTTTAAGGTGTATACACAACAAGCACCTTCATTTTCCTGGTCGCTACAACGCGTTCTACGGGAAAATATAGGGACCGGCCATTGTACAACAAACACAGGCACATCGTTATCCGTATACATTATCTGTACACTTTAGCTTAGAGTTAGAGTCAGTTTAAGTCATGGTTTCAGTAAGTAAACCTTTAACCTGGTACAAAACACTGAAACCAGAGATACCTACGCAACCCGGTATCTGTTACTTCGAACTAGTATATACGTAGTTGGCTGTGCCGAACACCCACGTTCTAAACATGGCTATAAAAAGCATACTAAAGGTGAATACCTGTATTGATTAGCCTTCGATGGTGCCTTGTACTGCGTGTATACTCCCGCCGGGCCTAGCTAAATCAGCTCTTACATGTAGTTCTTTTCCAAACTTCGATCCACTAACTTGCGCTATAGTCGATCTCAGATTCTCAGCGTACAAACTCACATCAAGATCCTCTAACACGTAGGAAAACGAGTTACCGATATATTCCGTCCAGTTCAGCTCTAACCTGTCATCACGGTACAGTATACGTAATGGTAATATCAGTATTAAAATGGCCGCTGAGTGAACCTTGATGACTAAAAATGACTTTGGACACTATTAAAACAGGATGTAAAAGGCTAAAATACAGTCAAAAGTCTTCAGTGATGATTTTATGAACATTACAAATTCTGGAAAACTTAACTTCTTTCACCAATACGCAGAAAAAATGACAAAAGACACTGCTTTGTTTAAGATTTCTATACTTATCTATTGAAATGCAGTTACTTGAATGAGGACACTACTAAATGAGGACTAAAAATTTGTATTTTAAAGTACATTTCAACGAGCGCGTGCGCGGAAAATTAACGGACGTTTGCAATTACGCGTCAGGAATACGTAATGAGCGTCCGAAATTGTGAGGTCGCGGTCATTACGTAATGCAGTAAGTCGTGCTTTACGTTATGAACTAGTTAACTAATGTACGTAAGCACGCTTGTGCACACATAACCATTTGCGGAAATGCTTCCAAGTCGAAGGTAGCAACTGAGATTTATAGCCGCACCTCAGTCTGTCTTTGAAGCCAATACACGTTCAATCCTAGCCCGCTTCAACTAGTACCGGTACCCTGAACGGAACTATGAAATGTTCTCGTATAAATATTGTACTTGTAAGTAATCCGGCGTAGCATATGCTACGACAGACTAGCGTGTACCACGCATCAAACGTTATTGAAACTGCATGGTTGATATTCCTGTTAACTCAGGCTGGCTGGCATCTGCAGATCTATTACGGGCTTCCGGTCACACGTGTGACACGACCCACTTGACCATGTATGGTCAAGTGAGTCATGTGACCGGAAGCCCGTAATAGATCTGCAGATGGCAGGTGCCAGCCTGAATCTTGCAGTTAACAGAAATATCAACCATGCAGTTTCAATAACGTTTGATGCGTGGCCATGGTGCAGCAAAAATGAGACACACTTATATGGTAACAATTTTTTATTTCGATCCTGGTACAATGTTGCCAGCGCTATCATCATGAGACAATATTCACATCTGGCTTGATACAGGTTGACTGGCTTATCAATATTGTTACCATACTGTAAACTGTTGGCTGTGTATATGTTCAAAAGTCACGTGCTCGTCATATTCTATGATTTCAATAACGGTGGATACCATAATAATGCAGCCGCTAGCGCTGTGGAGTAGTACTAGCTAGTAGTCATGTAAGATATGTAGTTGTATCATGTTTGCACACTTCGTATAATGTAGCGTACTACACTACAGGCAAGAAACTGGCCCCGGCCGTTGCGACTTCTCTGTAGTCGGGCGGGCCCTACTACCGCGTCACAGGAAAAAAACGCGTCGAATCACTTTATGATTTTCAAATGATTTGTCACTTATACACTGGTTTAATCCTTAAACGCAGCAATTTGGTTTAAATTTGACTTGGTTTACGCTTTAAAATATTTATCATTCAGAATACCAATTTTGAATTCATAGTCGCTGATTTTAAATGTAAAATATATCATGTTCTTATGCATAAGTAGTAACGATGTACACGGTGAGTGAGGGGGGGGGGGGGGGGGGGGGGGGGGGGGGCAGGTGGAGGGGCGGGAAGGTCACTCCGCAGTTTAAGTTCTGGGTGAGGAATTCCTGATAGCTACGTATGAGGCGTGTCTGGTCGTACCGCTATCAGGGGAGAGCGAGCGCAGCTTGAAGTGCAGAGGGGGTTGGAAGACTTCGCGATCGGTTATAATCTTAACAACCATCAACGTCACAAGGGGTTTTATTATATACAAGTAAAGAAAAACATTCTCTAACGAGAAAGTTGGTGGGCTAATATTTTGGCACCAAAGCTTGTATATTGTGTAACTCAATCACCACACATCTGTACCGCCGTACCTTCCATAAAGTAAAACTTTAGTTTACTGAATTTTCACCCGTATTCATTTGAGTTGCAGGCGATAAATAGGGTATGTCGAGGTTATTCAGCATTCGAGAAAGCCTTTTAACAGAGTTCTAAGATAGCCAGATGGTCAAGACGGTGAAGTCGTAAGCAAATAGCGTAAGGTAATAAGAGATCAAATCACGTTCGTGGCCAAAGTTTTTTTTCTTTTTTTTCTTTTTAGTTTAATCTTTAAACCAAAAATTGGTTTATTTATAAAACCACTAATACGGTTTAAACATTTAACCAAGTTCATTTGGTTTAACGTATAAACCTAGTTTGGTTTACACTGTGTAGTCCAACGGTAGTCTCGTACCCAGACCCACCATGACGTAAGTGTTTATCGCTTACAGTATACACTGTAAGACACTGTAAGCGATAAACACTTACGTCATGGTGGGTCTGGGTACGAGACTAGTCCAAAGGCTAAACCAAAATTTGGTGCAGCCAACTTATTTGCAGTGTATACATTCTGTTACAGAATGTTTACATTATGTTAAGAATGTTTACAGACTGTAACATAATGTACACATTCTGTAACAGAATGTAAGTGACAAATCATTGGAAAATCATAAAGTGATTCGACGCGTTTTTTTCCTGTGCGTTTGGTGCCAGGTATATATATAGTAGGGCCCGCCCGACTAACTTCTCTGTGCAGTGTACCGCGTATTCTGTACTTGTGTAGGTGTGCTTCTTCTAAAGTCGACGAATACTGACATTGTGCAAGCAAACATGTACATAAGTAAATGGACAATGGATTTACTAGTCTGGTAAATATGTTAGGCAAATATCCATTTACCCACAAGTAGTTTTACCACTCCGCAAAATAATGTGTTGCAAATATGATGGTTCATATATGTGCAACACATTTACATTCATCCAGTGATAGCCGATCGACTTACATGTAGTCACCAAATGGACACAGCAAAAGTGCTACGTCATACAAATATGCGCGCGCCGCGTACCATTGGCGTGCGCGCGTCAAAAAATTAAAATAGCCGTTAACTCCCCTGAGATAAGACCTCAAACCTCTGAACATAAGACCCCAGGCTGCAAGAGGGAGCTATTCTAACCTACAGCCACATCAACATCATGCATGCACGTATAAAAATGGCTGATTCACTTCAACCTTCTGTTACACATCCCTTAAAGCCTATAATTATGCCTGTGATGCATAGCTCACGTGCAAATCTCTTGCTTTCCTGAATGGCAGGAACTGATAAAGGTTGACGTGACCACATCAGGCAAGTTGTTCAGCCCTAGGCTTGCCAGAGGTGACGATGATGAAAGTGTACCGCATACATATCTCCCACAAACACATTTTGCTATGGCTGGTATATGTTACTAAGTAACGCCGCAGAGGACTGCGCAACATAATTCTGGAACTCCAACCAGGGAGAGGAACAATTATGGAGACTGTGGAATCGAGCAGCAGGTAAAAATAATTTCATAGCAAAATGTAATTTACACTACAACGGGGATTTGATACATGTAAGTTATTACATAGAAAAGCATGAGGGAGGGAGGGAGGGAGGGAGGAGTCTGGTGTGTACACGTCACACACGCCGAGCTAACTTTAATTTCCTACATGCTATATATGGCATGCTGAGTTAATCAGGGTGCACTTTAATTTCCTACATGCTATCTGGCACTTCTCACCTGTTAGTTGTATTCTACATCGTGACCCCCCACAGGCAGAATAATGCAGTCTGTCAGCATGGCCCATACAACTTGGCACGTCTCCCCGTGCAAGGAACACACACCTTTGCAGTTCTTGTGATTGTACTAGACCATGCAACAAAAGTGCCTTCTATCACGATGGGGCTATCAGTGCGATTTAGCAGCTAAACGGATTATGCCTAGGCTCCGGTCAGTATATCTGACCGCCAAGAGTCTCTCCCGATCCGGCAACGAGCAGGCCGTCTCAATCCTTATCCAGCACGTCATTTGGCTGAAGGTCGTGACACAAGTCAACGGTCATGGCATGTGGCTTTTTGCTGGTTACCTGAATGCAGTGCTACATAAACCATGATATAGGATCGTATCCGCGAGAAGGACCTATAGCGCATACATTATAACATTCCATGCAGTACTCCCAATAGAAAATGTAACGCTTGCGTTGAAATGTATGGCTAAATAAAAATTCAGATCTTAAAACTCCATGAAAGATATTCCGATTCTTGGTGCGTAAGAAGCATTGCCGGTGAAGAGGACATTTCAAACTTAAACTTTTTTTTGAAATATGCGTTAGGTCCCTTTTAGCCGAAACGATCCCATATACAAAATTGATCCCAAGTGTCATCAAATTTAAAACTTCAATTAATTAAATTCAATTCAAAGGTAAATTAACAGTTTAAGTTTTGGTATTTATTTAAGAGTTCAATTAATACGCTTCAATATATTTTTAAAGCCGCTATAACATTTATGACTTAGATTGTTTTCGATTTGGAATCCAACAGTTTAGTAGTAGTTAGTGCAATCTAACAGCCATTACATGCTCAAGTATCCATCCTTACCCCTTGAGTATTACCTATCTGCATAAAGAGGTTGGTGGTTGAGTTTGGCCCATGCATAATGGAGGCAGGCGACTGCCACAGTCTGGCATGTAGCAGCTGTACCTTGTACCACTGAGCCTACAGGGACCAATGGGTGATGCTGGTCACCATTGGGTTGGCTTGTTTCCAAATGGAGATGCTGGCCATCGTTTGGTGGCTGTCCAGGGTAGAAGCCTGAAGGGTGTCCCCCCAATGATGAAATATAGCATACATGAGCATGTACAAATTGGAATGCATAATAGAAGGGAGTGGAGGCTGGGTTAGTAGCTGAGCTATAAGAGGGAGTGGAGGCTGGGTGGTAACTGAGCCATAAAGTAGAGTGGAGGATGGGTGAGCAACTGAGCCATAAGAGGGAGTGGAGGATGGGTGAGTAACTGAGCCATAGTCAAGGCTATGACTGGAGTGCTGCACCCACAAACTCACTTTTATATGGATGTGAACCTGGAACCATATCGACAACAATTTGGGATGATTTGATTGGATAAGGGATTTTAGCGGTAAGCCACCCTGCTATGGTGTTGGCCACTAATGTGAAGCAAGGGGTCATTCATTGAATCACCTGTAGGAGAATCTTTGCCTTAGCCATGGGCATGCACTGAAACTAGTGCCCATACAAAGCTTTAGCAATACTATGACATAGGCTGGTCATGAGCATTTCTCTGTGCCCACTGGCCTTGGGGATGAAATAAGGGGAGTCTTGGGGTTGAAGTGAGGGGAGGTGCCCATTGGTCTTGTGGATGAAGTAAGGGAAGATGTCCACCGGTCTTGGGGTTGAAGTGAGGGAAGTGGTCGTGGGGATGAAATGAGGGGAGGTGCCCACTGGTCTTGGGGATGAAGTGAGGGGAGGTGCTCACTGGTTTTGGGGATGAAGTGAGGGGAGGTGCCCTTAGGTCTTGGGGATGAAGTAAGGGGAGGTGCCGACTGGTTTTGGGGATGAAGTGAGGGGAGGTGACCACTGTTCTTGGGGATGAAGTGAAGGGAGGTGCCCACTGGTCATGGGGATGAAGTGAGGGAGGTGCCCTCAAGTCTTGGGGATGAAGTGAGGGGAGGTGCCCACTGGTCATGGGGATGAAGTAAGGGGAGGTCTTGGGGATGAATTGAGGCGAGGTGCCTTGGGAATAAAGTGAGGAGAGGTGCCCTCTGGTCTTGGGGATGAAGTGAAGGGAGGTGCCCACTGGTCTTGGGGATGAAGTGAGGGGAGGCACCTACTGGTCTTGGGGATGAAGTGAGTGGAGGTGCCCTCTGGTCTTGGAGATGAGTGAGGGGAGTTACCCACTGGTCTTGGGGATGAAGTGCATGAGGGGAGGTGCTCACTGGTCTTGGGGATGAAGTGAGGGGAGGTGCTTGGGGATGAAGTGAGGGGAGGTGCTTGGGGATGAAGTGAGGGGAGGTGCTTGGGGATGAAGTGAGGGGAGGTGCTTGGGGATGAAGTGAGGGGAGGTGCTTGGGGATGAAGTGAGGGGAGGTGCTTGGGGATGAATGAGGGGAGGTGCTTGGGGATGAAGTGAGGGGAGGTGCTTGGGGATGAAGTGATGTGGGAGGTGCTCACTGGTCTTGGGGATGAAGTGAGGGGAGGTGCCCACTGGTCTTGGGGATGAAGTGAGGGAGGTGCCCACTGGTCTTGGAGATGAAGTGAGGGGAAGTGCCCTCTGGTCTTGGGGATGAAGCTGCAAACATTTCCAAACATTCTCTCAATGACCATGAAGTAGCTGCCCCATACAAGACCATGAAGTAGCTGCCCCATACAAGAAGCCATGCACTCCAGCTATCCCCAGAACTCACAATGTGACCACACCCACTGTGCAAGTGTTTCCAAAGTGCCTAATATCAGCTGGATCGTGAGCTGTACATGTACATGCTCCCATCTTCAGTTTGGACTAAATTTCTCGCATCTGTGTTACATCAACTCAGAAAGCTTCTCTTCAGGAGTGCGATCAAACTGAGAAGACCTTTCTCTCCTCCAGCCACACTCACTCCACTATCTACTAGTCTGGCCATGGTTACTCCCGTATAGCACACACTGCACACAAGCTCCCATACTCCAGCCTGACATGGTAGCAGTCTGGGGATGAGGTTGTGGAGAAAAAAAGGGTGTGTCCAGCCAATGCTCCACCCATGCCATTCTCCACCTCCCATACATCCTCCTGTATCCACCTCCACCAGGCAATGGGAGGGGGCGGGGCATCATGTCATTTACTGCACAAAGGAATAACTGTACAAACCATTACATCACACTTTCAGAATACTTCAATACATTGCCTTTATCTCCTACATACAGACTATTACTCTTAGAATCTAGCGTAACAGCGAATGGCAATATGAATCTGCCAACTGTGTGGATCTTCTTTCCTTGAAGATCAAAGATGGAAAGACAATTCCTACTGCTATCAGTAACAAGACTGTAACCTTCTTCATCGATCACTATTTCAGTTGGAAACTTTACATCCCCGTATGATCTGACATAGGTCCCCTCAGGTGTGAAGACTTTGATGAACCCCAGTTTGCAATATGGATGTTCCCTTGAGGGTCCAAGGCAAGGCCTTGTGGGCGTTGGAAAGCACGACTACCAGTGACATTACCATTTATGGTCAATTGGTGGGTGTAGGGTATATTTTTAACATCTGCTTGATATTTAGCTATCAAAACGTTATCTTCAGCTGTTTTTATTGCCTCTCACCTATGTAATGTAGAGGCTGAGCTCCACACAGTTTACTAATTTCCTTGAAGTAATGTAGCTAGCTTATGTGTGAATGTACATGATTTATATCAGGAGATGGCAACAAAGCAAAATAAAGAAGCCTTCAATCTGCATACTAGTCTAATTTTCAAATGACTAACATAATTATTTGATGTGATATAACCTCATGGAAAGAGTAGACACATGCTTGTATTGACTTCGCGAAATAATTAATATTAATAACAGGTGATTACAAATTAAGAAGTTAATAACTCCGGCACGCCCAGGGCTGAACAAATTGCCTGATGTGGTCACGTCAACGTACGTGTCCTCCTTTATCACTTCCTGCCATTCAGAGATTTGGGCTATGCATCACAGGCATCATTAGGCTTTGAGTGATGTTTAACAGAAGATTGAAGTGAATCAACCATTTCATATGTGCATGCATGGTGTTGATGGTGGTGTCAGCTGGGCTGTAGATTAGAATAGCTCCCTCTTGCAGCCTGGGATTTTTATATTCATAGGTTTTGAGGTCTTATCCTTTTGCAAACTAAAAGAGTTCCTTGGTAAGTGAAGCATGTGTAGCCCCAATGACGGTCAGTCATCATATGAGGGTCAGCTGGTCACCACATGTGCATGGGTCAGTCTGCAGCAAGCATACTACAAAATGTCATTCAACAAAGGGAGGCTAATAATAATTGAACCATTCACTCTAACAATCACACACACTGAGGCACACAGTGCAATGGATCACACTGAAAAGGTCACAGGATATGAACATGCAGACCTGAGATGAGGGATGTTTTTTTTGAATGCCTCTTATCCATCCATCACCCAGATGTGATGACAATTTTAATTCTGAATTCACACATTCACACTTGACATCCCCATCCTCCATCCACTTCCCTTCTCACCTCACCTTTCATGTCCAAATTAACAGTTCTCGAAACTGGCATGTTGTCTCCAGCAAATTGTTCTAACCCATGTGTTAATGAAATTTTTTGATTTGAAAACAATAAGTCATAAATGCCAAGCATTAAGAGGTGTGCATAATAGGCATTCGTGGGATACCAGACATTTCAAATGTATGGTGTTGATAGTGTTGGAATGAGGGTGTCAGCAGGGCCATAGCTCCACCTTGCAGTCTGATATCCGTGATCTACACTAGTGCCTTGGTAAGCGAACTATTAGGCTTGGAATGGAAGGGGGAGGAGAGGGCCTGCAGATAATGATGGTATGGTGTGATCACTTGGCTAATGCTGGTGAGTGGTGCATGAGGAGTGCATGGTGATGACCAAACCTGATCCTCCAGGCTGAAGGAGGAACATTGCTCCTGAAGGAAACCCCATTGTGTACCTGGTGGAAAGTGTGCCAGGTACCCAGGCTCACCACAGGACTGAAGTAGATGTAATTACTTATTGTACATACAGGCTTAGTGGGGGTATGTGTGTGCATACTGCACACTTATGACTATCAGTACATGAGGGTGTGTCCACACTTATGAGGTTGTGATAGGCGGAGATCACTGGTGGTGAGAAAGAAGAGATAGGGAGGGCGTTGAGTAGAGGCGGGTGAGAGAGAAGAGATGAGGAGGGCGTTGAGTAGAGGTGGTAGATGAATAGTGTGATAAGCTGAAGGAAGCTGAAGATTGTGAAGTGACTAAATACTGTCCTCATCATTAACAGGGCAATATGTTGGGTGTGCAGAAGTGGATGGGGGTGAGAGGGAAAGTGGTCATTAGGTCCACTCACTGATGACATAGATGATGGGGTTATTGCTCCAGCACTGAAATGTGCACACCTTACCCTGAAGGACACCTGGAGGAAGTTGGGAATGGAGGTACTGGGCACCACCAGCTCCACTTCAGAGCAGGAGGTCAATGGCTGGCCAGTGATGTGAGTGTCCACACCTCATGACTTGTGAGCCATCTGGTGTTTAGCCCACTCTCTCCTCTATCAGGTGAAGGAGGGGGTGTGGTTCAGCAAAGCAGATGGCCAAGGAGGGGTGTGGTTTAGCAAAGCAGGTGGTCATTTCATATGATGGTCTGTCAACACATGAGGGTGAGGGTCTGTCATCTTAAGCTGCAGCAAGCAGCTGCTAAATGTGATGCACCAAAACTAGGCCAAAGCTATTGAACCATTCACAGTAACAATCACCACGCAACTGAGGATGGTTCATACTGAAAAGGTCACACCATAAGAACATAAAGCAGAGGGATGTTATTTATGAGAGCTTCTACTCCATCCATTACTGACCCAAATGACTACTTGATTCTGAATTAGATTCAACTTGGTGAATGAAGCTACAGACCTCCACGAGGTGTGGCTAGCTTCACATCACCACTTCCATGGAATCATAGAACAAACACAATGACTTCCATAGGCTATGAATTGCCATAGATAATAACTAGTTATGATTACTTAGTGATTAATGACAGAAGAGCCTGTAATATGGCAGTCAATCTGAGGTCTTGGATAAGGTCAGGTTGGTGTGTTTAATGCACAAATGTAAGCTGAGCCATACACTGTTCATTTTTGTATGAATGATTATTAATCATAACATGTCATACATATGTATATAAACATGATACATGACTATACATTTTTGCCATTAATCACAGACGATGAGGCAAATGCTTCTAATTATTTTCTATGCAGTACATCAGCAACCAAAAACGTGGCAAACAATGGCACATATTAAGACACCTATTCCCACTAATATTAAAATGTGCATTAAAGATTGTACTGAAAAATAAAGTTATCAGTCAAGTTTGAATTGATGCACTTGAAAAATCTGCTGCACGAACACCAAATGTTAAATCACATATTGAGGAATTTGCATTACTTTCATTAAGGCCAAAAATTCTAGATGAGTGATTCTGAAAGTCATATGGAGTCTGGTTATGACCAGAGGTGATCTTCACATATTAATCTGGGTGTATGAGGAGAGCTACATGTACATCAAAGGTCGAATTATGTCAACAGGCATCATGAATAATTACCTATCACTATGATGTAGTAGGTATGCTTTGATTTTAGATTTATTTAGATTCTTGCATACTTTTAAAAGTATAACAAAAACTAAAATTAACATGTACTGGTAATGTTATTTCAATGAACATGATCTCAAATGTAAAGAACTGCTATATACTTGGTGTGTGTACCAAGGCTCTGGAGATCACATAAGCCTACTTGCTTGCTCTTGGTCCCAATGAAAGAAACCAGTGCCAAAACTTCAGCAGCCTACACAGCAGGTGAGCATCATTCATGCTGTGCATTGTCCCAAAGAGCAACTAACATAATGTGTATGTAGAGTTAAGTTATGAAGTGACTGTTATAATAGTGGTCTTGAGGTTTGTATTGCTAATACTACAACGTAGGTAGTAATATTATAGAATCATATCATGTGATAGTACAGCAATACATAATGTGTTTTTGCATAATGAAAAGAAAATATCCGGTACGTAAAGATTGAATGAAAGTAGAATGCAATGAAACAAGAGAATAAAGAAATGAAAAAAAAGAAAAAAGAAAATTAGAAAAAGAACTAAATACACCCATCACAGCAAATCTATATTCTCTCTGTTTCTTCATTGGAGAATTCCCATTGTGCGACACTGGCAAGTCAACAGAACCAAATCAAACAGATACCAGTTGTGATGAGGAATCACACAATGTCAACAGATCTTTCAGTTTTTGGTTGTTATCACCGAGGCTATGCCATCCATTATGTCTACGGTGGAATACGACTAGAGTTTTTTGGTCGAAATTGGACGTTATATTGGGGCTCTTAAGCTCACAAATCAAATTGAATATTGAGTGCATGCATGGATGAATGAGACCAGAGAAACCATTATAAAAACTCAACCCACTTCTCCATTTGATGTGTGACTCTCTGAGGCACAAGCTATAATGCATTGACAAATAAGCAATGAAGTCTCACTCTGACAAAGTTCTGTGCAGCCATGGCAACCATGTACGTGGGGCTGGCCTACCCATGAGAGTGTGTAACACAACTGATGGCTCACAAGTCATGTGTCGTGAGTCACTTTTCATGGCCTGATGTTTTAAGGTAAAATGATAGTCACGTTGGTTTGGGCTTGCCTACACACCTGATAAAGGAGAGAATGGGCTAAACACCAGATGGCTTACAAGACATGAGGTGTGTGGACACTCACATCACCAGCCATTGAGGTCCAATGAAGGGTTCCTGCTGAGTGCTGTCATCACCATGGTGATGACCACCAGCACTAATCTCGGTGTGCACTTGGTGACTAAAGACAATCTCACAGGGACAGGGAATAGCTGGAGTGCATGGCTTCTTGTATAGACTACTCAGAGTGCATGTATATTCAACTCAGAGGCTTAGTGTCAGGTGTGTGATCAAACTCTGAAGTCACCATTGAACTCTACAAAATGCTAGCTCTACTATAAGTGGTCACACTTCCAGGAGAGTTCTTTGTTTTGTTTTTGATGCAAAATCAGTGAATTAAAATATTATTACAGAGTACTTCTATTATTTAAAGGTTTAATCACACTTGTTAACATAGAAACAAATAGGCAAAAACTTTATTCCATGAATGAGGCCAGAGGAGCACCATCATCAAATCCCAGCCCACTCCTCCATTTAGTGCGTGACCCTCTCAGACACAGGCTTGCTGCTCAAACCTCTGCAAAAGCAAGCCATGATGTTATGTAACTGCTTATAACGGAAAAGGCTTTGTCCCACTTGAAGGACAGAGCAGTGGTCATGTGCTTCTATCACTATTCCATCAATCACTATTCCAGTTGGAAACTTTACATCCCCATATGATCTGACATTGGTCCCCTCAGGTGTGAAGACTTTGATGGAATCTGAACCCCTGGCTGCAATATGGATGTTCCCCTGAGGGTTCAAGGCAAGGGTTCATGGCCTTAGGAGAGCATGACTACCAGTTATATTACAATTTATGGTCAGTAGCTAGGTGCCAGGTTGATCCAATATTGCTACTCTGTTATTGAGACTATCAAAAACAATCACCCTATCTCTTTGGTCCAACATTACAAATGATGGGAACTTAAATTGTCCATGAGACCTGATCCATATTGGCCATACTTTTGCCGAAACTGTCCTCCTGTTGTCAACTTCTGAATGCAATGGTTTCCACAGTTAGCAACAAACATCACATCTCCCTTGATAAATAAGCCATATGGATAATTGAACTGACCATCACTGCTCCCACTACTACCTATGGTTCTCTTCTGCTGGCCAGCTTGGTCAAACACAGCAATACTGTTATTAGTATAACAAGTTACATAGATGTCTCCACTGTCATGGATGGCAATACCTGATGGACCACCACTACAATGGATAACTTGCTCTAGCTGTGTCACATAGGATGTTGTATTGGCGATGTCTTATCACATCAAGGTCACAATGACTGTTCTGTACATGTTGACCATCCATTGTGACGAGGAGCTGGTGAGGACCAGCAGTCTGAGGCATGAGGGTGATGGTGTAGGTACCATCTCCATGGTCCTCCACCTCTCCCGGGACAACTGCTCCATCATGTGACTTGGACCTCAGCTCAGCCTTCACCTGTAGTCCACCACATGGGTACTTCTCTCCCTTTGATGTCATGCTCTCAGACAGACGGACATAGAAACATGTAAATGACATGCATCTACTCAATTCCACAGTCTCCACAACTGAGTTATATTGCACAAGTCTTCTGATTACTTTGTGACATATACTAGCCAGAGCAGAATGTGCTTGTGGGAACTGTACACGGTGCATCTTCACTTGCGGTCATGGTCAGAGAGACATACTGCACTTCTGATTTCCATTTTATCTCTGTGATCTACAGTAGTGCAGTGCCTTGGTAAGTGAACTATTAGGTATGGAATGGAAGGGGGAGGAGAGGCCCTGCAGATAAGGATGGTATGGTGTGATCGCTTGGCTAGTGCTGGTGAGTGGTGCATGAAGAGTGCACGTATGGGTATCTCTTCGATATCAAAATCCATTCGTCAGTTGTCAGTATGCTGGATCGCAGGATCTATGACTCTTGCGGTAACTCTTCAGACGGTCTGTTTCACAAACATTTCGGAGTATGCCTTCCGGTGTGCGTAAGAATGACAATGTTCAATGGTAGGGCGTGGTTGGGTCCCACGCCCATCGCGGACCTCGAGCAAGATGGGGAACACTCTGCAGCAAGACCCAAAAATTTTTCGTGGTGGTGATATTGTCTTTTGTATTCGTGGTGAGCACAGCTGTACTGACCTGACTGTGCACCTGCCGGCACCACAAATCGTAGTCCGACTGGACCCCAAAGAAGACCAATACAGGTCATGTTAAAAAACTGACTAGTCTCTGCCCCACCCTCCTTTCTCCCTCTGGCTCTTCTTCGTCGTCTTTCAAGCACACTTAAAGTCTTATCTTTGTATGCACAATGTATGTGTTTGGTTTCCATGCCTATTTGATAGTTTGTGATCATTTTCCTATCACACTTGTCCTGTCTCCAGAAACACACACCTAAGATGCTTCATGGGCCCCTAACGTACCATTAAATATCAGCCCACGATTGTCTATCATATGCCGCTGATATAGTCACTTCTCTTCAGCAAAACAGCTTTTAATAATAACATCTTAAGTCCAAATCAAACTGCAGAACTACATCTCTACAAGCAGCCACTACAGCTAGCCATTCTGTCGAATAGGTTCCTTCAAAGATTTCAGTGCCTGCTTGCATAAATGTGGTGGTTAAATATATGAGAATTCAGAAACACAACACCATTCTTTCAAACTTACTATATGGTGATAAGTGGTGTAGAACATAGCAAAACATGATAACATGACAAAAAAATACATCAAAATACAGAATGCCTGTTTGGAAACTTACCAGATTCAAAGTCGGCTGTATTGCACATCCACAGTGGCAAGAAATGATTAGGCTGTCATGTTCAAGTGCAATAGGAAATGCAATGATTGGTACTTACGCACTGGAACGATAGTATCCATGGTAACAAGGAAAAAATGAGTACGTTAAGGTGCAAAAGAAATGCATGTAATTGATACTTACACACTGCATGTACAAAATAGTATCCGTGGTGGACAAGGAAATAATGCATGTTAATATGCAATGATAAATTATTTACACTTACACACTGAATTTTCCATCAACAAATGTGCATAGTGACAAAGAATATGCACATGAAGGCATATTAAGGCGCAATTGGAAGTACAACACCATTGATACTTACATACTGCATTTTTCATAATAGTATCCATGGCAACAAGGAATAAATAAGGTGCAATGGGAAATGCAAGATTTTTGATACTTACAGTCTGCATTGTTCATAATAGTATCCATGGCAACAAAGAATAAGTAAGGTGCAATGGGAAATGCAACATTATTGATACTTACAGCCTGCATTGTTCATAATAGTATCCATGGCAACAAGGAATAAGTAAGGTGCAATGGGAAATGCAAAATTATTGATACTTACAAGCTGCATTGTTCATAATAGTATCCATGGCAACAAGGAATAAGTAAGGTGCAATGGGAAATGCAAAATTATTGATACTTACAATCTGCATTGTTCATAACAGTATCCATGGCAACAAGGAATAAGTAAGGTGCAATGGAAGATGCAAAATTATTGATACTTACACCCTGCATTGTTCATAATAGTATCCATGGCAACA
Organism: Ephydatia muelleri; assembly: GCA_013339895.1. Lineage (NCBI taxonomy): Eukaryota > Metazoa > Porifera > Demospongiae > Spongillida > Spongillidae > Ephydatia > Ephydatia muelleri. The sequence goes on from JABACO010000001.1 coordinate 1,827,287, forward strand.
AGGAATAAGTAAGGTGCAATGGGAAATGCAAAATTATTGATACTTACGAACTGCATTGTTCATAATAGTATCCATGGCAACAAGGAATAAGTAAGGTGCAATGGGAAATGCAAAATTATTGATACTTACAAGCTGCATTGTTCATAATAGTATCCATGGCAACAAGGAATAAGTAAGGTGCAATGGGAAATGCAACATTATTGATACTTACAAGCTGCATTGTTCATAATAGTATCCATAGCAACAAGGAATAAGTAAGGTGCAATGGGAAATGCAACATTATTGATACTTACACGCTGCATTGTTCATAATAGTATCCATGGCAACATGGGATAAGTATGCATGTTAAAGATGAAATGGGAAATCAGTACATCAACTTACACACTGGATAGTGATAGTATCCATGGTGACAAGGCCGGAATGATACATCATGTCAAGGTGCAAAAGTGAAATGTGATACTTACAGGCTGCATTTTTCATTGTGGTATTCATGGTGAAAATGAATACAAGAGATATGTTAATGTGCAATGGGAACTTGCAACATAATTGATGCTTACTTTCTACATTGTTAGACATAGTATTCATGAGGACAAGGAATGAGCATGAGTAGGTATGCCTGATAATGTGCACTTGAAAATGTAACATTGTTGATACTCACTTTCTGCATTATTTGTAATAGTATCCATAGCGACAAAGAATGTTAATGTGCAATTGAAAATGTAATACTACTGATACTTACACATTGGGGCTATGTTGATAATAGCATCCACGTTGACAAGGAGGCATGTGATGCATTGTACAATGGGAAAACATACTCAAAATCATGAATACATTATGCTTAATAATATCACGAGTACACATTTGGTGGAATGGGTAATGCAACATGCCCATTGATACACGCTGGATTATTATAATATGTATTCATGATAAGCTGGGATAGTTAGACATGTTAAGACAATGACAATATCATTGATACTTACAGTCTGAATTGTTCATCGAGATATCCATGAAGAGAGGAATAAGAAAGTATCGGTTATGGTGCAATGGTTGATACTTACCTTCTGCATTGTTCATTGATACATCCATGAAGAGATAGGCATGGTTACATGCCATGGGAAATGCAATATCATTGATACTTACATACTGCATTGTTCATAAAAAAATATCCATGGCAACGAAGAATAAGTAAACATATAAGGTGTAATGTCTAATGCAGGTCATTGATACTTACGCACTGCATTCAGTTAGTGATTGGCAAAGAAAAAGAATGCAGGTACGGTAAGGTGCAATGGAAATGCAACATGATTGATAACTTACTCTCTCTCCCTAATAATTTCATGGTGACAAGGACATGTTAGAATACAAGTTACACGATGCAACACAGATCATCTCATTCTGACCTGGAAAGTCAATCTTTCTCGAATGTCGTCATTGTTATTCAATAGGTCGCCGTTTTCAAACGTCAGGGGCCCATTAATATCGACCTCTTCGCTCATCTCATCTAGATCATTCAACGGCTCCTGCATGAAGTCGTCTCTATGATCTATTAAATGACCCGATGGACCTTGCAAACCTGGAAGCGCTGTGGACGGGCGTCAGCTAAAACCGTCAGTAAGGTCACAAGAAGAGCCAGTTCCTTCAGCATTGTTTTTATTTCAGCCAGCTGTCGTAATGGTATGAAATAGTACTGAAACGCTTAAATACACTGCACGAGAATCCTTTGGAGTCTCTTTGTCTGCACATTGGTCACTCTCGGAATCGTAAAATGGCTTCCCGACCCTTTGATAAATAAGTGTGTTTACTGTTACCACACAAAAATTATATCAATTTGATGGTGTGAACATGAAGAACTACAAATCAGTATAATTTTTCACAGGTTGAATCTAGAAGCTGCCTTCCTAGATGTCCTCTGTTGTGAGGTTAAGCTTATTTTTTTAAGTTAATTCTCTTCCACGGGCAGCAGCACCATATTAAGCCATGCATGGAAAAAGCCACTTTGTTTTTCTAAATCATTAATGTTTTTGTAGTCAACAGCACAATGTTCAGAGGAAAAGTTTTTGCTTGTCAAATTCGCAGAGTTTACAACGAACATTTAACAGTAACGCGGAAACGCTTATTCTACACTATACCGCAATAATTGGCTTCGGCATGGTTAATGCACACACACACACACACACACACGCGCACACACACACACATACACACACACACAGGTGGTTACATGGAAGCCAGCGAAACGTTAAGGTAATGCTAGTACCGCAGCATGTCTATATATTAGAGTTCGATTCTTTTTGTTTGAGATGCACACAAGAATTGTCCATTGTAACGGGAGAAGTATGAAGTAGCAACATCTTTAACCACGGTTACTCTGACCTTCCTTCCCCTCCTCCCTCCTCTCCTTCATTTAGCATTGGTTCAACTTACAATAAAGCAGTGTAGAAGTATTTAATGATCATGTTCCATTCCTCATTAGTCAGCTGTGATGTCAGCAGCATGTATTGCATGTGTGCATGTGTGTATATGTGCATGTGTATGTGTGCATGTGTGTATGTATGTATGTGTGTATGTGTATAGGTGTGTATGTGTGCATGTGTGTATGTATGTACTTATCTGGATCTGCTGAATGAGATATGTGACTGTTCTGGGTATATATATATTTGCATTATCTAAATATGCAATACTTAATGCTGCATGAATGCTCCTTTCACAAACTCACAGCTTCACTATCATTAATGTTTAATCTCCAGGGAAAAATCCTTATTTAAGGATGTCATTATCCTTAAATAAGGATCATCGCATATTTTTGTTAACCAAGTAAGATAAACTAAATGCTATTGGTCAATTGTATACTGATTAGCCTCCATAACAAACTTTAAATGATGTCAATATTATCAATGTCCATGTGGTAAAACAGGGAGGAAGTGGCACATCCTTATTTAAGGATTGACACCATCCTTAAATAAGGATCACAACAGATTATTGACCATAAAAACCACAATAGTTTTAAAACTCTTGATTTTCTCTTATAGCCAGTTGATCCAGCTATACTCACAACCTGATTCGTCAAAAAAATAACTAGTGGTTAATAAATTATGCTTATTTACACCATAACAATTCAAAATTAATATAAAGCATTTGTATCATGACGTGTACTGATGTAGATGCTCGCTTCTGCTCAAACGCCAGCATGGATATACCCTAGCCTAATTGAAACCACGAGCTAGCTTCTGGGCTGTTCGATTGAATGCTAGATGTGCTTCTCGCCCTGGTACTAAATTTGCTTCTCACGCAAGTACTAGATGTACATCTCACCCAAATACTAGATGCGTTTCTCCGCCAAATGCACATAGACCTCCTCACCAAAAGGTCTATCTCACATCGCAAGTTCCTCTGTCACGCAAACCTACTAACTACTGGTACATTTTACCCTAAGAACATAACATTTAAAAATGTTCCTGATCAGACCACACGTGTGCACAAATTGGCCTAGAGCATAACCGTTAAACGCCGAGAGATGCACATCTGTGTCAAATATGTGTTTACCGTTACCAAAGAATTTTTCCAGACCCTTTGAAACATTACACCAATTAGAAGTTATTCACGCTCATGGCTTCAGTTTATCTCCTTCTCGCTACCTAACATTCCTCTGCTGCCTCATTTAGTTGATTTTGGACAACTTTACTGTGACCCTGTACCAGTACCAGTAAACCCTCCCTTCTAAAGGGAATTACAAAATGAGTCTGACTATTCATTTAACATCACACATTGAAAACAATTTTCTTCGAAATGTGGCCCTAATAAACTCAGGGGAACAATGACAAAGGATGTGCCTCCTGCTGTTGTCAATATATACTACATGGTACGGTATTAACTGTGCAGTGTGCTTAAGTATGTACTAGTGTGTGCAGAGAACTACCTGTACCTACTAAAGATAAATGCGTAACTCATTTTTGGTATGTTGACAGGTCAGAGTGTAGAAAGCATTAAGAGTTTGATGTTATTTCTTGCATTCAAAATATTACTTGTTTTGGTACCTTTTTAGACCTACAGCCTGTACTCTCTGCATTATTGTTGTTAACTTTAATTAATAATGCTTTATTTTATTAGGATATTGGATAAGTTCTACGTTGGAGATTTGGTGGATAATGAGCTGCCAGTATTTCCTCCCCCTTTCAGGTAACATCCGAATGAACCCTCCATCACTTACCCAGCTGCTCATCTTCTATGGAGGAAAGCTCACCTATGTGACCCATCGTTTTATTATCCCCTTGATCTTCATGCCCTGGACAACTGTGGTAGGAGCTTTCATCCTTATATCTTTGACTATCCTCATTGCAAATAGTAATGGTGCAATGAGGGGAGGGGGGGAGGGGGGGGGAGGGGGGGCAGAAAACGAAGTAAAGATACCATTGTCCGACTTTGTAAAGCTCATTAAGAGCTATTCAAATCTGCAATTTATGCAACAGGGGTATGTTTACAACATATGAGATCTCAAGTTGAGAGGGGGGGGGGGGCCAAATCCAAAAATGATTCTTTTTTACAAAAGTTTCATTGTTCCTTGTATTATTATTATTTTTGATGTGTTTTAGTGGAAGGTGTTGTTCCAAAGATTTAAATGTAATCAAAAGCGTATAGATGTGTGCATGCAACATTCAGTTATTAGTAGCTACTCTACAAGGTTAGCTTGCAATCAGTGTAGTGTGCAATCTTTATTCATTATGATCACGTGATCAGTTAGTGACATACCACACACTACACTGAAATGAACTGTCACCTCAATCATTGCAGATGCATCTTGCATATTGTGCAACAATAAAATCAACATAAAGCAGCATTAGAGCTCCAAAGTCTGCAATTTTGAAGACAAGCACAAATAATAAAATATTTGGCCTGCAATTTTGAAGACAAGCACAAATATTGGCTAGTAAATCATAATGAATAACTAGTCTGTTTATTGTATCGGCCCTTTTGTAATGAGTTGTTATGGGACCTGCACTGTACATCAGCAGCTGCTCCAGTTATCAAATGTTACCTTCCAGTTCTCTTAACAATGGCTCCACCATCCAATTGACTTGTTGCTAGTGCTGTAGTGACTCTTTGAATTTTTACCTGATGTGTACATTAATTATAATATTCATTGCAGTGGTGCGATGTTTGAGGGTGTTGGAGATTGGAGGTAGGAGAAAAATTTTCTCCCCTTGGTGAAAGCAAATTAAAATTTGGGACAAACATTAAGTAATAAAAAAATTCAATTGGATGATTAAATAAATTCCGTTACTTGTAAATATAATTTCAAGCCATTATCATAAAATTATTAGTTCATTAAACTCAAATCAGCTTAGTTGACATCAAAAATCCCTTCAAATTTGAGCTGTAATAACTCACAATTGAGGTACATTAATTGATACCAGTTGTAGCTTAAGACTAACAACTAATGTTTGTTATAACCATCCTTTATGTTGATAATTTCAATAGATTTTAGAGGCCCTTGATTTAGATATGTAAGCATTTATCCGCACCCACATTATTTGTCTTATAAGGTTTATAAGGAATAAGGCTAATTAAAAACCAAATAGGACATTATCCAACAAAACTAGGCTTCTGCTTATTTTTGCAACTTACCAAGAGAAGCAAAATGTGTTGGCGCTTACGATGAAATGTGTATACGGCAAATTACAAATTAGGACAAAGCAGAGTCAGCAAATCCCCCAAAAAAGCAGAATCTCCGGGTTTGACAGATAATTTCCCATACAGGTATGTATGTACATTCTGAATGCACAAATCTATATCTTACATGGCAGTATACACATAGTATAATGGTGCATCATTACTATAACACAAGGGGTACAATAAGTTAGCCATGCTATTATTAATACAACAAAATGTTTTGGTGATTGTGGAGTCATCTTGCTCTGCATACACGGTATTATAAGTTGGCCTAAAGTTGTACTCAAATAGGTTCATGTGACTCATTGCCTGGCTAAGCAATAATTATTTATTGCGAATGTGTCAGATAAAATTGTATTGAGGGTTCTTGTAGATGCCCTCTTGCCTAGTAAAGATACTGCACTTGATTAGTGTGCTTCTGCAGTACTGCATTAAATTCAATCATGTTTTCAATCATGTTGAATACTGTATTGGCTGCAATATGATAGCTCAATTATGTATTATCATATCACATGTTCAAATACATGTCCACAGAAACATTCAGTATTATTGCTCTGCTATTTTTCTTTAACAGCTACTGTTAAATTTCATGACAGAAATTAGTACCAGTTATTGGTTGGCTCTTACCTTCCAGGCCTCCCATGTGATAAGTGAGGTCAGCCCATAAAGTCACGAATGCTAACTGTACAGTTCAGAGTTCTATCTTTACCTTAGGTTGAATGGCCAACTCCAGGACAAAACAATCTTATGCAGATTGATTGGTAAGTTGTGATACAAGGTCAGAGACAGTGCCAATAATCCCAACTCAGAGTAGCTGCCATGTTGATTTTGTTGTAGCTCGAGCTCACCTAGTCACGGCAGCAATAGCTGTATGTGACGAGGTCATGCAATTGTGCACATTTGGCAACGCATGGCCACATGTAGAATGTGTTTGTGAAACCTTTGGTGTTAGTGATGGGGCCAATTATTGGATGATGGAAAGCATGCTATTGGTAGACCAACAAACGTGTTGAAATGGTCTGTTCAAAAACACAATGTGTTAGAAGATATGCTTCAAACTTGATAGGTGCATTGCTTCCACATTGTTTGATTTTACTGCCATAGCTAGGTCTTCATATCGGTGTGACACATCTTAAGACATGAAGCATTGTATTTGAAGATTTATGCTTGCTAACTTGTATTTGTAAAGAGCTCCAACCTTATAAATTATCTGACTTTTGCTCTTCATTTAGGGCTGAAATGCAGGTAGCTACAACACAGGATTATGCCATGGACAGCTGGTTCTGGACAGTAGTTACTGGTGCCCTCAACCACCAAACCACTCACCACCTGTTCCCTGGAGTTCTTCAGTCCCACTATAAGAAGATTACACCTATTGTGAAGAAGACGTGTGAGGAATTTGGGGTGAAATATCACCACGTTAATACAAGATCGAACGTCTAATGAGATAGCGCCAAAATATCACGTAGGCAAATTGAAGTTGATACGAGAGCTCAAATGTCATCCTTAAAAGACCCACCCATTTTCAACACTTCCTTTCTTTCTCTAGAACCTCATCCCTAGACTGCATCCATGTTGGATTGGAGTAAGGGAGCATGGGTGTGGTGTGTGTTGTATTCATGGCCAGACAAGTAGATAGCGGGGTGGGTGTGGTTGGGAGAGAAAGGTTGAACAGTGGGTGTGGTCACGTTGTGAGAGCTGGGGATAGCTGGAGTGCATGGCTTCTTGTATGGGAGTGTTTGGTGAGTGGTCTTTTAGCATTAATGTCTTTTCATATACCATATCCACAAGACCTTAGGTGGACACTGACCGGAAATTGATTGAACAAAGAAAACTTAGAGCTGGATGTACCTGTTTGTGTATTTTATAACATTTTGCACAGGTCAGAAGTCACTTCTCAGTTTGATCACACTCCTGAAAAGAAGCCTTCAGAGTAGTTGATACATGCGTGTGAGAAATGTAGTCCAGGTAGCACAACCTGAAGATGGGAGCATGTACATGTACAGCTCATGATCCAGCTGGTAATAGGCACTTTGGAAATGCTTGTTAACATTCAGCATAGTAGTCTGTACAAGAAGCCATGCACTCCAGCTATTCCCAGTCTGTCTATGTGTGTGTGTGTGCAACAATGCCTCCAGTGACCAGTGCACAAGAAGGTTAGTGCTCGAGTTCATCGTCATGGTGATGACAGAACCCTTCATTGAACGTGGCCAGCTGAGCCTCACATTTATGATGTGTAGGCCAGCCCAAACCAACATATCTATGGAGTTTATCTTACAGTAAATCATATAGCATTGACAGGATTGTAATATTGGACCTGGCCATTGACCATAAATGGTATTTGATGACACGGACCGTCCAACTTCCCTGTTTCTGGGCCATCCTCTGGGCTGATGAGGCTTGAGTTTATTGCACCGCGGTCATCGGGTTGCCCAGCAGATGGTCTGCCTCTGCGTCTAGCGTCTGGAGAGGAAAGGAGCATCTTGAACTAAATTTATTTGTCTATACGCATATATATGCATGATGTATAAGAATTTTGGACTATCTGAAGTAGTGTCTGTATTGAAGGTATTGATTTCAATTTGTTTGGTTGTCTTATGACTTGCTTTGGGCAGTGCAGTGCTTCGGCAGCAATTTTTATTTATATTATTATTTTTGACGTAATATTAGATATGGCGTCGAGGTTGGATCGTTTGCGCTGGACCTTCAGAGAAACGAGAAGATTCAAATAACAGGTCAGCTTGAAGCTATTCCAGCGATCGAGCATAGCTGCCTGTGGTAACTACAGCATGCAGTATGTACTTAAATACCGCAGTCACGACAGGGCGCGACTGTAGTCTACCATCCACCTCCATATTTATGTAAATTAAACATAGGAAAGGTTATCGTTCCTGGTTACACGACGCTGGATCAATCAGTTGCTCAATCGAATGGTAGCTAGCTATAGAGTGTACACGCCTATCTTTATTTATCCTACCAGATACTAGGAGAGAAGTTGTTACGGCATATAGATAGGGCAGTGAGGCCGGATTTTGAGTTTCCTACCCATGTAGCAAACGTACAAGCAAGGCAGGAAGGTGGCAAGGTCGCTAATGCATGTATGTATGCACATGATGCCTACATGTTCATGTATGTCCATGTGAATTTGTGGGCATATCCAGAAATGTCCCATACATCGGAGGACATCTTGCAATTTTTTTCAAATCGAATTTTACACAAGCGTACTGTGTTCTAAAAATAATTTTAAGTATTATGTGCATGTTTCATTCAGTTTACGTAACGCATCGTGAAACTAAAATCAAGACAAAAAATTAATTTCTACCGCTCGATAATTTATTCATAAAAGAATAATTTTATTAAAAGAGTTTGTGTGTGCCAATGCCACAGCTATCCTTTCTAGGATAGCTCCTCCGCCATAAACCTTTATATATATTGAAATAAGGATGTAAATAATAATGAGCAAAAAATAATATATATATATAAAAGAGCTCGTAAAAGAGTTAATATTATCGGGAATATTATTGCTCACGAGACGTCTACTAATCTGCAGACCGTGGTCATCATAGCAATGTTGTTTGCTACCGGTACTTGAAACTCTACCGGCGGATCCTCACTGGAGGCATCCAGCGCATTGATAAGGCAATGGGATGGTGTCAAACAATACTGATTTCTGATACGTCGGTGAGTTTCATACATGTATGAATGTACGTGCGCTATAGGGTTAAGATAGGAAGATATGTGGAGGGAGGGGGGGGGGGGGGGGGGGGGGGGGGGGGGGGGGGGGGGGGAGATTTAGCTTGAGATGTGCGAGTTTGCATGAGCATTTCCTAATCTATACTTTTCCTTATTAGTGTGTTCGCTGACAGCTTGGGCGAGGTCATTACTATAAATTTGAACTTCCCCCCTCTTTCACTCTCATGCAGCACACACACACACACACACACACACACACGCACACACACACACGCACACACACACACAGAGATCACTTGAGAGCACAGGATCAAGCTGTACTTCATAATACCTAGGAACACACAATTCCTACTTTAGCAGCTAAGAAACAACTATTATACTGCAGTAGCAAAGATTCCACTCTCCAGCTTCAACTTCTATAGAGTGTGGTGCAGTCATGTACATGTAAATGTGGACTAACAGAAAAGGAAACACTTCTTTAGGTAGGGAATTTACTATTACAATCACATATGTGCATGAAATAAAACAAGAACTCAATACATATAGGTGTATATGGCATTTTTAAGTTTCCAAGGGAGGTACTTTGTAATGTTGTTCTTCATTTGGGAACAATTCATAAATAACCAATACATGTGCAATCGATGTGTTGCCATTGGATCATGCAGTTGTTTGCAATAGTATACTTTGTTCTGTATGATTTACTTACTTTGTCATGTGCACACCCATACACAGACATATAAGCCACACAAGCACGCATACATAGCACATTCACATACACATGCACACACAAGTATTACATACACAGCACAACTACAAGGATAGATAGATATTTATTCACACCACATACATTTATGCACGCAACATATGGGTGGCGTACGGCCCACCCACACATTCATACATGTACATGCAACCTGCCTACACACACATAATACACACACATATGCATATGCATACACTTATACAGTTGCAACCATGCAGCCTTAATGTACATATACTGTTTATCAAGGCATGTCCTCATTCTCTCCATCTCATCCTTGGTCCTCACATCACCACTCTTCCATCGCTTTTTTTTCTGGTATTTTTCCTTTCCTCCTTTTTCTCTACCCTCTATCCTTCCTCTTCCCCCTGTCTTCCCCTCCCACCTTTGTTTTCTCGCACCACACCTCTCTCTCCCGTTCTATCTCCCTCTTCCCTGTCATTTTTTGGCTCTGTAACCTACATTCCTCTGGAGGCTTCATCAAGTTGATCTTGTGTAAACTCACTGTGGCCATGAATAATGATGAGTGGGCAACTCACACACACACACACACACACACACACACACACACACACACACACACACACACACACACACACACACACACACACACACACCTCTGAACAATGGAAAGAATGTGTCAGATGGCACTGCAGCATCACCATACACAGTTCAACCTCAACTTGAGCTTATGCAAAAATGTTTCAGTGTTGTAAAAGTATGTGTGTGTGTGTGTGTGTGTGTGTGTGTTTACAATCTTCATGCACGTATACAACTTGTTTATATGGACATGTACCAAGCAAGTTTCTGTGTGGGTCGGTGTAAATGTGTTTTTAAAAGCACTGTGGTTTTCTTATCATCACATCAATGGGAGGGTTTCTACTGCATCAAAGGATAGTATGTAGTCTACATGAATGTGTGTGTCTCTGTGTGTGTACTGTATCAAAGGATAGTATGTAGTCTACATAAATGTGTGTGTGTCTGTGTGTGTGTGCTCAAAAAGTCCTTGTGGTTATCTTCACATCACAATAGGAGGAGCTACCCTACTATGTGCACACACACAGGGTTTAATGAAGGTAGTCTACACACACTTTACTTCCTTTGACATATCCAGAAATGGCCCATACATAGGTTAAAGTGATGTCGTACAATAATTTACTTCACCAGCGGCATGTATTTATATTTCTCACAGCATTCGTACCTCTCCCACCTCCATAGATTGAACCCCCATTGCAAAGAAGTGCTCTTGATCATGCAGAGATTATAGTGTGAACGGAAAATTATAAAGACTTTACTACTAGTACATTGACCAACTCATGTGTAGTGCAAACCCATCATGTACGTCGCTTTTTTCTTGTTTCTATTATGTTTTGGTCCCAGTAATTATGATGTATGCTCGTCGTTTTCTCGACAGAAGCGAATTGATACTCATTCGTTGCTCAGTGAGAATTATTTCTTCAGCTGGGTTCCATTTACAGGAGCCCAGAAATGGCGCATACATTGTAGGACATCTTTCAATTTTTTTCAAATTGAATTCAAAACTAGCTTAAAATTGTCATTATTATATGCATTTAGCGTTACACATTGTAACGCTACATTCAAGACAATTTTTTAATTTGTACCGCGCATAATTAAAACAAATATGTCATGCTGTAAATTAAAAATAATATGACCTTAACTAGACTAGAATTACTAACTAGCTAGCTAGCTAGCTAGTTCACGAGACATCGTCACTGGAGTTTGTGAGACTCTCGAGTATATGACCGTGAGTTTGTTATGTTATAGCCTCACTTACCCTCTAATTGCCAAGGTTTAATGCATGTGTTTAAATATGCGACATGATTGGCAACTGCGTGAATCTCACGCTGAATGAGTGAGACTTTGTGATCGAGAGTTCCCCATTCAATTGCTTTCTATGTAACTGTCATTTTTAAAATTGTATTCGCTGACAGCTTCGAAGTCTTTTACCATGAATGTGAAACACCCCGCCCCCCAGATTTTCACACGCTAGAGATATTACACGCACACACGCACACACACATACACACATAAGCACACAAAGCTAAACACACACACACATAAACACACACATAAACACACACAGCTACTCACACACACACATAAACACACACATAAACACACACAGCTACTCACACACACACACACATAAACTACTCACACACATGGAGATCACTTGAGAGCACAACAGGATTGCGCTATAGCTCTAGGGGTTACAGTGTCATCATGGAAAGTTCGCTGCCATGTTTGTTTAGTGTCCTAACTATTATAGGTCATCATTTATAAATACGTGTGATGTACGTGAACACTATTTTTTGGCCTGTTCAAGAGGCACTACTTCAGACTTAGTAGCAGTGTTGCAAGAACATGGTACATGTATATGTGCCACAACTGTACCAGGATTGCTTACTTGGGTCAGTGATGGTCCTCTGTTTGGCTTTGGCTGAAGTGATTGCACAGGTCATTTATTTGCCTACCAAGTCATTTTAGATGCCTACTAGTTCACCAGGTCATATGGGTGGTCCACCAGGTCATATGGCACCAGGTCATATAATGGATGCCTATCTGTTATCACACCAACTGTGTTGTCCCTTCAGCGTTATCGTCCCTGATGGAAGTTGGGTCATTCCATACCAAACGAGCAGGAGTTGTGACTCACGTCTTCCAATTTTGCTCCAAATTCTCATATATGTTGGTCTTGATATAAAAGTGACTTGTACGATTTATTGAGTTAATAACTTTAATGGTTTACGAAATACACGCTACTGAATAATTAATTTTTTCATACAAATTGCAACTTTGCACACTTATATCTTGGCCGCAATACAATGCACAAAGGAGTTCTGGGCATCAAATTGAAGACCATGATCAGCTGAACTGATTTATGATGATTATTTTGGGGTGTAGTTAAAGGGTTAAATTTGTATCAACTTCAAAGCACCTTTTTCAATATAGAGGTGCCTTCCCACACCGAAACACAAATTTTTTTATTACAAAAGTGAAGGGACGATCAATGTCAGTACTTTTCTGAAACAAAAAGTTTGTGTATTGATTGCCCCTGAGAACCACACGCTGTTAAACCTGAGGACGCCATTTTTTCCTCATCAAAAATCATTGTTGTTTTTATAGTTTCCAAGTGGTGTTATGTAACTGTCTTACCACAGCTGCCCACCAGTGGGTTTATCTAGTAGCGCATGACTCAGCAAATTGTGTTTCCTTATTTGGACAAGAGCGCGCGTTTTTTGCTTTTGTCTCAACATGTCCATTGATCGTCACCCGTTCAAGAAGCATAGGCGCCGCATATATGTGCATCTTCGAGTTGCATCAGAACATCCATCTCTGTCTTTGCGAAGTGGAGACTTGCTGTGTGTAAACTGTCTAAAAGCAGTTCAAAAGAATGATGTGAAGTAGCTTTCGAACCCGCAGGGCCTAGCAGTCTTTCCCAGGAATGTGCTGAGTCAACTCCTTATTCCTCAACGCAAGATAGCGACAGTTCAAGTGACGATTTGCCCGATAGTCTTGCATTACGCAAGATAAACGAAACGCTTTCTTCACAAGAGGTCTCCCCATTTAGAAAGAGATGTATCCATATTCAAAGTCTATCGGGCAAATCGTCACTTGAACTGTCGCTATCTTGCGTTGAGGAATAAGGAGTTGACTCAGCACATTCCTGGGAAAGACTGCTAGGCCCTGCGGGCTCGAAAGCTACTTCCTGGGAAAGACTGCTAGGCCCTGCGGGTTCGAAAGCTACTTCACATCATTCTTTTGAACTGCTTTTAGACAGTTTACACACAGCAAGTCTCCACTTCGCAAAGACAGAGATGGATGTTCTGATGCAACTCGAAGATGCACATATATGCGGCGCCGATGCTTCTTGAACGGGTGACGATCAATGGACATGTTGAGTCAAAAGCAAAAAACGCGCGCTCTTGTCCAAATAAGGAAACACTATTTGCTGAATCATGCTACTAGATAAACCCACTGGTGGGTAGCTGTGGTAAGACAGTTACATAACACCACTTGGAAACTATAAAAACAACAATGATTTTTGATGAGGAAAAAATGGCGTCCTCAGGTTTAACAGCATATGGTTCTCAGGGGCAATCAATACACAAACGTTTTGTTTCAGAAAAGTACTGGCATTGATAGTCCCTTCACTTGTGTAAAAAAAAAATTTGTGTTTCGGTGTGGGAAGGCACCTCTATATTGAAAAAGGTGCTTTGAAGTTGATACAAATTTAACCCTTTAACTACACCCCAAAATAATCATCATACATCAGTTCACCTGATCATGGCCTTCAATTTGATGCCCAGAACTCCTTTGTGCATTGTATTGCGGCCAAGATATAAGTGTGCAAAGTTGCAATTTGTATGAAAAAATTAATTATTCAGTAGCGTGTATTTCGTAAACCATTAAAGTTATTAACTCAATAAATGGTATGAGTCACTTTTATATCAAGACCAATATATATGAGAAATTGGAGCAAAATCGGAAGACGTGAGTCACAACTCCTGCTCATTTGGTATGGAATGACCCAGTTGTGACCTAAATAATATAACAATATAGATGTTTGTCTAAAGCCAACTGTACCTATTCATGTCCTATGCTTCATTGCTACCTTGCAGGGAATAGACCAACCTGGACCTTCAACTGGTGCCGAGGATCATGAGTCTGCAGATCATACACACAACAGTGAATTGCAAGACAAAGACTATGGCTGTGTTCCTGGCAGGAGAAACAAAGGTCCAGGAAAGTTGTGCTGTAGTGAGCAGAGAGACAACAGTAGCCACTCTCCAGTTTTAACTTCAAACAATGTGCAGGTCGCAGTCATGTACATGTGGATGAATGGAAAGAATATACTTCTTCAGGTCAGGGTATTTACCATTGAACACGTGTATATGTGCATGAAATTAAAAGAAATTTTAAACTCAACCTATGTATATACATATGTATCGAATTTTAATTTTAAGAGAGGCACATTGCAGTATAAGTTGGCAAGGGTTCATGGATGTGCAATCGGTATTTTGCCAGAAGTTGTAGGATACTTTGTATGATTAACTTACATTGTCATATGATAGACATGTACACACACACACACACGAACACACACACATATACACACATACACACACACAGGCACACCAACATGCATGGACATGCATGCAAACGCACTCGCTTTTCTCCACACATTCACACACACATACACAACACGTATGCATAAGCGAGTGCGCATTTGTGCTCACATGTACAATGTGCATGAACACACATGCATTGACAATTCATGAATACATACATGTAACACAGAGTTGCACCAGCAGGTCCTCATTTCTTCCATATACACTCTTCCCTCCTCTCCTCATATCACCTCTCTCCCCTCCTCTCTTCCCTCCCTTCTCTCTCCCCTCCCTTCTCTTTCCTCTCCTATTCACCTCCCCTCTTCCCTCTACCCTCATCCCTCTCTCTCCCCTTCTCTCCCCCCTTCTGTCTCCTGTCTTCCCTTTTTGGATCTACATGAAAGCTTTCCTTAGAGATGTTTGTCCCTCATCATTTTGATCTTGTGTAAACTAACTGAGGTGTTGACCATGAATAATGATACGTGGGTAAGGGGACCTACATGTATGGACACACATATGCTCACAACATGTACAAGTGTTATTTTGATGAAGTTTAGAAAGCACTGTGGAATGCTCATCTTATGATTGTTATGTGTTACGTCATATATATCAAGTATAGGCTCCGACAAGTCTATGTGAATGCATTTAAAAAAAGTACAAGGTGATCCAAAAGTTATGCAACCTGAATAAACATGCAACTATAAAGTTAATCATTGGAATGTCTTTTTAGTTTTTAAAAACCATATTTATGAATGTTAGTTCTGAAGCTATTACAGCTGAAAGATTTGCGTTACTTTTGGATCACCCTGTACAGCTGTACACATACATGAACACACATGCCTGGACTATTCATGCATGAATACATAACCTGCCCACACAGAGTTGCACTGGTCATATTGTTTATCAACATGTGTCCTCATTTACTCCATTTTACACTTTTCCCTCCTCTCCTCACATCACCCCTCTCCCTTCCAGCTTCCTCCCCTTTCCCTACCCTCTATCCCTTTCCTTTTTCTTTGCCTATCCCCTCACCACCCCTCTCTCCCCTCTCCCCTTCTGTCTCTGGTTGAGCTTGTGTAGATTCACTGTGTGGTGTGGCTATGAATAATGATAAGTGGGCAATGGGGAGTGACTCACACATATTGTCTTGTGTCAGAGCAGATGGCAGCACTCCTCCTGAGTACACACACACACACACACACACACACACACATGCACTTGCACACAGACACACATTTCATAGGGTGTTGTACATGACTAGTTTTATATACCACTGCATGCAGTTATGATCATGCCGAACATATGCATACATGTATGCACATTAAACCAACATGCATGGAGTGGAATGAGGGAAGTTTATTGAGCTTCACACCATTTCACATGCAAAAGATAGGAGTCCTACACATACACATAGCGGCGATGCATGCACACGAAAAGTAATTTCAGATATGTACCACAAAGAGATTATAAATACCTACATTCACACACATGCATACACAAAAGTAAGTCATATACTGAAAGCACCACAAAGAGATAAAGGGTTTTTGTTTAGGGAGTAAACAATGTTTAATGTTTTGATGAAGGGCGAATGGTTGTGCACCTAACCCCTGCTTATAATTAGATGTAGCATGGAAAAGCATATAGGGGCATTGAAAGGGGACTTTGTCTAAGGTTAAAGTAGGTCTAGCCTGCCTGCCTGCCTGTCTGCAACTCCCCCCTCTAAACATACTATCCCAAACTAGATTTTTCCTTTGTCTGGTTCCAGGTATTGTACTGCTATATATAATGGTGTTCTTGGGAAAGCAACCATTCAGTCTCATAGCCAGCTATCGACGACCTGAACTTTGCTGACCCATGCACCCACCACTCCTCTCGTGCACTGTTTGTACCTGTACACTGATTTTCAATTTTAGACAGTGCAAGTCAGTTTATTTTCTAAATCAGCCGCTCCCTATCTGCTGGAACTATTCAAAATAATCGTTTCTCTCTTAGCATGCAAACAGATGTATTTCAATTCCTCTTTGCTGACAAAGGAGTTATTGCAGAAAGAGGTTATAAGGAGTATGGTCGTGATGATTTTGATGAGAGATATGTCAAGTATGACCAAAATGGTGAGATGGGTGTGCAGTTGAGTTCCTTATCAAAATGAAGAGTTCTGTCACATGGACAAGGTGCAAAGCATTCTCCAAGATAAAAGAAATTAAAGTGAAAAAACCTTTTTTGAATGCCTATACATGTTTGTTGTGAAAAAGCGTGTTTAATTATTGAAATCAATTATTGTGGGCTTCCCATTAAATTAATCAGATCAATAATCACTTCATGTACATGTATATGAAGGACACTAGAAAATTGTGCTGGCAGTAATGATAGATATTTTTGTTGTTGTGCATCTCCAAGAGATGTCCGTCCAGTCAAGCTCTTGTGACTTCTCTTTTATATTCCAGCCTGCCCCTTATTTAATGTTGCACCCTGAAAGAGGTCTGCCTGCTTTCATTTTTCTGTGACGTCCAATTCAACTGCATCTGATATTAAACTTTCAATGAGGATCTCCAGGAACAGATGTAGCTCATCAGGCACCACATGGTCTATATAGGTCGATTGGTAGGAGTGATTCGCATCAGTCATTAGTGTACATGACCATGTGTGTGTGTGTGTTTGTGTGTGCATGTGCGCATGTGTGTGTGTTTGTGTGTGTGCATGTGCACATGTGTGTGTGCATGTGTGTGTCTCTCTCTACTGGCACAATACTTGTGGGACGGCAAAGCAAATGCTGAGGTTTCTTTTTCAAAATTGATATCATTAGACATTCAAGTGCACATGCAAGCATATGCATGTGAGTATGTGTGTGCAGTGTGTGTGGGTGTATTGGCACAAAACGTGTGAGAGGGACACTAACCTCAAAGCAATGCTAATTTGCAGCCAGACATAAGTAACGATAGTAGTGCAACACTGTGTGAATGGTGTGAATATATTTTGTAGAAAGTTTGGAGACAATTAATACACAGCAGATACAACAGAATACAGCTATCACACAGTTGAAGCTGCTTTCAGGATGCTTCAGTTTTGCTCGATCAATGGTGCACATTATTTAGAAAACACAATGCATGCACGTTGTGGCGCCGTATTGGTTCCAATAGTTGCGTAATGGTATAGAGAGGTTGCAGTGTCATCCCGGGAAGAGCGGCGGCCATGTTTTTTGGTGTCTCCAGTTCTGTTACAGAATGTTTCCAATCTGTAAAAGATTATTTACAACCTGTAACAGAACTCGGGACACCAAAAAACATGGCCGTCGCTCTTCCCGGGATGACACTGCAACCTCTCTATATACACGCCACAGACAAATATCGGAACGAATATACAACTATGTACAGTATCATCCAGACGTAGCTTGACAAACGTGCGCGAGACACGCTCGAGTCCCCAGAATGGCGTGTATGTTTGCTTCCGGGACACGTACACGCGTCTGAATTGTCGAGTCTCGACCGAGAGCATTCGTGTTTCGAGTATTATTAGTTCGTGACACGACGGTTAACAATCGTGACTCGTAGTTACATTGTCGTGTTTCGAATGAGCGGCGAAGTTGTGTCCCTTAATTGCACGCGAGTTCGTGTCTCGAAAATGTCGCTCGTGCCACGACTAACCTGATGCGTGTGAAACACAAGTATGCTCGAGTCACGCACGGGTATCACTCGTGACGCGCGCACGCGTGTGTCAAGCTACATCTGGATGGTACTGTATGCGCGATTTATACAAATGTAAGCGGCCAAGATTGATAGCAGGTATACACGAGGTACAGACTGACAAACATACAAAAATAAGGTGTATATATATATGTGTGATCACGGGTGTGCGTGTGACAATCTATTACAAAAGGTTCCATCAATACATTGTACTGCGCAAGCGCAGACTAATAAATCCTGCATTACACAAACGATCCCGATCGCATCGGGTAAGATCGCATAGTAACTCAACTGGTAGAAAACCTTTTTGGGCAGCGCGACGAGAGGTCTGGGACCGATTTCATGCCATCAAAAAACTGAAGGAGGGCCACACTCATAACGCAGATCAACTACATAGCATTATCTGTATGGTACTATCCGCACGTGAGTCAATTTTGAGGGCACGAGATGGAGGAACGTACAGATTCAACATGAAATGCTTCTCCCGGGTATGGAAGCCGATTTTTCAATAGGAAGGCCTAGTTTTTAGTACATTTTATAGTTACTAGCTATATTATTTTCAAATAGCAAAATCGTAAATCGTAAAGGTATTGACACAAATGACCGTGGAATATTGTAATGAGAAACCCTTCTCATTGACTACCTGTACATTTGGGGACAATGTTATGACAATCCTAGGGAAGTCCCAGCTTAAATAGGAAAAATACGGCGACACCACTAAAAATCATAACAAATGTAGTGTACTAACATTTTCAAATTTCAAATCCTGGGAAAAATCTGGCGTCCTTGGTATACAACTAACCCATACATTGGTATGGGAAGGTATACGGGAATATTCGGTGATTCGCAAACAGCGAGTAAATTATTGACCGCTCATTTCTGGATATGGACTGACAGCCTGAAAATCGGTCAATACATCTGTGAGTGGGTTAGAAAATGATGCCATGTTTAATGTTCTCTTAAAGGAGTCTAAGCTGTAAGCTTATGTATAGCATCGTACCAGAAGGTTGTAGACACCTGTAGTGTGCTTGATTATAATATACAGGATGACATAAGCCGGTCATCCGTTAAACCCATTTTCGAGCCCATCACTTCTAAATGCCACATGCGGTTCTATAACACAATCACTGTTTGCCTCAGGGGACGTGTGCTGAAAGAATGCTCTCTGGTTGTGTTTGTTAGCAAAATGTTAACATTTGCTCATGTTCATGCAGCTCAATATCGTACACTCCAACTCGTGCAGCTATAAACACAATTCATTTGTCTGCATAATGCTTGGGAATGCCACATCAATCACAAGACGTACAACAGCAGACTAATTACATTTATGCATACACACTACTTAAACCTGCAGCTGTGCAAGTTCAAGTTCTGTTTACCGCAACTCGATCACCGTCTATATGTCAACTATAAACCTCTTGTGGCTTTTATTTAATTTCAGGTCTGTGCTTATGAAAATGAATTAAAATATTGTTCAAGTTGTTCCCTTCATGTAGTTAGTGCCAAGTGTATCACATAAAAAAAATGTACGGAGCAGATGTGTAAACCATTCTGTAATGTGAATGTGTTTGTACCGCAATTCAAAGCTTGGTATCAGAATTGGTTTTAAGCATCCAAGAATTATGAATAAATTAAGGGGTGGAGAGTGAATGAATAGCCAATTCCAATCCAAATGGTTACGGTTTTAATTTGGCGACCTAGCACGCGCGCCTTGAACGTCAATTAAATCTGTTAACTAACATAAACTGCCAACTGGTTGCTTCAGCAAAACACTGGCTACTGGCCTGGTTATTACACTGATTGGTTAACTTCAGAAGTTGCAGTGTCTTTTACCCTGATATATCCTTGACGACAGGACAAGGGGGCGGGGTCCAAACCTCACCAGTGATAGAGTAAGGGTTACAGACGTCGACCCTTTTTGTTCTAATAATTAATAATTCTGGTTCAACGCTGTCATATCACACAGAACACACCCCTACCACTCTCCCTGGTTGTCCCACTTTTGCATCTATACCATCCCAGCTGTACTCCCATTAGTTTTAGTTTCCTATTTAATGCACTTTTTGTTGTTTTAGTGGTCAGCAACGTACACACATCTCGTGTCAGCTGTGTTCCAAGCCCTACAAAGAACCAGGAATTCTTCCATGTCTCCACTCTTTCTGTGAGCATGAGGTGACAGAGAGGTCTGGGACCAAGCAGAATATGGAGTGTTCTATCTGTCAGAGAAGTATCACCATACCAGAGGGTAGAGTCAATGCTATACCTCAGAACCTCCATCTTGGCTTTGAAGTGAAGGTGGCTGGGTACATGTCCAGTGATGGTGAAAGGTCATGTGATGCTTGCATTGATGGAAGCACAAGGCCTGCAGTGGTGTTCTGTTGCGCATTTCATCATCCTCTTTGCAAGCCATGCTATGATCACCACAAGTGTAGTAAGATATTCTATCACTATGAGCTGGTTGGATTAGATAAGAACTCAATCAAAATACTTCCATCCATAATGACACCAACTAAACATGCAACCAACCTCATAATTATAAGGAAAAACAATTGAAATTTTTTTGCGAGGCTTGCCAATTACTGATGTGCAAAGACCACAAGGACCACAGGATTGCTGACATGTGCAATATTGCTGACATGTGCAATATTGCAAAGGTCCACAGAGATGCCATGAGGTAGGCACTTGTGTGTGCTCAAGAAGTGACCTCAAAGTTGACCAGAGCCATTGATGCCAACGACAAGATGGCAGAACAGGTTGAGACTACCAGAGAGAATGTCACACTGATCATAACTCAAGCATTTGAACAGCTCCACCAAACCATTGAGGAAAGGAAGAAGATGCTGTTATCAGAGATGGAGGCCATTGCACTTTCCAAGACTACAGCTCTGACCCTCCACAAGGAACAATTGATGAAGATGCAAGATGAGATTGGTCACTACACTGAGATGACCTCCCACATCCTCCAGACCCACACTGACTACGAGATGGTAGTACTTGGAGATCTGCTACCCACTGAACTGAAGGCCATCCTGAAGAAGGTTGAAAATGTGTCCATCACTCCAAATCTGTCTAGTGGCATACATGTGTCTTTACACATTGAGTCTCTTATTCAGGAACTCTCCATATTTGGTCATGTAATAGACTCACCTCCATCTCCATCATACAGCACATGGTCTTCTGAGTCAGGAGCCAAGGTGAAGGAAATGTATTGTGTTAAAGTGGCGAGCATGACCTCAAAGGGAGAGAGGTGCTTATATGGTGGTCTACAGGTGAAGGCTGAGCTGATGCCCAAGTCACATGATGAAGCAGCTGTCCCAGGAGAGGTGGAGGACCATGGGGATGGTACCTACACCATCTCCCTCACCCCTCAGACTGCTGGTCATCACCAGCTCCTAATCACAATGGATGGTCAACATGTACAGAACAGTCCTTGTGACCTTGATGTGAGAAGGCATCGCCAATACAACACCCTATGTGACCCAGAGCAAGTTATCCATTGTAGTAGTGCTCCATCAGGTATTGCCATCCATGACAGTGGAGACATCTATGTAGCCTGTTGGAGGGATCACAGTATCCATGTTTTTGACCAAGCTGGCCAGCACAAGATAACCATAGGTAGTCGTGGGAGTGGTGATGGTCAGTTCGATAATCCATATGGCATATTCATTAAGGGAGATGTGATGTATGTTGCTGATTGGGGTAATCATCACATTCAGAAGTTGACAACAGGAGGACAGTTCCTGCAAAAGTATGGCCAATATGGATCAGGTCAGGGACAATTTAAGTTCCCATCATTTGTTATTGTGGACCAAAGGGATAGGTTGATTGTTTCTGATAGTCGCAATAACAGAGCAGTAATATTGGATCAAGCTGGCACCTGGCTATTGACCATAATTGGTAATGTCACTGGTAGTCATGCTTTCCTAGAGCCACGAGGCCTTGCCTTGGACCCTCAAGGAAACATTCATCTTGCAGCCTGTGGTTCTAACAGCATCAAAGTCTTCAGAAGATCCACACAGTTGGCAATCTCAATAATCCTGATGGTGTTATGCTAGATCCTAAGAGTGGTAGTCTGTATGTAGCAAACTGTGGTGCTAACACTGTATTGAAGTATTGTATGTAGTGTGGTGTAATGGTTTGTACAATCATTCCGTTGTGCAGTAAATACATTCAGATGACATGATGCCTACACCCCCCCCTCCCCCCCCCACATTGCCTGGTGGAGGTGATACAGGAAGATGTATGGGAGGTGGAGACATCTGATGACTTATGAGCCATCAGTTGTGTTGCACACTCTCTCCCCTATCAGGAATGAGTAGGCTAGCCCTAATAACATGGCTGCCATGGCTACACATGGCACAAGGGACTTGGAGGGACATTTGATGCACAGAGCTGTATTTGGAGAAGGTTCATATCCAGGGTTAGGACAACTCTTGTGGTGGTATGGAGTTAGGCACACCTCATGGAGGTCTGTATAGCTTCATTTATCAAGTTGGTTAAATTCAGAATCAAAGCTGTCATGTGGTTCAGAGATGGATAGTGTAGAAGCTTTCATAAATAACACCCCTCTTTTAATTGAACGGAGTACTTCATTCAATTTTAAGTGCATTTTGGCCTCACAGTTTTATGGAGAATAATTACCAAATCAGGACAGAGTACATCAGCTTTTGAGTAGCTTGTTGTCCCTCATTGAATTGTTTTTACATTTATACAGAAGAGTCTTTTCAGCAATTAACCGGATATACGGTATAAGCATCTCAACCTAGAGCCTTATCACTCTTGGAAGCCTTGTCATCTATACAACAGAGATGGGACATGCTGGGGTGTATGAACTGAAGGTAACCAATGAAATAGGTTGCGAACTCAGTAGCTCGATTGTGGCGATGGGCTATAGGTGCTGCGACTGTTCATCGGTAAGATTGATATACACACTTACATTTCTGTGCGTGATCATTAGATCTCCTGAAAGGTCTTTAATCTCAGATAACAACTGTTGCAGTGCTATTCGCGTATGATTGCCACCAATGCATTCATAGTTGTACTTTGTTACATTAGCTTCATGAAACTCTTCACCAGGCCCTAGTCTCAGAAGTCCAATTATAGGGGCTACCTCGATAGTCCGATTATGAAGCATTTCAGACTTCAAGCTAGCTACAAAGCTGTCATCAGGTGCACGGATTAGCCTATCCATGTACAAGGTTGTGAACAAGAATGCGAAAGATTCCTAAATGCATGATAATGGGCGGGGTTATTGTAGCAACACAACCCAGCATACACATGGTAGTATAAATTTATGTATAAGCTTTATTAAACGTTTAGTTTGGACTGCGTACGTTAATTCTTAGCGTACAATATCTAATGCATTTTACTTACCAACAAATGAATTTCTAATCTCATCATCAAGCTTTTTGGATTGTTCTTGTACTGCAGGTCGTTTTCTGCTACTGCTACAAGTTTGACCTGCTTCAATCGGGCAGACAGATGGTGACGTTGAGATTGACTTTGCCTTTTCTAAGCAAATAATGTACAAGGATTATACAATAATATCCGCGATGACGATAAATTATTATGCATATACACTTCATATCATGTGATCTTGGGTAGAATGATGAAATGCACCGTGATAGCCGTCATAGTATCTATTCATACTTACATTGTACTGCACTTATTATAATTCAAGTAAGCAATATACACATAGGTTCCAGTTTGGATTGGTATCGTGATACATTGTTTACTTACCAACAAATGACTTCCTAATCTCCTCATCAATGAAGTTTTGCCTTTTGGATTGCTCTTGTACTGGATGTCGTTTTCTGCTACTCCTACAATTTTGACCTGCTTCAATCGAGCAGGCAGATGGTGACGTCGAGGTATATTGTGCCTTTTCTAAGCAAATAATGTGCATAAGAAAAGGGATCGACCTATGAATGAATGAATTTCTAGTACACGCTATTGAAATGTAATTCCAGACTGAAATGTATAGCTTACAACCTTACAAGCCAGATAGATAGTCCGATTCTCAGCCATTTTAGACTTTTAGAAATGTCATGCATGAGTATTGGGGGGAAAAAAAAAAAAGAAATCCATATTATCATAATTCATTGCGTGTGATCATGAGTAGAATGATGAAATGAAACGAAATGAACTGATTCAAGACCAGGCATGCAAAGTCAAGTATTTGACTGTTTCAGTGCTGTATTGACTATGATTGGCGCGAATGCAGGTTAATTTAAGCGTTACTGATTAATGTGGATCTCAAATACTTACGTTTTTCAATCAAAGGTGGAATTGTTGCTTTCCAGACAATGCAAAATTTGCTCGATGATGTTACTGCGCTGATTTTTCTGCATAAATCATTTGCCGTGGTCATGAAGCTGACAACAGGCAAGCATTTGGGGGCAAACAGTTCCTTGTTTGGTGTGGAACTGTTATAAGTCAGACATTACTCATCAATTAAGATCGAACATATGATTGTATTTATAGTCTCGTACCCATACCCCAGTTGCGACTTGCTGGTGGATAACAATACCGCCTAGCGGTGATGTAATCCACCCGCAGCTGTGACGATTTTAGGTCTGGTGGGTACGAAACTTGATAGTACACGACACTCAATATTAAGAAACGTTACCCAATAGGCTTAAATAAGACCGGCATTTCCTACCCCCACCTTTGTTGAAGATAGTCCTTGCGTAGATCTGGACATAAATTTTACTTTGAAATTTTGCAAGCCGATCACATTTCCAGGCAGCCAAAAGTTACTGGCGACTTCCGCGTTCGCAAAACCCGCGAAGGTCGGGCACGCCCATGCAACGAGCCAACAGCCGCGTACATTTCAATTCAATCTGCATGCACCTGTTCTAAGGTGTGATGGCCGAGCCTGCCGTATGGATATCTTAATTATTTTGGTAGTCGACCATAAATACAAACTGAACAAGATATGTAGTCTTTGCCGTCCTTTCGATAACTTTTCACATCAATGACAGGTCCAACTGGAAGTAACTTTCCGTCAATATTGAGCCGTCATCTGAAGTCCATCATGAACCAGGCTATCTCGTTGATCTTTGCAATACTCCAAGTTCCACATTTCATAAGCCTGCTGCATGTACATGTATGAATGGTGAAGTCTGCTATGAATGAAACATTTTGGCGCGCGCACTTGCAGCTGCAATGATACATTTTGGACACGTGAATTAGTATTCAAATGGATTGCAGAGAGTTTTTGTGCGAAGAAGATAGCGAGCCCGTTAGATTCAGCGACCTTGACTCTTCGGATGTCTGCTCCATCTCCATCACAACGCACATGGTCTTCTGAGTCAGTCATCAAGGTGAAGGGAATATATTGTGTCAATCTGGAAAGCATGACCTCAAAGGGAGAGAGGTACCCATATGGTGGTCTACAGGTGAAGGCTGAGCTGAGCTCCAAGTCACATATGATTTTGCAGTTACCATTTATGAACAATGCAGTATGTAAGTATCAATGATATTGCATTTCCCATGGCATATAACCATGCCTATCTCTTCATGGATGTATCAATGAACAATGCAGAAGGTAAGTATCAACCATTGCACCATAACCGATACTTACTTATTCCTCTCTTCATGGATATCTCGATGAACAATTCAGACTGTAAGTATCAATGATGTTGTCATTGTCTTACCATGTCTAACTATCCCAGCTTATCATGAATACATGTTATAATAATCCAGCGTGTATCAATGGTCATGTTGCATTACCCATTCCACCAAATGTGTACTCGTGATATTATTAAGCATAATGTATTCATGATTTTGAGTATGTTTTCCCATTGTACAATGCATCACATGCCTCCTTGTCAACGTGGATGCTATTATCAACATAGCCCCAATGTGTAAGTATCAGTAATATTGCATTTTCAATTGCACATTAACATTCTTTGTGGCTATGGATACTATTACAAATAATGCAGAAAGTGAGTATCAACAATGTTACATTTTCAAGTGCACATTATCAGGCATACCTACTCATGCTCATTCCTTGTCCTCATGAATACTATGTCTAACAATGTAGAAAGTAAGCATCAATTATGTTGCAAGTTCCCATTGCACATTAGCATATCTCTTGTATTCATTTTCACCATGAATACCACAATGAAAAATGCAGCCTGTAAGTATCATTGTTGTCACAGTTCACTTTTGCACCTTGACATGATGTATCATTCCGGCCTTGTCACCATGGATACTATCACTATCCAGTGTGTAAGTTGATGTACTGATTTCCCATTTCATCTTTAACATGCATACTTATCCCATGTTGCCATGGATACTATTATGAACAATGCAGCGTGTAAGTATCAATAATGTTGCATTTCCCATTGCACCTTACTTATTCCTTGTTGCCATGGATACTATTATGAACAATGCAGCTTGTAAGTATCAATAATTTTGCATTTCTCATTGCACCTTACTTATTCCTTGTTGCCTTGGATACTATTATGAACAATGCAGGCTGTAAGTATCAATAATTTTGCATCTTCCATTGCACCTTACTTATTCCTTGTTGCCATGGATACTATTATGAACAATGCAGTTCGTAAGTATCAATAATTTTGCATTTCCCATTGCACCTTACTTATTCCTTGTTGCCATGGATACTATTATGAACAATGCAGATTGTAAGTATCAATAATTTTGCATTTCCCATTGCACCTTACTTATTCCTTGTTGCCATGGATACTATTATGAACAATGCAGCTTGTAAGTATCAATAATTTTGCATTTCCCATTGCACCTTACTTATTCCTTGTTGCCATGGATACTATTATGAACAATGCAGGGTGTAAGTATCAATAATTTTGCATTTCCCATTGAACCTTACTTATTCTTTGTTGCCATGGATACTATTATGAACAATGCAGGCTGTAAGTATCAATAATGTTGCATTTCCCATTGCACCTTATTTATTCCTTGTTGCCATGGATACTATTATGAACAATGCAGGCTGTAAGTATCAATAATCTTGCATTTCCCATTGCACCTTATTTATTCCTTGTTGCCATGGATACTATTATGAACAATGCAGTATGTAAGTATCAATGGTGTTGTACTTCCAATTGCGCCTTAATATGCCTTCATGTGCATATTCTTTGTCACTATGCACTCTTGTTGATGGATAATTCAGTGTGTAAGTGTAAATAATTTATCATTGCATATTAACATGCATTATTTCCTTGTCCACCACGGATACTTTTTGTACATGCAGTGTGTAAGTATCAATTACATGCATTTCTTTTGCACCTTAACGTACTCATTTTTTCCTTGTTACCATGGATACTATCGTTCCAGTGCGTAAGTACCAATCATTGCATTTCCTATTGCACTTGAACATGAAAGCCTAATCATTTCTTGCCACTGTGGATGTGCAATACAGCCGACTTTGAATCTGGTAAGTTTCCAAACAGGCATTCTGTATTTTGATGTATTTTTTTGTCATGCTATCATGTTTTGCTATGTTCTACACCACTTATCACCATATAGTAAGTTTGAAAGAATGGTGTTGTGTTTCTGAATTCTCATATATTTAACCACCACATTTATGCAAGCAGGCACTGAAATCTTTGAAGGAACCTATTCCACAGAATGGCTAGCTGTAGTGGCTGCTTGTAGAGATGTAGTTCTGCAGTTTGATTTGGACTTAAGATGTTATTATTAAAAGCTGATTTGCTGAATAGAAGTGACTATATCAGCGGCATATGATAGACAATCGTGGGCTGATATTTAATGGTACGTTAGGGGCCCATGAAGCATCTTAGGTGTGTGTTTCTGGAGACAGGACAAGTGTGATAGGAAAATGATCACAAACTATCAAATAGGCATGGAAACCAAACACATACATTGTGCATACAAAGATAAGACTTTAAGTGTGCTTGAAAGACGACGAAGAAGAGCCAGAGGGAGAAAGGAGGGTGGGGCAGAGACTAGTCAGTTTTTAAACATGACCTGTATTGGTCTTCTTTGGGGTCCAGTCGGACTACGATTTGTGGTGCCGGCAGGTGCACAGTCAGGTCAGTACAGCTGTGCTCACCACGAATACAAAAGACAATATCACCACCACGAAAAATTTTCGGGTCTTGCTGCAGAGTGTTCCCCATGTTGCTCGAGGTCCGCGATGGGCGTGGGACCCAACCACGCCCTACCATTGAACATTGTCATTCTTACGCACACCGGAAGGCATACTCCGAAGTGTTTGTGAAACAGACCGTCTGAAGAGTTACCGCAAGAGTAATAGATCCTGCGATCCAGCATACTGACAACTGACGAATGGATTTTGATATCGAAGAGATACCCATACGTGCACTCTTCATGCACCACTCACCAGCACTAGCCAAGCGATCACACCATACCATCCTTATCTGCAGGGCCTCTCCTCCCCCTTCCATTCCATACCTAATAGTTCACTTACCAAGGCACTGCACTACTGTAGATCACAGAGATAAAATGGAAATCAGAAGTGCAGTATGTCTCTCTGACCATGACCACAAGTGAAGATGCACCGTGTACAGTTCCCACAAGCACATTTTGCTCTGGCTAGTATATGTCACAAAGTAATCAGAAGACTTGTGCAATATAACTCAGTTGTGGAGACTGTGGAATTGAGTAGCATGCATGCGATTTACATGTTTTTATGTTCGTCTGTCTGAGAGCATGACCTCAAAGGGAGAGAGGTATCCATATGGTGGTCTACAGGTGAAGGCTGAGCTGAGGCCCAAGTCACATGATGGAGCAGTTGTCCCGGGAGAGGTGGAGGACCATGGGGATGGTACCTACACCATCACCCTCACCCCTCAGACTGCTGGTCCTCACCAGCTCCTCATCCCAATGGATGGTCAACATGTACAGAACAGTTATTGTGACCTTGATGTGATAAGACATCGCCAATACAACACCCTATGTGACACAACTAGAGCAAGTTATCAATTGTAGTGGTGGTCCATCATCCATGACAGTGGAGACATCTATGTAACTTGTTATACTAATAACAGTATTGCTGTGTTTGACCAAGCTGGCCAGCAGAAGAGAACCATAGGTAGTAGTGGGAGTGCATGGTGATGGTCAGTTCAATTATCCATATGGCTTATTTATCAAGGGAGATGTGATGTATGTTGCTAACTGTGGAAACCATTGCATTCAGAAGTTGACAACAGGAGGACAGTTTCTGCAAAAGTATGGCCAATATGGATCAGGTCATGGACAATTTATGTTCCCATCATTTGTAATGTTGGACCAAAGAGACAGGGGGATTGTTTTTGATAGTCGCAATAACAGAGTAGTAATTTTGGATCAACCTGGCACCTAGCTATTGACCATAAATTGTAATATACCTAGTAGTCATGCTTTCCTAAGGCCACGAGGCCTTGCCTTGAACCCTCAGGGGAACATCTATATTGCAGCCAGGGGTTCAGATTCCATCAAAGTCTTCACACCTGAGGGGACCAATGTCAGATCATATGGGGATGTAAAGTTTCCAACTGGAATAGTGATTGATGGAATAGTGGTAGAAGCACATGGCCACTGCTCTGTCCTTCAAGTGGGACAAAGCCTTTTCCATTATAAGCAGTTATATAACATCACGGCTTGCTTTTGCAGGGGTTTGAGCAGCGAGCCTGTGTCTGAGAGGGTCACGCACTAAATGGAGGAGTGGGCTGGGATTTGATGATGGTGCTCCTCTGGCTTCATTCGTGGAATAAAGTTTTTGCCTGTTAACAAGTGTGATTAAACTTTTAAATAACAGAAGTATTATGTAATTGTATTTTTCAATTACGCTTTTAATTATATTTTTAATGACATTAATTAACTGATTTTGCATCAAAAATAAAACAAAGCATTCTCCTGGAAGTGTGACCACTTATAGTAGAGCTAGCATTTTGTAGAGTTCAATGGTGACTTCAGAGTTTGATCACACACCTGACACTAAGCCTCTGAGTTGAATATACATGCACTCTGAGTAGTCTATACAAGAAGCCATGCACTCCAGCTATTCCCTGTCCCTGTGAGATTGTCTTTAGTCACCAAGTGCACACCGAGATTAGTGCTGGTGGTCATCGCCATGGTGATGACAGCACTCAGCAGGAACCCTTCATTGGACCTCAATGGCTGGTGATGTGAGTGTCCACACACCTCATGTCTTGTAAGCCATCTGGTGTTTAGCCCATTCTCTCCTTTATCAGGGTTGTGTAGGCCAGCCCAAACCAACATGACTATCATTTTATCTTATAACATTGGGCCCGTGCAGTACTGTTTTAGGTTGTTGTAATTTTCTGATTTGCTGGTTCTGCTGAGTCATGGTCAGCTTTTAAAACATGGACGTCTGTAATGAGGCATCATTTTAGAATGTTGGGTTAATACCGTAAATTATCTAATTGTAGACCTAGTTTCCAGTCCCATACAACCTTGACTTAAGACTGTTGCCGTATTTCTGGCGCGCGCATCATGAATAATGTATGCGCTAGGTCCTTTTCGTGGAACGATCCCATCTCATGGTTTATGTAGCACTGCTTTCAGGTAAAAGATCTGCCGTTGACTTGACCTTCGGCCATATGACCGTGCCGGATAAGGATTGAGACGGCCTGCTCGTTGCCGGATCGGGAGAGACTCTTGGCGGTCAGATATACTGACCGGAGCCTAGGCATAATCCGTTTAGCTGCTAAATCGCACTGATAGCCCCATCGTGATAGAAGGCACTTTTGTTACATGGTCTAGAACAATCACAAGAACAGCAAAGGTGTGCGTGTTTCTTGCACGGGGAGACGTGCCGAGTTGTATGGTCCATGCTGACAGACTGCATTATTCTGCCTGTTGGGGTCACGGCAACTAACAGGTGAGAAGTGCCAGATAGCATGTAGGGAATTAAAGTTAGCTCGGCGTGTGTGACGTGTACATACCCCAGACTCCTCCTCCCTCCCTCATGCTCTTCATATTAAATCCCATTGTGATGTAAATAACATTTTGCTATGAAATTAATTTTACCAGCTGCTCGATTCCACAGTCTCCATAATTGTTCCTCGCCCTGGTCGGAGTTATGTTGCGCAGTCCTCTGATCAATTACTTAGTAACATGTAGCAGCCATAGCAAAATGTGCTTGTAGGAGCTGTATGGTGGTGCACTTTCATCATCGTCACCTCTGGCAAGCGCAAGCATGCAAGGGCAGACCTAATGTGGTCACGTGCATCTTCACCTCTGGCAAGCCTAGGGCTGAACAACTGCCTGATGAGGTCATGACACAGTACATGTCCTCCTTTATCACTTCCTGCCATTCAGAGATTTGCACTGATGTGAGCTATGCATCACAGGCTTTGAGTGATGTGTAACAGAAGGTTGAAGTGAATCAGCCATTTTATATGTGCATGCATGATGTTGATGGTGGTGTCAGCTGTATTAATAGGTTTGAGGTCTTATCTTTGTGATCCTTTTGCTAACTTGAAGAGTTCCTTGGCAAGTGTAGCCCCAATGACAGTCAGTCATGATATGAGGGTCAGCCGGTCAGCATGTGTGGGTTAGTATGCAGCAAGCATACTACCAAATGTCGGATGTATGGGAGGACATGGGTGGGGCATTATCTGGACACACCCATTCTTTCTTCTCCTACTTTCACACACACACACACACACACACACACACACACACACACACACACACACACACACACACACACACACACACACACACACACACACACACACACTCAGCAAGTCTACACCCTGCAGAAGACAGGGGAGGTGAAGTGAGCGAAGGTACCCACTGGTCATGGGAATAAAGTGAGTGAGGATGAGGTGCCGACTGGTCTTGGGGATGAAGTGAGGGGAGGTGCCGACTGGTCTTGGGGATGAAGTGAGGGGAGGTGCCGACTGGTCTTGGGGATGAAGTTAGGGGAGGTGCCCACTGGTCTTGGGAATGAAGTGAGGGGAGGTGCCACTGGTCTTGGCGATGAAGTGAGGGGAGGTGCCAACTGGTCTTGGGGATGAAGTGAGGGGAGGTGCCCACTGGTCTTGGGGATGAAGTGAGGGGAGGTGCCCACTGGTCTTAGGGATGAAGTGAGGGGAGGTGCCCACTGGTCATGGGGATGAAGTGAGGGGAGGTGCCGACTGGTCTTGGGGATGAAGTGAGGGGAGGTGCCCACTGGTCTTGGGGATGAAGTGAGGGGAGGTGCCCACTGGTCTTGGGGATGAAGTGAGGGGAGGTGCCCACTGGTCTTGGGGATGAAGTAGGGGAGGTGCCCACTGGTCTTGGGGATGAAGTGAGGGGAGGTGCCCACTGGTCTTGGGGATGAAGTGAGGGGAGGTACCCACTGGTCTTGGGGATAAAGTGAGGGGAGGTGCGCACTGGTCATGGGGATGAAGTGAGGGGAGGTGCCCACTGGTCATGGGGATGAAGTGAGGAGAGGTACCCACTGGTCTTGGGGATAAAGTGAGGGGAGGTGCCCACTGGTCTTGGGGATGAAGTGAGGAGAGGTACCAACTGGTCATGGGGATAAAGTGCGGGGAGGTGCCCACTGATCTTGGGGATGAAGTGAGGGGAGGTGCCCACTGGTCATGGGGATAAAGTGAGGGGATGTGCCCACTGGTCATGGGGATGAAGTGAGGGGAGGTGCCCACTGGTCTTGGGGATGAAGTGAGGGGAGGTGCCCACTGGTCTTGGGGATAAAGTGAGGGGAGGTGCCCACTGGTCTTGGGGATGAAGTGAGGAGAGGTACCAACTGGTCTTGGGGATGAAGTGAGGGGAGGTGCCCACTTGTTATGGGGGGGAGGTGCCCACTGGTCTTGAGGATAAAGTGAGGGAAGGTGCCCACTGGTCTTGGGGATGAAGTGAGGGGAGGTGCCCACTTGTTATGGGGGGAGGTGCCCACTGGTCTTGGGGATGAAGTGAGGGGAGGTGCCCACTGGTCATGGGGATAAAGGGAGGGGAGGTGCCCACTGGTCATGGGGATGAAGTGAGGGGAGGTGCCCACTGGTCTTGGCGATGAAGTGAGGGGAGGTGCCCACATGTTATGGGGAGGTGCCCACTGGTCTTGGAGATGAAGTGAGGGAGGTGCCCACTGGTCTTGGGGATGAAGTGAGGGGAGGGGCCCAATGGTCTTGGGGATAAAGTGAGAGGAGGTGCCCACTGGTCTTGGGGATGAAGTGAGGGGAGGTGCCCACTGGTCTTGGGGATGAAGTGAGGGGAGGGGCCCACTGGTCTTGGGGATAAAGTGAGGGGAGGTGCCCACTGGTCTTGGGGATGAAGTGAGGGGAGGTGCCCACTGGTCTTGGGGATGAAGTGAGGGGAGGTGCCCACTGGTCTTGGGGATGAAGTGAGGGGAGGTGCCCACTGGTCTTGGAGATGAAGTGAGGGGAGATGCCCACTGGTCTTGGGGATGAAGTGAGGGGAGATGCCCACTGGTCTTGGGGATGAAGTGAGGGGAGGTGCCCACTGGTCTTGGAGATGAAGTGAGGGGAGATGCCCACTGGTCTTGGGGATGAAGTGAGGGGAGGTGCCAACTGGTCTTGGGGATGAAGTGAGGGGAGGTGCCCACTGGTCTTGGAGATGAAGTGAGGGGAGATGCCCACTGGTCTTGGAGATGAAGTTAGGGGAGGTGCCCACTGGTCTTGGAGATGAAGTGAGGGGAGGTGCCCACTGGTCTCGGGATGAAATGAGGGGAGGTGCCCACCGGTCATGGGGATGAAGTGAGGGGAAGTTCCCTCAGGTCTTGGGGATGAAGCTGCACACATTTTCAAACATTCTCTCAATGATCATGAAGAAGCCTCCTCATACAAGAAGCCATGCACTCCAGCTATCCCCAGAACTCACAATGTGACCACACCCACTGTGCAAGTGTTTCCAAAGTGCCTAATATCAGCTGGATCGTGAGCTGTACATGTACATGCTTCCATTTTCAAGTTGTGCTACCTGGACTAGATTTCTTGCATTTGTGTTACATCAACTCGGAAAGCTTCTTTTCAAGAGTGTGATCAAACTGAGAAGACCTTTCTCTCCTCATGCCACACCCACTCCATTATCTACTAGTCTGGCCATGGTCACTCCCATATAGCACACACTGCACCCAAGCTCCCATACTCCAGCCCGACATGGTAGCAGTCTGGGGATGAGGTTGTCGAGAAAGAAAGGGTGTGTCCAGCCATGCCATGTCTACACATCCTCTTGTATCCACCTCCACCAGGCAATGGGAGGGGGCGGGGCATCATGTCATTACTGCACAAAGGAATAACTGTACAAACCATTACATCACACTATCAGAATACTTCAATACATTGCCCTCATCTCCTACATACAGACTATTACTCTTAGAATCTAACGTAACAGCAAAAGGCATTCTGAATCTGCCAATTGTGTGAATCTTCTTTCCTTGAGGATCAAAGATGGAAAGACAATTCCTACTGCTATCAGTAACAAGACTGCAACCTTCTTCATCGATCACTATTTCAGTTGGAAACTTTACATCCCCATATGATCTGACATAGTTCCCCTCAGGTGTGAAGACTTTGAAGGTATCTGAACCATGGTTTGCAATATGGATGTTCCCTTGAGGGTCCAAGGCTAGGCCTTGTGGGCTTACGAAAGCATGACTACCAGTGACATTACCATTTATGGTCAATAGCCAGGTGCCAGCTTGATTCAATATTACAACCCTGT
Source organism: Ephydatia muelleri (assembly GCA_013339895.1). Classification (NCBI taxonomy): domain Eukaryota; kingdom Metazoa; phylum Porifera; class Demospongiae; order Spongillida; family Spongillidae; genus Ephydatia; species Ephydatia muelleri. The sequence continues at coordinate 1,862,878 of JABACO010000001.1, forward strand.
CATTGAAAATATCAGAAACAATCAACCTATCTCTTTGGTCCACAATAACAGATGATGGATTATAAAACTCTCCCTGACCTGATCCATATTGGCCATACTTTTGCATAAACTGTCCTCCTGTTGTCAACTTCTGAATGCAATGGTTTCCCATATCAGCAACATACATCACATCTCCCTTAATGAATATGCCACGTGGATTATCAAACTGACCTTCACCACTCCCACGACTACCTATGGTTCTCTTCCGCTTGCCAGCTTGGTCAAATACTAGGATACAGTCATCCCAACAGGTTGCATAGATGTCTCCACTGTCATGAATGGCAATACCTGATGGACCACCACTACACTTGATAACTTGCTCTGGATTACACAAGGTGCTGTACTTGGTTCCCACATCAAGGTCACAAGGACTGTTCTGTACATGGTGACCATCCATTGTGATGAGAAGCTGGTGAGGACCAGCAGTCTGAGGGGTGAGGGTGATGGTGTAGGTACCATCACCATGGTCCTCCACCTCTCCTGGGACAACTGCTCCATCATGTGACTTGGGCCTCAGCTCAGCCTTCACCTGTAGACCACCATATGGGTACCTCTCTCCCTTTGAGGTCATGCTTTCCAGATTGACTATATATTCCTTTCACCTTGATGACTGACTCAGAAGACCATGTGCTTTGTGATGGAGATGGAGCAGAGTCCATTACATGACCAAATATGGAGAGTTCCTGAATAAGAGAATCAGTGCTTAGGGACACATGTATGTCACTAGACTGATTTGGAGTGAAGGTCACATTCTCAACCTTCAGGATGGCCTTCAGTTCAGTAGGTAGCAGATCTCCAAGTGCTATAATCTGGTGGTCTGGAGGATATGGGAGGTCATCTCAATGAAGTGACCAATCTCATCTTGCATCTTCATCAGCTGTTCTTTGTGAAGGGAAAGAGCTATAGTCTTGGAAAGTGCAATGGCCTCCATCTCTGATAACAGTGTCTTCTTCCTTTCCTCTATGGTTTGGTGCAGCTGTTCAAAGGCTTGGGTTATGATCAGGTGGCATTCTCTCTGGAAGTCTCGACCTGTTCTGCCATCTTGTCATTGGCATCAATGGCTCTGGTCAGCTTTGAGGTCACTTCTTGAGCACATACAAGTTCCTCCCGCATGGCATCTCTGTTGACCTTTGTAATATTGCACATGTGAGCATCCTTGTGGAAGTCAAGGGTACAGTTTCTACATGTCAGTAATTGGCATGTCTCACAAAAGAATTTTAACTCTTCTGTCTCATGATGAGGCTGGGATTTGATATGTTCAGTTGGGTTCAACATGGATGAAAGAGCATTGACTCCACCCCCTGGTATCTCCATGTTCTGCTTGCTCCCTGATTTCTCCATTTCCTGATCTAAACATTGCCCACTGATGTTGAGACCTGTTCTGTGTATTTTGCAGGGTTGCTCATCACTAAACATTTGTTGATAGATGTACATTAATTGGAATTTTGTAAATCCAACTTAGTTGTATCTCTACTGTGTGGTTAGTAAATTATAACACTGGGTGGGTGAAGGGTGGGTGTAGGGTATATTTTTAACATCTGCTTGATATTTAGCTATCAAAATGTTATCTTCAGCTGTTTTTATTGCCTCTCACCTATGTAATGTAGAGGCTGGGCTCCACACAGCTTACTAATTTGCTTGAAATAATGTAGCTAGCTTATGTGTGAATGTACATGATTTATGTCAGGAGATGGCAACATAGCAAAATAAAGAAGCCTTCAATCTACATACCAGTCTGATTTTCAAATGACTAACATAGTTATTTAATATGATATAGCCTCATGGAAAGAGTAGACACCTGTTTGTATTGAATTCGCGAAATAATAATAAAATAATTAATATTATTAACAGGTGATTACAAATGAAGAAGATCCTTTGTAATTTCATCTTTCCTTAATAAATTAAATGATTATGGTGAAAGCTAACCAAACAAGAAATGCTCAATCACAATTCCACTGAGTACTGATGTATTGTACACATAAAAGTGCATACATCAATTAAACGCATATCCAAAATTCACAATCACAGCATATTTATAAGACAAATAATCACCTGCCACAAGCTGCACAAAAAAGGTGGAGTTTAAGTACAGGTGTAGTAAACCAAGTTTAATGCAGAGAACTTAGGGTTACTAAAGCTTTGTATGGGTACTAGATGCAGTGTATGCCCGTTGCTAAGGCAGATACGTTTCTACATGTGCATTTAATGAATGACCCCTAGCCACCCCATGCTTCACATTAGTGGCCAATACCATAGCAGGGTGGCTTACCCCTAAAATCCCTTATCCAATCAAATCATCCCAAATTGTTGTCTATATGGTTCCAGGTTCATATCCATATAAAGTGAGTTTGCGGGTACTGCACTCCAGTCATAGAACTCTAAAATAAATATCAAACTTTAAGCTGTAATAGTTAAGTAATTGAAGTTTTAAATTTGATGACACATGGGATCAGTTTTGTATATGGGATCGCTTCCGCTAAAAGGAACCTAACGCATGTCTTTTTCATGATTTTGATATTTCGAAGTCTGAAGTGTCCTCTACATTTTATGACTGAGATTGGACTTTTAAGGTCTGAATTTTTAATTAGCCTTACATTTCAACGCAAGCGTTAAATTTTCTATTGTGCTTACTGGAAATGATACACTGTTGACTTAAGACTTAAGAATGTTGCCGTATTTCTGGCGCGCGCATCATGAATAATGTATGCACTAGGTCCTTTTTCGCGGAACGATCCCATCTCATGGTTTATGTAGCACTGCTTTCAGGTAACCAAAAAAGATCCGCCGTTGACTTGATTTTCACGACCTTCGGCCATATGACCGTGCCGGATAAGGATTGAGACGGCCTGCTCGTTGCCGGATCGCGAGAGACTCTTGGCGGTCGGATCAGATATACTGACCGGAGCCTAGGCATAATCCGTTTAGCTGCTAAATCGCACTGCACTGATAGCCCCATCGTGATAGAAGGCACTTTTGTTACATGGTCTAGTACAATCACAAGAACAGCAAAGGTGCGTTGTTCTTGCACGGGGAGACGTGCCGAGTTGTATGGGCCATGCTGACAGACTGCATTATTCTGCGTGTGGGGGTCACGGCAACTAGCAGGTAAGAAGTGCCAGATAGCATGTAGGGAATTAAAGTTAGCTACACCCCAGACTCCTCCCTCCCTCATGCTGTTCTATGAAATATGTTAAATCCCGTTGTGATGTAAATTACATTTTGCTATGAAATTATTTTTACCTGCTGCTCGATTCCTCAGTCTCCATAATTGTTCCTCGTCCTGGTCGGAGTTATGTTGCGCAGTCCTCCGATCAATTTCTTAGTAACATATAGCAGCAATAGCAAAATGTGCTTGTGGGAGCTGTATGGCGGTGCACTTTCATCATCGTCACCTCTGGCAAGCCCAAGCATGCAAGGGCAGACCTAATGTGGTCACGTGCATCTTCACCTCTGGCAAGCCCAGGGCTGAACAACTGCGTGTGATGTGAGCTATGCATCACAGGCTTTAAGTGATGTGTAACAGAAGGTTGAAGTGAATCAGCCATTTTATATGTGCATGCATGATGTTGATGGTGGTGTTAGCTGTAATCAGAGGTTTGAGGTCTTATCTTTGTGATCCTTTTGCTAACTTGAAGAGTTCCTTGGCAAGTGAAGCTTGTGTAGCTCCAATGACAGTCAGTCATGATATGAAGGTCAGCAGGTCAGCATGTGTGGGTTAGTGTGCAGCAGCATACTACCAAATGTCGGATGTATGGGAGGTGGAGACATGACATGGGTGGGGCATTATCTGGACACACCCATTCTTTCTTCTCCTACTTGCACACACACACACACATACACACACACACACACACACACACACACACACACACACACACACACACATACTCAACAAGTCTACACCCTGCAGAAAACAGGGGAGGTGAAGTGAGCGAAGGTACCCACTGGTCTTGGGGATGAGGTGAGGGGAGGTGCTCATTGGTCCTGGGATGAAGTGAGGGGAGGTGCCCACTGGTCTTGGGGATGAAGTGAGGGGAGGTGCCCACTGGTCATGGGGATGAAGTGAGGGGAGGGGCCCACTGGTCTTGGGGATGAAGTGAAGGGAGGTGCCCACTGGTCTTGGGAATGAAGTGAGGGGAGGTGCCCACTGGTCTTGGAGATGAAGTGAGGGGAGGTGCTTATTGGTCTTGGGATGAAATGAGGGGAGGAGCCCACTGATCCTGGGGATGAAGTGAGAGGAGGTGCCCACTGGTCTTGGGGGGAGGTGTCCACTGGTCTTGGGGATGAAGTGAGGGGAGGTGCTCATTGGTCTTGGGATGAAGTGAGGGGAGGTGCCCACTGGTCTTGGGATGAAATGAGGGATGTGCCCCCTGGTCTTGGGGATGAAGTGAGGGGAGGTGCCCTCTGGTCTTGGGAATGAAGTAAGGGGAGGTGCTCATTGGTCTTGGGATGAAATGAGGGAGGTGCCCCCTGGTCTTGGGGATGAAGTGAGGGGAGGTGCCCACTGGTCTTAGGGATGAAGTTCATTTCGTTTCATTTCATCATTCTATTTAAGATCACACGCAATGAAGTATAATAATATGGTTTTTTTTTTTTTTCCCCAATACACTCATGCATGATATTTCTAAAAGTCTAAAATGGCTGAGAATCGGACTATCTGTCACTAGGGTTGTAAGGTTGTAAGCTATACATTTCAGTCTGGAATTACATTTCAATAGCGTGTACTAGAAATTCATTCATTCATAGGTCGATCCCTTTTCTTATGCACATTATTTGCTTAGAAAAGGCACAATATACCTCGACGTCACCATCTGCCTGCTCGATTGAAGCAGGTCAAAATTGTAGGAGTAGCAGAAAACGACATCCAGTACAAGAGCAATCCAAAAGGCAAAACTTCATTGATGAGGAGATTAGGAAGTCATTTGTTGGTAAGTAAACAATGTATCACGATACCAATCCAAACTGGAACCTATGTGTATATTGCTTACTTGAATTATAATAAGTGCAGTACAATGTAAGTATGAATAGATACTATGATGGCTTATCACGGTGCATTTCATCATTCTTCCCAAGATAACATGATATGAAGTGTATATGCATAATAATTTATCGTCATCGCGGATATTAATAATCCTTGTACATTCTTAGCTTAGAAAAGGCAACGTCAATCTCAACGTCACCATCTGTCTGCCCGATTGAAGCAGGTCAAACTTGTAGCAGTAGCAGAAAACGACCTGCAGTACAAGAACAATCCAAAAAGCTTGAATGATGGGATTAGAAATTCATTTGTTGGTAAGTAAAATGCATTAGATATTGTACGCTAAGAATTAACGTACGCAGTCCAAACAAAACGTTTAATAAAGCTTATACATAAATTTATACTACCATGTGTATGCTGGGTTGTGTTGCTACAATAACCCCGCCCATTATCATGCATTTAGGAATCTTTCGCATTCTTGTTCACAACCTTGTACATGGATAGGCTAATCCGTGCACCTGATGACAGCTTTGTAGCTAGCTTGAAGTCTGAAATGCTTCATAATCGGACTATCGAGGTAGCCCCTATAATTGGACTTCTGAGACTAGGGCCTGGTGAAGAGTTTCATGAAGCTAATGTAACAAAGTACAACTATGAATGCATTGGTGGCAATCATACGCGAATAGCACTGCAACAGTTGTTATCTGAGATTAAAGACCTTTCAGGAGATCTAATGATCACGCACAGAAATGTAAGTGTGTATATCAATCTTACCGATGAACAGTCGCAGCACCTATAGCCCATCGCCACAATCGAGCTACTGAGTTCGCAACCTATTTCATTGGTTACCTTCAGTTCATACACCCCAGCATGTCCCATCTCTGTTGTATGGATGACAAGGCTTCCAAGGGTGATAAGGCTCTAGGTTGAGATGCTTATACCGTATATCCGGTTAATTGCTGAAAAGACTCTTCTGTATAAATGTAAAAACAATTCAATGAGGGACAACAAGCTACCCAAAAGCTGATGTACTCTGTCCTGATTTGGTAACATGAATAATTATTCTCCATAAAACTGTGAGGCCAAAATGCACTTAAAACTGAATGAAGTACTCCGTTCAATTAAAAGAGGGGTGTTATTTATGAAAGCTTCTACACTATCCATCTCTGAACCACATGACAGCTTTGATTCTGAATTTAACCAACTTGATAAATGAAGCTATACAGACCTCCATGAGGTGTGCCTAACTCCATATCAAGAGTTGCCCTAACCCTGGATATGAACCTTCTCCAAATACAGCTCTGTGCTTCAAATGTCCCCTTGTGCCATGTGTAGCCTTGGCAACCATGTTATTAGGGCTAGCCCACTCATTCCTGATAGGGGAGAGAGTATGCAACACAACTGATGGCTCATAAGTCATCAGATGTCTCCACTTCCCATACATCCTCTTGCATCCACCTCCACCAGACAATGTGGGGGGGGGGGGGGGGGGGGGGGGGCATCATGTCATGTGGATGTATTTACTGCACAACGGAATGATTGTACAAACCATTACACCACACTACATACAATACTTCAATACAGTGTTAGCACCACAGTTTGCTACATACAGACTACCACTCTTAGGATCTAGCATAACACCATCAGGATTATTGAGATTGCCAACTGTGTGGATCTTCTTTCCTTGAGGATCAAAGATGGAAAGACAATAACCAGCCCTCTCACTAACCAGACTGTAACCTTCTTCATCAATCACTATTCCAGTTGGAAACTTTACATCCCCATATGATCTGACATAGGTCCCCTCAAGTGTGAAGACTTTGATGCTGTTAGAACCACAGGCTGCAAGATGAATGTTTCCTTGAGGGTCCAAGGCAAGGCCTCGTGGCTCTAGGAAAGCATGACTACCAGTGACATTACCAATTATGGTCAATAGCCAGGTGCCAGCTTGATCCAATATTACTGCTCTGTTATTGCGACTATCAGAAACAATCAACCTATCTCTTTGGTCCACAATAACAAATGATGGGAACTTAAATTGTCCCTGACCTGATCCATATTGGCCATACTTTTGCAGGAACTGTCCTCCTGTTGTCAACTTCTGAATGTGATGATTACCCCAATCAGCAACATACATCACATCTCCCTTAATGAATATGCCATATGGATTATCGAACTGACCATCACCACTCCCACGACTACCTATGGTTCTCTTGTGCTGGCCAGCTTGGTCAAAAACATGGATACTGTGATCCCTCCAACAGGCTACATAGATGTCTCCACTGTCATGGATGGCAATACCTGATGGATCACCACTACAATGGATAACTTGCTCTGGGTCACATAGGGTGTTGTATTGGCGATGCCTTCTCACATCAAGGTCACAAGGACTGTTCTGTACATGTTGACCATCCATTGTGATTAGGAGCTGGTGAGGTCCAGCAGTCTGAGGGGTGAGGTTGATGGTGTAGGTACCATCCCCATGGTCCTCCACCTCTCCTGAGACAGCTGCTTCATCATGTGACTTGGGCCTCAGCTCAGCCTTCACCTGTAGACCACCATATGGGCACCTCTCTCCCTTTGAGATCATGCTTGCCACTTTAATACAATACATTTCCTTCACCTTGGCTCCTGACTCAGAAGACCATGTGCTGTATGATGGAGATGGAGGTGAATCTATTACATGACCAAATATGGAGAGTTCCTGAATAAGAGACTCAATGTGTAGAGACACATGTATGCCACTAGACAGATTTGGAGTGATGGACACATTTTCAACCTTCTTCAGGATGGCCTTCAGTTCAGTAGGTAGCAGATCTCCAAGTGCTGCCATCTCGTGGTCAGTGTGGGTCTGGAGGATGTGGGAGGTCATCTCAGTGTAGTGGCCAATCTCATCTTGCATCTTCATCAACTGTTCCTTGTGGAGGGTCAGAGCTGTAGTCTTGGAAAGTGCAATGGCCTCCATCTCTGATAACAGTGTCTTCTTCCTTTCCTCAATGGTTTGGTGGAGCTGTTCAAATGCTTGAGTTATGATCAGTGTGACATTCTCTCTGGTAGTCTCAACCTGTTCTGCCATCTTGTCATTGGTATCAATGGCTCTAGTCAACTTTGAGGTCACTTCTTGAGCACACACAAGTGCCTCTCGCATGGCATCTCTGTGGACCTTTGCAATATTGCACATGTCAGCAATATTGCACATGTCAGCAATCATGTGGTCCTTGTGGTCTTTGCACGTCAGTAATTGGCAAGCCTCGCAAAAAAATTGTTTTCCCTTATAATTATGAGGTTGGTTGCAGAGATGTTCAGTTGGTGTCATTATGGATGGAAGTATTTTGATTGAGTTCTTATCTAATCCAACCAGCTCATAGTGATAGAATATCTTACTACACTTGTGGTGATCATAGCATGGCTTGCAAAGAAGATGATGAAATGTGCAACAGAACACCACTGCAGGCCTTGTGCTTCCATCAATGCAAGCATCACATGACCTTTCACCATCACTGGACATGTACCCAGCCACCTCCACTTCAAAGCCAAGATGGAGGTTCTGAGGTATAGCATTGACTCCACCCTCTGGTATGGTGATACTTCCCTGACAGATAGAACACTCCATATTCTGCTTGGTCCCAGACCTCTCTGTCACCTCATGCTCACAGAAAGAGTGGAGACATGGAAGAATTCCTGGTTCTTTGTAGGGCTTGGATTCCAACAGCTGACAGGAGATGTGTGTACGTTGCTGACCACTAAAACAACAAAAAAGTGCATTAAATAGGAAACTAAAACTAATGGGAGTACAGCTGGGATAGTATAGATGCAAAAGTGGGACAACCAGGGAGAGTGGTAGGGGTGTGTTCTGTGTGATATGATAGCGTTGAACCAGAATTATTAATTATTAGAACAAAAAGGGTCGATGTCTGTAACCCATATTCTATCACTGGTGAGGTTTGGACCCCGCCCCCTTGTCCTGTCGTCAAGGATATATCAGGGTAAAAGACACTGCAACTTCTGAAGTAAACCAATCAGTGTAATAACCAGGCCAGTAGCCAGTATTTTGCTGAAGCAACCAGTTGGCAGTTTATGTTAGTTAACAGATTTAATTGACGTTCAAGGCGCGAGTGCTAGGTCGCCAAATTAAAACCGTAACCATGATTATTCATTCACTCTCCACCCCTTAATTTATTCATAATTCTTGGATGCTTAAAACCAATTCTGATACCAAGCTTTGAATTGCGGTACAAACACATTCACATTACAGAATGGTTTACACATCTGCTCCGTACATTTTGTTTATGTGATACACTTGGCACTAACTACATGAAGGGAACAACTTGAACAATATTTTAATTCATTTTCATAAGCACAGACCTGAAATTAAACAAAAGCCACAAGAGGTTTATAGTTGACTACATATAGACGGTGATCGAGTTGCGGTAAACAGAGCTTGAACTTGCACAGCTGCAGGTTTAAGTAGTGTGTATGCGTAAATGTAATTAGTCTGCTGTTGTACGTCTTGTGATTTAAGTGCATGGCATCCCCAAGCATTATGCAGACAAATGAATTGTGTTTATAGCTGCACGAGTTGGAGTGTACGATATTGAGCTGCATGAACATGAGCAAATGTTAACATTTTACTAACAAACACAACCAGAGAGCATTCTTTCAGCACACGTCCCCTGAGGCAAACAGTGATTGTGTTATAGAACCGCATGTGGCATTTAGAAGTGATGGGCTCGAAAATGGGTTTAACGGATGACCGGCTTATATCATCCTGTATATTACAATCAAACACACTACAGGTGTCTACAACCTTCTGGTACGCTGCTATACATAAGCTTACAACTTAGACTCCTTTAAGAGCACATTAAACATGGTATCATTTTCTAACCCACTCACAGATGTATTGACCGATTTTCAGGCTGTCAGTCCCACAAATTCACATGGACATACATGAACATGTAGGCATCATGTGCATACATACATGCATTAGCGACCTTGCCACCTTCCTGCCTTGCTTGTAAGTTTGCTACATGGGTAGGAAACTCAAAATCCGGCCTCACTGCCCTATCTATATGCCGTAATAACTTCTCTCCTAGTATCTGGTAGGATAAATAAAGATAGGCGTGTACACTCTATAGCTAGCTACCATTCGATTGAGCAACTGATTGATCCAGCGTCGTGTAACCAGGAATGATAACCTTTCCTATGTTTAATTTACATAGATATGGAGGTGGATGGTAGACTACAGTCGCGCCCTGTCGTGACTGCGGTATTTAAGTACATACTGCATGCTGTAGTTAGTAGATGCCCACAGGCAGCTATGCTCGATCGCTGGCATAGCTTCAAGCTGACCTGTTATTTGAATCTTCTCGTTTCTCTGAAGGTCCAGCGGTACGATCCAACCTCGACGCCATATCTAATATTACGCCAAAAATAATAATATAAATAAAAATTGCTGCCGAAGCACGGCGCTGCCCAAAGCAAGTCATAAGACAACCAAACAAATTGAAATCAATACCTTCAATACAGACACTACATCAGATAGTTCAAAATTCTTATACATCATGCATATATATGCGTATAGACAAATAAATTTAGTTCAAGATGCTCCTTTCCTCTCCAGACGCTAGACGCAGAGGCAGACCATCTGCTGGGCAACCCGATGACCGCGGTGCAATAAACTCAAGCCTCATCAGCCCAGAGGATGGCCCAGAAACAGGGAAGTTGGACGGTCCGTGTCATCAAATACCATTTATGGTCAATGGCCAGGTCCAATATTACAATCCTGTCAATGCTATATGATTTACTGTAAGATAAACTCCATAGATATGTTGGTTTGGGCTGGCCTACACATCATAAATGTGAGGCTCAGCTGGCCACGTTCAATGAAGGGTTCTGTCATCACCATGGCGATGAACTCGAGCACTAACCTTCTTGTGCACTGGTCACTGGAGGCATTGTTGCACACACACACACATAGACAGACTGGGAATAGCTGGAGTGCATGGCTTCTTGTACAGACTACTATGCTGAATGTTAACAAGCATTTCCAAAGTGCCTATTATCAGCTGGATCATAAGCTGTACATGTACATGCTCCCATCTTCAGGTTGTGCTACCTGGACTACATTTCTCACACGCATGTATCAACTACTCTGAAGGCTTCTATTCAGGAGTGTGATCAAACTGAGAAGTGACTTCTGACCTGTGCAAAATGTTATAAAATATACAAACAGGTACATCCAGCTCTAAGTTTTCTTTGTTCAATCAATTTCCGGTCAGTGTCCACCTAAGGTCTTGTGGATATAGATGCTTACTACTAGGTATATGAAAAGACATTAATGCTTAAAGACCACTCACCAAACACTCCCATACAAGAAGCCATGCACTCCAGCTATCCCCAGCTCTCACAACGTGACCACACCCACTGTTCAACCTTTCTCTCCCAACCACACCCACCCCGCTATCTACTTGTCTGGCCATGAATACAACACACACCACACCCATGCTCCCCTACTCCAATCCAACATGGATGCAGTCTAGGGATGAGGTTCTAGAGAAAGAAAGGAAGTGTTGAAAAGGGGTGGGTCTTTTAAGGATGACATTTGACCTCTCGTATCAACTTCAATTTGCCTACGTGATATTTTGGCGCTATCTCATTAGTCGTTCGATCTTGTTTATTTTTAAGACAACCATCCAACATAAATTTTTTATAAAATCTTTTCAGACGTGCATAAACGTCTCCTGGGAGCACACACTGTACACGCTGGCGTGGTCACAAGTTTCAGACTGTTGACACTCCCCACTCGAAAAACAGCCGTTCAGCGACATAGCAATGGTGGCAAATGCAGATCGTCCACCCATGTTACCCAAGTTGCAATGGCGGATCCGAGGGAAGGAGGTTCGACAAATTTAAACGAACCATCCCTCCTCCCTCCTTCTTTTTTCTCATACTCCACCTGGGCTGTTTTTAATTAGACTCATAAAATCCCTGCCAAGCGAGTAGCTATCAATAGTTTGCTAACATGTTGTGCTTTAATAAACTTACGGTTTTAGGGTTTTGTTATATTTTTAATATGCTCAATTGAAACCTTTGACGACAATGAATGGTCAAGATGGCCGGTAACCTAACATGATATTGCTCGAAGGCTCCCCGAACCAGGAAAGTCTATGTAATGGAAAAAAACAAATGGCAATATACTTACATGTGATTACCTTTACAGCAAATGAACAATAGCATCAATAAACACAATGTGCATGTATAACTATACTATCTCAGTAACAGTTCATAGTTCTGTCATTCAGGGTGCTTCTTTGAGCCTTGTCCCAACACTTTCAAGTGGTTGATATGACAACCTAGTGCTTCAGTTGTCGTATTAACATGGTGATATTTCACCCCAAATTCCTCACACGTCTTCTTCACAATGGGCGTAATTTTCATATAGTGGGACTGAAGAACTCCAGGGAACAGGTGGTGAGTGGTTTGGTGGTTGAGGGCACCAGTAACTACTGTCCAGAACCAGCTGTCCGTGGCATAATCCTGTGTTGTAGCTACCTGCATCTCAGCCCTAAATGAAGAGCAAAAGTCAGATAATTTATAAGGTTGGAGCTCTTTACAAATACAAGTTAGCAAGCATAAATCTTCAAATACAATGCTTCATGTCTTAAGATGTGTCACACCGATATGAAGACCTAGCTATGGCAGTAAAATCAAACAATGTGGAAGCAATGCACCTATCAAGTTTGAAGCATATCTTCTAACACATTGTGTTTTTGAACAGACCATTTCAACACGTTTGTTGGTCTACCAATAGCATGCTTTCCATCATCCAATAATTGGCCCCATCACTAACACCAAAGGTTTCACAAACACATTCTACATGTGGCCATGCGTTGCCAAATGTGCACAATTGCATGACCTCGTCACATACAGCTATTGCTGCCGTGACTAGGTGAGCTCGAGCTACAACAAAATCAACATGGCAGCTACTCTGAGTTGGGATTATTGGCACTGTCTCTGACCTTGTATCACAACTTACCAATCAATCTGCATAAGATTGTTTTGTCCTGGAGTTGGCCATTCAACCTAAGGTAAAGATAGAACTCTGAACTGTACAGTTAGCATTCGTGACTTTATGGGCTGACCTCACTTATCACATGGGAGGCCTGGAAGGTAAGAGCCAACCAATAACTGGTACTAATTTCTGTCATGAAATATAACAGTAGCTGTTAAAGAAAAATAGCAGAGCAATAATACTGAATATGTCTGTGGACATGTATTTGAACATGTGATATGATAATACATAATTGAGCTATCATATTGCAGCCAATACAGTATTCAACATGATTGAAAACATGATTGAATTTAATGCAGTACTGCAGAAGCACACTAATCAAGTGCAGTATCTTTACTAGGCAAGAAGGCATCTACAAGAACCCTCAATACAATTTTATCTGACACATTCGCAATAAATAATTATTGCTTGAGCCAGGCAATGAGTCACATGAACCTATTTGAGTACAACTTTAGTCCAAATTATAATACAGTGTATATAGAGCAAGATGACTCCACAATCACCAAAACATTTTGTTGTATTAATAATAGCACGACTAACTTATTGTACCCCTTGTGTTCTAGTAATGATGCACCAATATACTGCTGTGTATAATGCCATGTAAGATATATATTTATACATACGTGTATGGGAAATTATCTGTCAAACCCGGAGATTCTGCTTTGTTGGGGGATTTGCTGAGTCTGCTTTGTCGTAATATGTAATTTGCCGTATACATATTTCATCGTAAGCGCCAACACATTTTGCTTCTCTTGGTAAGTTGTGAAATTAAGCAGAAGACTAGTTTTGTTGGATAATGTCCTATTTGGTTTTTAATTAGCCTTGTTATCTATAACCCTTATGAAACACATAATGTGGGTGCGGAAATATTATGATAAATGCTTAAGTATCTAAATCAAGGGCCTCTAAAATCAATTGACATAAAGGACGGTTATAACAAACATTAGTTATTAGTCTTATAAAAAGTTAAGTTACACCTGGCAAATCATTTCAATTAATATACCTTAATTGTGAGTTATTACAGCTCAAATTTGGAGGGATTTTTGATGTCAATAAGCTGGTTTGAGTTTAATGAACTAATAATTTTATGATTAAGGCTCAAAATCATATTTACAAGTAATGGCATTTATTTAATCATCCGATTGAATTTTTTTATTGCTTGATGTTTGTCCCAAATTTTAATTTGCCTTCACCAAGGGCGGGGGAGGAGAAAAATTACTCTACCTACAATCCTCCAACACCCTCAAATATGCCCACTTTGACCACACCACTGCAATGAATATTATAATTAATGTACGCATTAGGTAAAAATTCAAAAAGTCAATTGGATGGTGGAGCCATTGTTAAGAGAACTGGAAGGTAACATTTGATAACTGGAGCAGCTGCTGATGTACAGTGCAGGTCCCATAACTCGTTACAAAAGGGCCAATACAATAAACAGACTAGTTATTCATTATGATTTACTAGCCAATATTTTATTATTTGTGCTTGTCTTCAAAATTGCTGACTTTGGAGCTCTGGTGCTGCTTTAGGTTGATTTTATTGTTGCACAATATGCAAGATGCATTTGCAATGATTGAGGTGACAGTTCATTTACGGTGTAGTGTGTGGTATGTCACTAACTGATCACATGATCATAATGTCTAAAGATTGCACACTACACTGATTGCAAGCTAACCTTGTAGAGGAGCTACTAATCACTGAATGTTGCAGGTACACATCTATACGCATTTGATTACATTTAAATCTTTGGAACAACCCTTCCACTAAAGCACATAAAAAATAATAATAATACAAGGAACAATGAAAAAGAATCAATTTTGGATTTGGCCTCTCCCCCCCCCCCCCCCCCCCCCCCAACTTGAGATCTCATGTTATAACCATACCCCTCTTGCAAAAAAATTGCAGATTTGAATGAGCTCTACAAAGTCGGACAATGATATCTTTACTTTGTTTTCTGCCCCCCCCCCCTCCCCCCTCCCCTCATTGCACCATTATTATTTGCAATGAGGATAGTCAAAAATCTAAGGAAAAAGCTCCTACCACAGTTGTCCAGGGCATGAAGATCAAGGGGATAATAAAACGATGGGTCACATAGGTGAGCTTTCCTCCATAGAAGATGAGCAGCTGGGTAAGTGATGGAGGGTTCATTCGAATGTTACCTGAAAGGTGGGAAGTAACATAGTTGAATGGAACATAATTTTAATGCACCATTTCTTTGTCCCAGGAGTATGAGGAAATCCTGAAGACGTGTCTTGATAGTAAACTGTATGAATGTGCAAGTCAAGAGAGCATTCTTTTCAAAGTGCATTTGCTTACAACACAATACAGCAATGGGATATAGATATGTTGATAGAAGTAACGAGGGAGCCATTTCTGAGTCCATTTAATGCGTCTTATGTCTGACACTTCCTGTAGTGGTTAAATAGCTATGTGAGACAGTAGTTAAAATGGATATGCTTATCATATACATGTGCAATATATATGCCACATTGAATGATTCAATAGTATATCGAGATTTTATTGTAACTTCATTACAAAGTACTAGCTTTAGGAATGGAAGGATAGGATAAAGATGCCATCATGAGGACTGTTTTAAACAACAGAAACTGTCTTAGAAATACCTACCGATGGCTTGTAATGACTTACATGTACATACCACAGACATTAGTTCAACACAGGTAAATATTATTGTAAAACGTTTTCTGTCTTTTTCAACTATGCCATATAAATTGGCTCTCCAAAAAAAAACCTCAAATTATGGAATGTACTCTCACAGGTTAAAATAATTGAAACTGTCTTTAAATGCGGTGTGACATCATTGAACAAGCATGCAATTCCTGGGCATATTCCAAAAGCAATGTGTGACAATTAAAACTCACCAAAGAAGATGTTATTATGTCAGGGTCTGCTCCATCAATATTAGTATACAGATGGTGCCCAACAATGTGCTATAGAAAGGGTTAAACATAACACAAACTTCAACATCATAGCTTGCTAAGTACCAACGTCAAATCGCAGCAATGTAATCTATAAATTTACAGGTTGAGAGATTGTTCCTTTGAAATATTTTAGCATACCTGGTAAGTCCAAATGTACATTGAAGCACCAACATAGAAATCATGAATGCCTCCCACCAATTTCCATACCCATGGTTTATGGGTAACTGCAAAATGACTGCACAAAGAGTTATTGCCCAATACACTCAGGCACGTAATTTACCTTGAATCATGAACACATGTCATAATGATCAGAGCATTAAAAAAGCCTCCCACAAGGCCAAATGCAACTACAACAGCTAAACTTTCCCGAAACACAATCTGTAAGTATACAAGATCCAATTAACCATGCAAATTATAGGGGGAAAAAAAACACTTACTCCTCCAACCCAGAATGATATGGCTACCACCATAAATACAGCATATCGCAAAAACATCCAGTAGTCAATCTTTGGATCCTACAATCCAAAAGATGAGGGTATGTGATAGCAGAAGATGGAAAATGGGCAACAGCATACAATGTTGGCACTCTTGAAATAATCATCAACCCTTTTCTTGACAGTTTGATAAAACTTGCTGAAATGAAAATGGTTATAGAAATAAAATAAAAACTTCCATTAGCTATCAGCTTTAAAGAAAGACGATCATTCACATGTACCATGCAACATCGACACTGAAACATCTAACAATACAAACCAGCGTAATGCATAGATGCACTCTGTGTATGAGTTAGTGCCTGTTTATCCAGAATACATTGTGCTTTGTCATTAGTATATAGGACAACATTAGACACTCAACATTTAATCCTAATACAGAATAATTAATGAAACACTCCTATACCGAAGGCAATTTAGACAAAAACGTTCACCTTGGGGGAGGAAATACTGGCAGCTCATTATCCACCAAAACTCCAACGTAGAACTTATCCAATATCCTAATAAAATAAAGCAATATTAATTAAAGTTAACAACAAAAATGCAGAGAGTACAGGCTGTAGGTCTAAAAAGGTACAAAAACAAGTAATATTTTGAATGCAAGAAATAACATCAAACTCTTAATGCTTTCTACACTCTGACCTGTCAACATACCAAAAATTAGTTACGCATTTATCTTTAGTAGGTACAGGTAGTTCTCTGCACACACTAGTACATACTTAAGCACACTGCACAGTTAATACCATACCATGTAGTATATATTGACAACAGCAGGAGGCACATCCTTTGTCATTGTTCCCCTGAGTTTATTAGGGCCACATTTCGAAGAAACTTGTTTTCAATGTGTGATGTTAAATGAATAGTCAGACTCATTTTTTAATTCCCTTTAGAAGGGAGGGTTTACTGGTACTGGTACAGGGTCACAGTAAAGTTGTCCAAAATCAACTAAATGAGGCAGCAGAGGAATGTTAGGTAGCGAGAAGGAGATAAACTGAAGCCATGAGCGTGAATAACTTCTAATTGGTGTAATGTTTCAAAGGGTCTGGAAAAATTCTTTGGTAACGGTAAACACATATTTGACACAGATGTGCATCTCTCGGCGTTTAACGGTTATGCTCTAGGCCAATTTGTGCACACGTGTGGTCTGATCAGGAACATTATTAAATGTTATGTTCTTAGGGTAAAATGTACCAGTAGTTAGTAGGTTTGCGTGACAGAGGAACTTGCGATGTGAGATAGACCTTTTGGTGAGATGTGCATTTGGCGGAGAAACGCATCTAGTATTTGGGTGAGATGTACATCTAGTACTTGCGTGAGAAGCAAATTTAGTACCAGGGCGAGAAGCACATCTAGCATTCAATAGAACAGCCCAAAAGCCATCTATTCACGGTCTAATACTTGAAGAACACTACATGTACTGCATTGCTTGACTGGGCATATGTTGATTTGCCAATAGCACAGGGGATTCTGGTATATGCACAGCCATGGTGTGTTTATACAACTGCTTATGTTATGCACTTTACCAGCAGCAAAATGGCCTTTCTGAACCAAACATTCATGGTTAGATCCCTCGAAATCAGATTTAATAAACAATTATTGGTACCAGTGTTTACAAAACAACATGACCTAATGCATAATTTCATAGCAAGGTCTGTTTTCTGTGAACATTCAGGCAATGAAGAATTTGTGATGTAATGTAGCAACCACCTTCATTGGACTATAGAGTGGACAGGGATATACTGGTAACAGTGAATGAGCAGGGATTGCACCAGCACATAAGCTCCATAGTGTACAAACATGCAGTGGCATGATACCAATTGTGATGACTACAATGAGCACTGTCCTTGTTCCCCATCTATTGGCCACATCAGCAAATTACACATGAAGGGCATTGGGAGATGAGTCAGATGACCCAGGCTAGTGTGGCTACCCTGAGCCCTGAGGTCTTCTGTTTCAATCTGTTGAACTAACTTTGGGAGCATCACAGTAATAGTATTTTGGTTCTCTGTGAAGGTGTGGTGAGACTGATGGCTTGCGATGTCAGCTGTTGAGATTGATTCTAATCCCTCCTCTGGACATATATAGGTCATCCAGGTGTGTATGACAACCTGCTGCATTTCTCCCATACATAACCGCTAATGCAAGCCAGCAAAGCTAGATTTGGGCTAAACAGAGCATGTCTCAATTTTCAATATACCTATTGTGTGTGTGTGTGTGGGGGGGGGGGGGGTGTTAGAATATGCTTTAACCGATTAACGTCGAAGTTTAGTTACAGTAAAGTTGTCCAAAATCAACTAAATGAGACAGCAGAGGAAATGTTAGGTAGCGAGGAGATAAACTGAAGCCATGTGCGTGAATAACTTCTGATTGGTGTTATGTTTCAAAGGGTCTGGGAAAAATTCTTTGGTAACGGTAAACACATATTTGACACAGATGTGCATCTCTCGGCGTTAAACGGTTATGCTCTAGGCCAATTTGTGCACACGTGTGGTCTGATCAGGAACATTTTAAAATGTTATGTTCTTAGGGTAAAATGTACCAGTAGTTAGTAGGTTTGCGTTACAGAGGAACTTGCGATGTGAGATAGACCTTTTGATGTGGAGGTTTATGTGCATTTGGCGGAGAAACGCATCTAGTATTTGGGTGAGATGTACATCTAGTACTTGCGTGAAAGCAAATTTAGTACCAGGGCGAGAAGCACATCTAGCATTCAATAGAACAGCTCAGAAGCCATCTATTCACGGTCCAATACTTGAAGAACACTACATGTACTGCATTGCTTGACTGGGCATATGTTGATTTGCCAATAGCACGGGGATTCTGGTATATGCATAGCCATGTTGTGTTTATACAGCTGCTTATGTTATGCACTTTACCAGCGGCAAAATGGCCTTTCTGAACCAAACATTCATGGCTAGATCCCTTGAAATCAGATTTAATAAACAATTATTGGTACCAGTGTTTACAAAACAACATGACCTAATGCATAATTTCATAGCAAGGTCTGTTTTCTGTGAACATTCAGGCAATGAAGAATTTGTGATGTAATGAAGCAACCACCTTCATTGGACTATAGAGTGGACAGGGATATACTGGTAACAGTGAATGAGCAGGGATTGCACCAGCACATAAGCTCCATAGTGTACCAGGGCGAGAAGCACATCTAGCATTCAATCGAACAGCCCAGAAGATAGCTAGCTATTCACGGTCCAATACCTCAAGAACAATACATGCACTGCATTGCTGACTGGGCATATGTTGATTTGCCAATAGCACAGGGGATTCTGGTATACGCATAGGCACTAGTTACGCTAAACGTTATTCGAACAAGCACACGAAAAAATGATCAGGATTAGATAATCGCACGATTCGTGTCATCCAGTTTTAACCTCGTGCTCACTGTTTCGACAACATGTACGCACACGTTTTTGCAACATATAACTTTATATACGTACTTGTGTGTCTCAAACGAGTGGTAAGACTCAAACACCTGAGTAACGTCACGTCCAGCTCCAAGCATGATCTGGTCCACACCTCCAGGATGTCGACTCACGAATGAGCTAACATCATACACCTGTGAGATGTGTTTAACCAGTTGTGAAGGCTTTTATGATGTATCTATTATCGTACCTTTCCTCTAACTGCAACGTGAGCATTGTGACGGCCATTCAGTTGGCTCAGTTCCTTCCACGTGAATTCTCTCGGCTTTAACGGTTTAGATTTCACCTCTTCCGAGTAGCCGCCCCTCTTGTCGTCGATCTCCATCACTTGGAAATTCTGCCCTTTGTTTATCGCTGTGATGTGCTGCAATATGCGTCGAATTTATGTTCGATCAGGTAATGGATAATATCCTGATAAGCACGTGCATAGTCCAAGGATTATTAACAATTACCGGAGAGTACCTTATCTCTGCGGATTTGCATATACTATATGGACGCAGCTAATTAAGTCGTATACGAAATTAGGAAATATTTGTAGATACAGCCAATCGAATGGAAAACAGGTAACAGCTGACTACATTTAATGGTACGTTCGCTGTTAACGACAAGTAGCCATCCTTTGCCTTGTTTTAATTTATACAACAGTCCAACAAAATTAGCAATGCGCAGTCTGATACATTCTACTGATTATAGGGACATGATATGTAATCTTTTTCTTTTCTCTAAAACAAGGCGAAGCTAATATATTTGAAACGCCTTGCTGCATGTATAAAATACATGTCCCAATGCAACATACAAATTTGGCACAGAACATCGCAAAATACGCACGCTACAATCATCAGTATATCAAAACTGTAAGTTTTCGGTAGAGGGAAGATATGCCATACTGTGCGGTTTTTTTGAAAGATAAATCATAACAATATTATTCAGAGGTGTCGGCACGGCGGTCTGCTCTCATTGAACGCGTAAAATAAAAATATTGAAGTTGCGTCGCCCCATAGCAACGAACCTAGCAACCGATGTCCTTTAGAGCCAGCTGTGCACGAGGTACATGAAACGTAATCAACACCTAAAAGCCATACTAGCAGTGACAAACACCTCTGACCTTTATTGTAGGCATAAATCACGTGGCCTGGCATTGCGAATTGTCGGCTCTGGCTCTTCGACACCTATTCACTTGCGCACGGTGAACACCGACCGCGTGTGACGTTCGGTGAGTCGGTGACTGACATGGAACATGCCAAAATCACCACGGTAAAGTTAGCTGAATGTACTGTCGTTGTTTGGTATAGTTTAACGGTAACGAAGTAGTTTTCAAGCCTTTGGAAATCTACCATTTTTGTGTCTTTTTGGAGGTTGGGCGCAATGAAGTTTGGTTTTACATTTGACTTCATGTTAATGTGTATATAGATTGAGCTTGAACTGCATGAATTACGTATTCTTTACTCTCATAGCCGGAGGGGGGATGGCAGCTACCAATTGTGACCACAAGTGTTCTTTCACTATGCACATCAGGTTTTGCATGCGGTCTTTGATACGACCAAATGCCAAGCCAAGTCGATTAAATTTGGCATGGATTGACTCATCCCCCTGTTCACCTAGGAGGCCAAAGCCAACATGGTTAGTATTTGCCCACTGCAGAGTATGGTCCTCCAATAGGTGTGGGACTGTTGTTGCCTCAGGATATGTGTTTCCAAGAACTCTTGAATAGCCTATTTAGTTGCATATAGTGAACCCTACATGTACACTGAATGTTGTTTCCCTACCTGGTCTAGTGCATGTGCTTGTCCCGCATCAATGAAGTTCTGATCACATATATATATTGTGACATTTTCCATATAAGGAGAATGCGGTGATGAACTTTGACACTTGACTGGCTACCTCTCCAGATCAGTGTGGCATTTTCTCTTGTGCCATCTTTGATATAGATATGCACAGAGACTGGATGTTAGGTACCTGTAAATGTTTAAGTTGCATGAATTATTCACATACACATGCATAGCACATGTACACTTTACCTTCAATGCCTTGTGTACAGGGTTGCCAATAAATGCCCCCTCCAAAATACTGCTGTCGTACACCAAATGATTGCAATAATTGTCAAGTGTCTTGACAAAGGGCCCTTAATTAACTCTTTGAACGCCAAGTGCAAATATACATTAATGCGAGAATTATCTGCCTCACCATTCATGCAGTGCTGTGTGTTATGTTGTGTTGATCAAAATCACTTTGAATACCATTGTAGATGTATGGAAGTACAATACTGACATGCATGTAACCCCATAGTCATACAAGTATGTGGTCCTGGTGTAAGCACATTTTGTGTGCTCAGTATAACCCCCTGGCATCTTTTGCCATAATACGAACTAGCAAAAGGTTGGAGGGGGGGGGGGGGGGGGGAGTGAACAAGTATGATACACTGATCTGGGCTACGCACTGTTGTTCTTGGAGTATTGTAGTGATGCATTAGTGAAGTCAAGTGAGGTCATCTGAATAATGAGGTTCTTTCGCCAGTGTGAGAGGAAACATTGTACATGGACTTATAAGGTTACAAGTGCAGCAAGCATTTGCATGCATCATAAAGTTGTGACTGATCAACACATTTTTGCACCAATATCTAAATCATGCATGAATGGAGTAATGGTTGTGTGTGCATGCATGCATATACACACTTGGCGTTCAAAGAGGTAAACACCTTCACTGTGTATTGCCTGTACTTTATAGCACTTTTATATTTAACATGATTTAGGTATAGAGAGAGCTTTACCTCCACTTCATTCCATGTAGATGTTCTACCTGGTCCTTCAAGAGATCAAGTGCCACATGGAGATTGGTGACGCTGTCACCAGTGGCAAAAAGCTGGATACACAGGTGTTATGGACTGAATTGGGTGTGGCAACATTGACAATCTGAAAGGTCATTTTGAATGTTCCACCTCCCTTGTCTCCTCCAATCTTCAACCAGATCTCATTGGCTGGTATTAACCCTTTATGCCTGGTAAGTCTGCCAGTTCTGCAACCATGTAGCAACAACCTTGGTATTTCATTGTCTTACTATTACACTGTCTTACCTTTCATTCCCATCTAAGAGCTGCACTACTTTATCCACCAGATATGGAATGAATACCAAAGGAGCGCCTTTTATATCCTCTCCACCAAATGAAATTGTAAAAGAAAACACGGCTATTTCTCCTTTGAGGTTATCACCAACAATTTTGCTGGAAGTGTGGCCCGCATCCTTTTCTCACCAGCCAGACAGATGCCTGGTGATTTGAGCCACCTGAAACACCAGGGAGTTATGTTGTGACATACCGCCTTAGAAGCCTCAATGGCAAGCTCAGCCTTAGTGGCCAATACCTCAGCTGCCCCAGCTCAATTGATGATGAGATTCCTGCCTTATCCAACAAAGATCGCCTCTCTTCATCACTCAGGATGAGGACCTCCTTTTGGATAAGAGCTGACGCTTCTCCACCACTGACAATGCCTCGGATTTTCTGCATTTGTTCATTTTCACAGTTCATGAGCAGGCAGCAGTGGTTTCGTGGTGAGCTCTGGTAACATGCATGAATGTCATTGGCTAAAGTGTGCATAGATATTATGTAACCTCAGTACAAGTCAATGACTTCACTTTAATGTTCCTCCTGTAGGAAGTTGTATGATGTCTTTGTCAGGATTGGTAGAGATGGCCCACTTCAGCAATCCCGCTGCTTGCTTCTCCTTCTCAGGTGTAAGTGATGGTAGTCACCAGCCTTAACATCCGTACTGCAGTCTGTACAATGTACCAAAACATCCAATAGCAGCAGGAGTATCACATTGGTGCTGGTCTGACATGGGAGGAAACCAAGGGACCACCCTCAGAGCATCAGGGACAGTTCACAGCGCTAGATGCTACCATCCACTTTTGGAGGCACTTGGCGTACATCAGTGCACCTCACTGCAGTTCCAGTGTCTGTGAGAGGATGTTGGAGCACACTGCACACTTCAGCTCCTCTAGCATCAACTGGGACTAGGCTCACAAAAGGGAACTGGAGTAGGGGCAATCTTCTCAAGATGAGCTATGAGCAAATTAGGTGTGACGCCTGCCTGACGGCCTCTACCAACTGTTGGCCTCCTCATGTGTCCACTTGAGCATGCACGGAACCTGAACACCATGATGTCATATGTTTACCAAATATGTACTGTTTACCTTGCATTCATTCATGATCTGTATGTTTTTGCCATCCAAATAGGATCACTGCACATT
Source organism: Ephydatia muelleri (assembly GCA_013339895.1). Lineage (NCBI taxonomy): Eukaryota > Metazoa > Porifera > Demospongiae > Spongillida > Spongillidae > Ephydatia > Ephydatia muelleri. The sequence continues at coordinate 1,887,081 of JABACO010000001.1, forward strand.
TGTGGTGCACTCCCTTTGTGATGGCACAGATGGTTCTCTGCATTGAGAGCTTACAGTGCATGCAGAACATCTCAGGGTGAATGTTGACATCATCCCCAGACGTGTCAATGTCAAATGCTATTTTCAGCTCAGCAGAGAATGCCTTGCACTCACGCTTCTTTGCCCTGTACTTCGTTATCCTCTGCCCACAAACTCTATAATGTATGGGAACTTGTTGGTTGTGGTAATGCATGCCTATAATCATGTATACATGTAGGGACAAACCACAACGTATGTCGATTATTCATGGAATTCGCTCAGCTCATTTATGGTCATAGAAAATTCGTTACCACTTCAGGTTTGCAAAAACTTATAGCCACATGCCTCCTGATCATCGCTGTAATATGCTTACCTTCCAGTTCAGTCACCAAAAGCCACGTCGTCTGATTTAGTAACGCCCCCCTACTAAATACGTGCCGCGTGGCCTTATATAACGGTATGCGCATGCTAGCTATGAGGGATGTCAATTGTGCGCATCAACTGGACATGCCAGGAAAGGGGTGCAGTGTTTTAGGTTGTTGTAATTTTTTGATTTGCTGGTTCTGCTGGGTCATGGTCAGCTTTTAAAACATGGACGTCTGTATAATGAGGCATCATTGTGTTAATACCGTAAATTATCTAATTGTAGACCTAGTTTCCAGCCGCATACAACCGTGTCGGTCGGAGCGTAGTTGCAACCTGGAGGGGGGGGGGGGGGGGGGGGGAGGGAATTCCTCCTATTTATATTCATTATCCATTCATTACTATGATAAAGAAATTTCACGAGCATGTGATATTGAAATTAGACCGTATGAAGGAGAAAATCTACTTCGGTCATTGGGTGTCTTTCATGAGCAATCTTGCCTTATACCCTAGGCACTATAGCGCAAAAAGCATGCGCAGGTTTGACAACATGCAACCAAACTTGATAACCCTCACACGTACACAATCAACAGACATTGTAGCATTAATATTGATTGAATTAGGTTTCTCTAAATATAAAATGTGTGCATAGTTATAAACGAATTTAATTAGAATTCATAAGCCATTAACTATCAAATGAAATTTACTTTAATAACTCAGTATTAAATAAGTAACTTGAAAATCAACCCAAAGTAGCTAATCATATCAATATTGATCGTTACAGAGGGCCTTGATAAATTTGAATTTGTTGCTCAACCGTTGGGACAGTTTCCGCGAAAATGTCCTATGTTTTATAACATTATAACTATAAAAATGCTCTGCGCGTGAATCGTCGTAGCGTCCGAACGGTTAATGCTGTCGACTTCCTATTTTCACCACATGATGCCACACCATCTCTCTATGGATTAATCGAATATTGTCTCTTAGCTCCACTCCCTGAGGAAAATACAAGAAGTCTTACCTCCAGGGGTTCGAAACACGAGTATTAGTGTCGGCATTGCCTCAAATTCGGTTTCCAGTTAGAGAAGCTCTTGAGGTACTTAAATATCCTTTTCGTTAATTTTTACTTCAACTATATATATTAGACCCGACCCGCGAAACTAGCGGGAAATGTGCTTTAACTATATCTTATCACCTGTTGAAGTAAAAGCATTTAAATCGATATATGGGACAGTTTCCGCGATAATTGCCCCACGGTTAAAATGTTATAAAAATGCATCGCGTTTGAATCGCTATAACTTCCCAACGGATAACGCTATCGACTTCTTATTTTCAACACTTCATAGTGAAATGGTGTAGTATGAAGTGTTGAAACTAGGAAGTCGATAGCCTTATCCGTTGGGAAGTTATAGCGATTCAAACGCGATGCATTTTTATAATATTTTAACCGTGGGGCAATTTTCGCGGAAACTGTCCCATATCTTCCGAAATATTAACGCTATCGTTGTGGAGATACAAGTGTGCAAAGATATTTCCCGGGCGTTACGCGCCATTGTCCTCGAAGCCAGTCGAAATACGTTAATGGCGCGCAACGCCCGGGAAATATGCAATTTCTTTGCACACTTGTATCTCCATAACGGATAAAGCACAAATTAACGAACCGAACAAATCAATAGCGGTAGGACCCTTCTAAATACATACCTATTTTGAACCGATTTGGACACTCCTACCTGAAGATGTGGCCGTTTTGAACCCTACGGGGTATCGGACCTTGAAATGTCGGTACCCCGCATGTGTAAGACACCAAAATGGATTTTCACAAATAGTAATGGTGTGGTATGTTGTGTTAAATATAGGAACCCGATAGCGTTAATATTTCGGAAGGTATGTCGATTTAACTTTTATGTTATCAAATAAAATCCACAAGACCCATTTTCGTATAGAACGTTCCATATAATAATCAAATGTGGACTTCCGGTGTCACAGGAAATTCTGCCGCTTGGAAATATTGTCGCGGCGACAATATGACCTAAGGAAATCGTGTCGCTTTAATTAAACGTATAGCGACCATATTTCCTAAGGATATTCTGTCACTCCCAGGAAATTCTGTCGCGCGCATAAAACATGCACATTTTGGCTCCGCAAATTGTGACATGATTGAGAATTCACACATGCACCTGATGCAGTTTTAGAACATACAGGGGAACGGTACCAATTAGTGGATCTCCTGATGAGGCCTGGAGATACGGCACGCAAGCAATCACAGTGGAACCACTTCTGGCATCCATCGCATTGCACAATCTTTCTTCCTGTATACGGGAGCCTACAATGACAGTGTATTTCAACCACTTCTTCCTTCAAGACTTTAGGCTTCCTTGCTGCAATACTTTGTGGAGGGAAAGGTAACACGGCACCATTTTGGAAGCACAGTAGCAAGTGTTTCCGCATTAAAAACTGGTCAAATTCCCGCATACAAAGATCTTGCCCATTACATATTGCAGTAGCAGTCGCAATAGCAAAATGTCTACAGGGACCAACGGGTGATGCTGGTCACCATTGGGTCGGCCTGTGTCCCAAACAAAGACGCTGGTCATGGTTTGGTGGCTGTCCCAGGGTAGAAGCCCGGAGGGTGTTGCCCACCATTGATGCAAATAGCATATACATGTACACATTGAAATACATAATGGAGAGAGGGGAAGTGGAGGGTGGGTGAGCGACTGGCCGCAGTCAATGCTATCACTGGAGTGCTGCACCCATGGAGCCCTCACTTAAATATGAAACCTGAACCATATCGACAGAGGATTTGATTGGATAAGGGGTGTTGTAGGGGAAATGGACGCCCTGCAATGCTATTGGGCACGAATGCCCAGCGTATGATTGGTTAGGATCATTCATTGAATGCATCTGCAGGAACATGTGTCTACATCTTGGTCCAAGCAACAGCAAGCTTTCCCTATAGTCAGCTTAGTAACACTATATAAGACAGAGCAATTCTCTGCATTAAACTTGGTTTACTAGCACTGCATGCATGTACCTAAAAACGCGCCCTGCATTATGCAGGGCAGCTCTCCCCGGCCCACATTATTTCCAACTGAGTAAATCGTAAACAATATACCCGCCATTGTCGTATAATGGCCAAGCTTTGTATTCTTGTTTGCGCGGGAAAAGCGGAGTCGGGAAGTCAACGATATCCTCGGCGAGAGCGTGGTCCCCTACGGGTGGCCCAGGATCTCGGTCACAGAGTGGCGGTCGAGAAGAATTAAGTGGGCCAATCGATCCGCTTCGTGCTGTAACGCCGGATATTGTGAAGGTCGAAGGATGCATTCGGGGCCTACGAGTCACCGTGTACGATTCTCCTGGTCTTCAAGATGGTAACCATAAGGATGAGAGTTATTTGAATCTAATCAGTGAAATTGTAGTGTCGGTTATAGTGCAATGGTTGATACTTACAGGTTGCAGTAGACATCCAGGCATGGTTACGTGCCATGCGAAATGCAATATCATTGATACTTACATGCTGCATTGTTCATATAAAAGTATCCATGGCAACAACGAATAAGTAAACACGATAAAGTGTAATGTCAAATGCAGTGTCATTGATACTTACGCACTGCATTCAGTTCGTGATTGGCAAGGAAAAAGCATGCAGGTACGGTAAGGTGCAATGGAAATGCAACATGATTGATAACTTACTAATCCCTAATAATTTCATGGTGACAAGGACATGTTAAAACACAAGTTATACGATGCACACACGTGGATCATTCGTTCTGACCTAGTACTGAATTTTCTCGAATGTCGTCATTGTTATCCAATGAGGTTGTTATATCTCTCAGTGGTGTGTTGGTGTGTGTATGTGTTGTATTATCACCAAAATTGATCACTTGTTACACAATGTACAGTCATGTTCAGGGGCGTATCCAGGATTTCAGCGAGGAGGTGCTTAAGGTCAGGCCCCATACGAAAAGCGGGGGGGGGGAGTCCACTTCAGGTCCGATATACGAAAACTGGGGGGGCAGTCCACTTCAGGTCCGATATACGAAAAGTGGGGGGGGGGGGGGGGGGGGGGGGTGCAATTCGCTTCAGGTCCGATACGAAAAGTGGGGGGGGGGAGGGAGGGGGCAGTCCGCTTCAGGTCCGATATACGAAAACCGGGGGGGGGGGGGGGGCAGTCCACTTGAGGTCCGATATACGAAAACCGGGGGGGGGGGGGGGCAGTCCACTTCAGGTCCGATATACGAAAAGTGGGGGGGGGGGGGCAATTCGCTTCAGGTCCGATACGAAAATCGGAATTGAACAGCCATGTGTGGACGTAACTTTATGGCTTTTTATAAACGTAAAATAATTTCTACACACTTACTACGCTAGAATATGTTGTTTCCAGTTGGAGAAATTGACTCTTGCCGTAAAGTAAAGCATGCAGCTGGTGAAGGCATAAACAAACATTGAAAAAGAGAGTATAGAATACAGAGCAGATATTTAGCTTGAGCGGAATTCAGAGGTGAGTAAGGCCGCAAAGAACAAGTCTCTTTAGTTTGCAAGGAGAACTCTGAGTGAAAGAGATGAGGGGAAAAAATCCGCAAAGCAGCTGGCGGGTTAAATGAGCACGGTACGATAAAGGACCCGAGGCGGTCATGCGACGAACCCAATACCAAAAAGAATTCCACATTTGCTATATAGCTAGCAGTCCAATCAGAATGCATCAATCTATTTATCACCAAATCAGGTGTTTACTCATGCAAGGTCGATGCGTGGCGGAGGGACAGTCAAATTAACACGCATGACCTGATTGCGTAATATGCCAGTACAGACCTTTTGTCATTTTGCAACTGAAATCAGTGTGTCATGCACGGTAGTTCTGACGATGCTGCGATGCCTCCAGCTAAACCCGCTGAAATACAATAACTCTAATCCAGTCTTTGCCCCCATTTCCAATGGTATATAGAAATAGAACATTGTAATATCTGCGGTTCAGTATTAAAATTCAGTACACCGTATGTCAATTACCACAGATGACTAATATGGAACGTTCTATGAGAAATGACCCTTGTGGATTTTTTTTCCAAGTTTTCAAATTTATTAATTTTCTCTAGGTACTAAAACCCTCTACAAAACGCCTCTTACGCACTTAAAGTTGGACTATCCGTCATGAAGTAGTAAAGCACTGAATTTTTAATTAGGCGTACATTTCAATGGCAACGGTCAACTTCCATTGCTTGTTCTGAAAATTTAACAACTATACCACAAGCGCCATAATCTCATAGAATGTTCCATATACGTATATACAAAGTAATAAACCTATTACAACGATCCACTAGTCTTCAGTGTTCAAGCACATTATGGAAGACTGCCCCAAGTCCCAATTGTGCGTGACGCAATTGATTAGAAATGAAATGCGAGCTACTAAGCCAAACTGCCAAGTCAAGGATAGCAATGACATGCAGCGTTGTTCAACTATAATTACTGTTTTGATTGTACAACTGAATGGACTCCCTTATGTTGAGACTTTTCAAGGATTTCTGACATATGCCTTACTGCAAAGGTCCGCATGCAGTGATGCCATGAGGGAGGGCACTTTTGTGTGGTCAGGAAGCCGCGGTCACAGGCGTTTGCGGCCATATATTTTGTGGACAAAAAGTATGTAATCCGAAAAATTGAAATGATTGCGTAATGCCTATAGCAACGCCCTTGACAACCTGGAGAGCTGAAAACGTGAGCTGGTACAAAAGACAGGATGCATGGCTACAAGCGCCATTTAAAAGCAGATTACAAAAGAAGCTACAGTTTCCTTCTTTTGATGCAAGTCATTAGGGCCAGCAATTCTTGCCACGGCAAGTTATGGCTGTTGAAAGCGGGTAACCCTCGACGTACCTTTCCTCTTCGAAGTGTGTTTTCCACGTTCCCAACCGATATGAATTCAAGCTAGAAATTAAAGGTAACAGAAGGTACTAACTAGTTCTCGTATGTTCTTGTAGCCACGATTTTTTTTACCAGCGATACTTACTGTTGAAGTTTATCCTGAATTGCGGTATTTTTATTTCATTCTTTTAGGAGGAGGCGCCACATTTTGTAGAGCTGCAATCAGTAAGTGCTCCTTAACAACGAGCAACAAATGTTTCACAGGATCTAGCTGGTACCGAATGGTACATCCTTTGCAAGGTGCATGAATGGATTGGCTTCTTTCTCACCCCATGAGACCGAATCCAATATGTGTTTGCCATGCCAATACGCTCTTGAGCATATTTTATTTTTAGTTATACCTGGAGGGTCTTGTATATACATGGTTGCCAACTAACACACCACCTAAGTATTGTTGCCTATGGATGTTAAAAGATTGGAGGGCTTCATCCAATTGCTTGACAAAGGGACCAGCAAATTCCTTGTCAGTCACTTTGGTGCTGTTGATTCATATCCAGAAATGGCCCATACATAGGCGGTCATCTTGCTTTTTATTTTAAATTGAATTTTAAACAAGTTTATAATGTACTATAAATCGGTCTGATTATGCTATATGTACTTCGAAAAATTATTCCATTAACCATTCTTTAACTAAAATCAAGACAACAAATTAATTTCTACCGCGCATAATTTATTCATATAAGTATGCCATTGCGTCATCTGCCAAAATTATTTAATAAATATTGGCAATAATTGTCAAATGGTGAATAAATGTGCATAATAAGTTAATTCAGCTGAAGATTAACAAGGCTGCTGGCGATGATCTGAGCCAATAGCAAGCCAGGTAGCTAAGTGGAAACCTTTTCCCTAGCCTCCTCCCCCCAATTCCCATAGGTCTAGACTGCCAGCTAGAGGGACACCCACCACCTAGCTCACTGCTAATGCATTATGGTGAAGCTATTATATTTATTGTATACAAGACGTCGTCATGGACACTTTGACCTATATAGTGGGTTGTTTTCACTTGAAGTTTATTGTAAACAGTGTTCGTTTAGCCTGCATGCAGCTCGATGAATGAAGCGAGTAGGCTAGGCACGTGCACTGATACGCTTACACGCAGGGAAAAAAATGATTCGTTAGCAGTACAGCTACGACCTACGTAGGCTTCTCAGCCTTACCTAGATCGATTAACATCAAGTCTGAATGTGCCGCATTGTCTGCATGTGTGCGTCGATCAATACACGTAAAGCGCTTAACTTCGCCAATGGAAGAGTGCTATCACAATATATACTTACATTAAGGAAAGCTTTGTCTACACATCGGGGCGCTGCTCAGTCTACCACTAGGCCAAAGCCCTGCATCAGGGTCAAAGCACACTCCACCCCCCTCCCATGTTATGGCATCAGGCCCAACCCCTGTCTCTGCACACAGTGTGTGGTTTGTGTGAACATAGATACATGTAATGTGCAGTTAAAACATGCACGATTTGTGCTATTGCTAGTTAGCAATTAGAGTTTACATGTACTGTGGCTGCACCAATACGTATGTCTGGTATGCTTTGCTTCACCTCTTCCGAGGTTCCAAATGGTGTCAGTGGGAAGGCCTGTTCTGGCAGCTACTGTACATGGCTGCACCAATGTGGGTGTTATATTTGGCTGGATTGTAGCCACATAGCTCCACCATACCAGGGGTAGAAAGGTGGAGCAGAAGCTCTTAGATGTGAGTGTTCTCCCATCTTTGAAGTGGAAGAGGGGTGAGGAGTGAGTGGAACAGTGACAACATTCTCTGTAGGCCTCCATTGCTGGAACTGGACACATGTGCCTGCCTTTGGTACGCTGAACACACCTGCCCATCTGGTTGGTTTTGGACCACTTGATGAAGAAGTGCATGCCCTCCGGACCAGCAGACATCTTGCCTGGTAGGTTGGAACCTAGTGTCAAAACTCTGAATGAGTAAATTCACTGAGCCTGAGGTGGATGACTCCAGATGGTCAGTCTCAACATTGGGTTCCTGGACCCTGCTGTTCTTCACCAGTACAAAAAAATAGATACAGGATTGTCATCTCCATAGAAACAGTCCCAAACAGACTTTTAAAAGAGCTCTCTTATTGAACCCTAGAACAACAAAGTACCAGGACATTATGCAACAGACTAAAATGCCTCTACCACTAGGCCAAAGGCTTTGCATCAGGCCACTCACCCCCCTCCCATCATGTACTTGATTGTGAAGTTTATGGGATCAGGACTAATGCTCCCATGCATGCCATCACCATCGCTGCACACAATGTGTGGTTTGTATATAGGTGCTACACATATAAAGTGTGTGCTTTTAAGACATAGGTACACAGTTTGTTCTCTTAGAACTGGAAGTTACCAGGCAGCCTAATATCAGATTAGCTAACCACAGTTTACATAGCATACAATGGACCTACCACATAATGAAATTATCTTCAAGGGCCGTACAATTGTAATTCAGTACATGCATGTACTTGTGCAAGGGTCCAGGTTTTAGTCAACTTCAATTCCATCTGAATAGTTATCCTCATCTTCACTCTCCTCATCTTTGCCGACGTGTTCATCACCACCTGTACCACCCTGGACCTACAATGTACCTAACTGTACATAGGCCTATACTAGTACCCTGGACCTATGTAGGCCTATCCTGGACCTACATGTACATGTACCTACATAGGCCTACCCTGGACCTACATGTACCTACATAGGCCTACCCTGGACCTACTGTTCTCAGAGAAAAACTGCTACATGTACTTGTACCCCAGGCAGTCTAACATCAGATTAGGCTAATCACAGTTTACATAGCACACAATTGTAAGGTCAAGCTAGGTCTATACTAGTACACACTTGTAAGCAACACACACACACACACACACACACACACACACAGACACACACACACACACACACACACACACACAAACACACACACGCACGCACACGCACACACACGCACACACAGTACAAACACACACACACACTACCAACACACACAGCTCATAGTCTTACTCTGTTCTGGCTTCACAAACAACTTAGTTTTGCATTCAAGCAAAGGGCTCCTGAATTGTAGAAATTTTGTCCATAGTATTTTACAACTGAGGGAGTGGGTGCCATCACGCGAGTTCGTGTCTCGAAAATGTCGCTTCGCGCCACGACTAACCTGATGCGTGTGAAACACAAGTATGCTCGAGTCACGCACGGGTATCACTCTGGATGGTACTGTATGCGCGATTTATACAAACGATCCCGATCGCATCGGGTAAGAATCGCATAGTAACTCAACTGGCAGAAAACCTTTTTGGGCAGCGCGATGAGAGGCCTGGGACCGATTTCATGCCATCAAAAAACTGAAGGAGGGCCACACTTCAACTAACTATCCGCACGTGAGTCAATTTTGAGGGCACGAGATGGAGGAACGTACAGATTCAACATGAAATGCTTCTCCCGGGTATGGAAGCCGATTTTTCTATAGGAAGGCCTAGTTTTTAGTACATTTTATAGTTCTTCGATGTACTGGCTATATTATTATCAAATATCAAAATCGTAAATCGTAAAGGTATTGACACAAATGACCGTGGAATATTGTAATGAGAAACCCTTCTCATTGACTACCTGTACATTTGGGGACAATGTTATGACAATCCTAGGGAAGCCCCAGCTTAAATAGGAAAAATACGGCGACACCACTAAAAATCACAACAATTGTAGTGTACTAACATTTTCAAATTTCAAATCCTGGGAAAAATCTGGCGTCCTTGGTATACAACTAACCCATACATTGGTATGGGAAGGTATACGGGAATATTCGGTGATTCGCAAACCGCGAGTAAATTATTCTGACTTTTGACCGCTCATTTCTGGATATGTATTTCCTCCTTCTGTTTGCTTGCTTTCAATCAGTGTTTGTTTAATCCTTACCATCTTCTCTACAGACTGTCTCATGTCTTCCACCTGCTGGACGATAATCTGAGTTTGACCTATGCCATGAACCACTGGATGGTACAGTCAGTGCATACCAATGCCCTACATGGTAGCTCCAAGCTCCAGTGGTTGGCTCACAATCATTAGGCATATGGGACACCACAGCTGCTCCAGGATTACTGGATCATCCAGTGAAAATCCCATTTGGATGGGAGGGGCAACTGCACAAATGCCAGCAACAATTTTGTGTGGATTTAAGTTTGCTGGTTGACCACCTGACTTTTGCGGTTGGTTGTTTTGGTAAGAAAAGACCAGTGTAAACTTACATGTATACATACATGTATACATGCATCAATTCAGTACACATAATTATTTTATGGTACCTTCTTGCAGACAACTGCTGTGTGCACTGTCCAATCAAAAGGGCGAAGTAAACTATGTACTCTTCAGATAATTTCCATCCATCACTTACAAAAGATTGTGCTCATTATGTCATTGCCTGTGTTAATTGCACAGACTGAGTGCAAATCGTCTGCAAACTCTCTGCACTTGTATGAACTCCTTTTCCCCCTTTCTAGCCTCCGTCAAGAAGCGGCCGTACACTCTGCATCGCTGGTTTACCTTCATTACGTGGATCCCCCATACAATACTGCCCCTTTTATTCATAAAAAAATTCACGTCTAGATCACAGGTTTAAAAAAATCGTGGCTACTTCTGTGTGTTGTATATGTGTTTCCCCATGTGTGCTGATGAGCGTTATTACTCGCCAAACATTTTCTATCGGTTTGTTCCTCCACTACGTACGCTTAAAGTAAGCCCCTCTTTTCCCCCCAAAGACACATGGGCGTGAAAACGGGCTGCGCATATCACTGATAATAATCTTGTACTTGCGCGTCGATGGTTTTGTTTACAGATATGTTACAGCATTTGCAGATGCTATTTATTTGTAAGTATGATTTGTGGTTCGCAAAACATGAACAGTATAATGAGATACGATATTACTTTTGGTTTTGGCTCTTTGTAAATTACGGTATTGTCTAATTATCAACTTTTGTCCAGCCGCAAACGTCCGTGCGGTGACCTCGAAGCTGACCAGATCATATGGAGAAATGACCCATACATAGGCGGTCATCTTGCTTTTTTTTTTTCAAATTGAATTTGAAACACGTTTATAATTTATGATAAATCAGAGTAATTGTGAATCTGTGCTTTATAAAATTATAACATTCACCATTCGTAAACTACAATCAAGACAAAAATTTAATTTCTACCGCGCATAATTTATTCATAAACGAAGTAGTCATTACGTAGTACATTGTACCTTGCGTCATTTTAGAATAAAGCTATAATTATGTGAGTTTAACGGTTATAAACATTAATGGCTGTAACGTAACTATTGAATTACAATTATAGTTGAACCGATACACAAATAACTTATCGGCTATGCATACGCGTCACTGCACTGGAGATGTGGAGCGCATCAATTAGGCACAATGATGCATGCAGGGATCGAACTACGTACGCCCTTCATGCTTTCATCTTCTGAGACGCAGGTGTTATGGTGAGTATACTGTGTGAATTTAGTAGCGTAGGGTATGTTCGGCAGTGGGTAGTGTTCGGCCCTATGTGCATATCTTGGAAGGAATAGATATGGCCTTCTCCCTATACTAGTACAGTTGGCCATCTCTCTATAATGGTGGACATCTTCCTGTACTGTAACCAGTGGTAGCCTTCTCCCTTTACTCCCGAACCGTTAATTGCCCGTCTCCTTATACTGTTGGTCTTCTTCCTTTAATGTTAGACTGGTGGCCTTCTCCCTGTACTGCTGGTCTTCTCCCTGTACTGTTGGTCTTCTCCCTATACTGTTGGCCTTCTCCCTATATACTATTGGCCTTCTCCCTATACTGTTGGCCTTGTTGAGTGTGGATATGGTATACTGTTGGCCTTCTCCCTGGGTTATTCAAATTAGGGGCAAACCAGGGGGTGGATAGGGGGTGGGAGCGGTAAATCCCTGCCCTGTTCAATACCATACACTGTATATGGACTACAACTGTTTACAGCGTACAAACTGGTACAGGCCTGCACATCCGGTGGGTGTGGCCAAAGCAACTCCAGCAGCTTGAAGACATTACAAGCCATGCCCACATTCCAGGCTGCTCCCAATGTTACTGCTCTGAACGCTGTGACTGCACTGTCCAATCCAAATGGCCTGCTGATCCAGTTTGATGTGTGGGATAGGGGGGGGGGGGGGGGGGCACCTTTCTTGGGGAAACCCCACCCTTTGGAAGTGTTTGATCTCCGATTATTATATATACCCCACCCCCGATTTACTGTGAACACGACTTGTATTTGTAGCCCCACCGCATGCTGTGTAAGTACATGTAGGTGCCACACCCCCTGTATTGCAATGAAAATCAATGTGAGGCCTGCACGTCTGTGTGTATGTGTGTGTGTGTGAACATATGTATTGATGCATACTCACATTCACACATGTATCACTCGCACACATACTCACATACATGTGCACACTGTCGTGTGTGTGTGTGTGTGTGTGTGTGTGTGTGTGTGTGTGTGTGTGTGTGTGTGTGTGTGTGTGTGTGTGTGTGTGTGTATTTGTGTATGGTTGTCACATCTTGGTCCCTTTCACAGCACCATTGGGGGTTCCAAGCCCTCAGCTTCTGGCACTCTCCTCTTCCTCTGTCAATGTGATGTAGCTTAACCCCTCAGTTCCCAATGGGATCACCACAGCCTGCAATGTGTAAGCTGTTTCCGTACTGGGGAATGTCCTTCTCACTACCTCCAGTGTCCCGTGGTACATAACCTGCAGCTGTCAACGCAGTACAGCTTTGTCAGTACAGCTTTGTGGAAGCAGCATGCACCACAGCTGGATGTCAGACTGGTGGTGTTGCCAATGTCACAACACTGGATAGTGGTACGTATACGTTGTGTATGTGGTGTGTGTGTGTGTGTGTCTGTGTGTGTGTGTGTGTGTGTTGTGTGTGTGTTGTGTTGTGTGTGTGTTGTGTGTGTGGTGTGTGTGTGTGTGTGTGTTGTGTGTGTGTGTTGCGTGTGTGTTTACATGTATGTGTGTGGATGTTGTTTGTGTTGCAGGTACATGTACATGTGTATGATTTGGTGTTGTAGGTACATGTTTTATGGCCTTCTCTTCTTGCCTTGTGTAATGAAAATGGCAGTCATCATTCAGTTTGTACACTTAGCAAACACAAACAGCATTTGCATGCATACGTGCCATGTGCACATGATGTGTGTGTGGGTTATGTGTTATGTGTTCAATTATATTCAACAAAGCCCCAGGTGCTCATTGACAACCACTTTGTATCTTTCTCACACCCTTAGCACCTGTGGGCCAAGCTCCCCCCTCATTCTCAATACCAATTCCTCTTCCATGTCCCTCCAATGGAATGCTCCCTTCCAACCTGAATATGTCATCACTGCCTACACCTTGCCCCATCGAGTCCCCAGCCTTAAGTCCCAGTCAGAGATGTGGGCACCTCCTTCGACGGTAGGGGCATGCTCCATTGTGGTTTTATTAACCAGGCCACAGTCCAGCTCCATACCTACAACCCCAGCGGCATTCTCTTCTACCAGATCAACAGTGTAATGACTGACTTCCTGCGGGTGAAGCTTCATGGCGGGTTGCCATGGTTAATATTTGATGTGGGCTCTGGACCAGCTGTCGTTGGATCCAAAAGTACCAGAACAGAACCTTCAACGATGGTCAGTGGCACACTGTGAGCTTCAGAAACTCATCGGTCATGTTGAGCTTGTACGTCGGTGCGAGTGTGGTGCAGTCCCCTCCTGTAACCTATGTGATGGCCAGGGGTACGTGGTACTGTTTGAGCAGGCCTCCAATACCTTCTATGTCACCATGGATACGGTGCACGCGGCGGCCATCACTGCCGCGATTGTCCCACTGCTGACCATGAAAGTCTACTTTGCCAGCACGTCGAGCAGATATGGCATTGCAACCCCTTACAGCATGTGTCTTATCCCCTCCTGAATGGTACCTCGGTGTGCGTGATTGTATGTGCGTGTGTATGTGTGTGTCACTGATTGTGTATACATGTACATGTATGTGTGATGTCATTGTGTGCATGTGATGTCATCCTCTTCCCCCTCCTTTCCCCAGCACTGGGTGAATTTGATGCTGTGTCGGTGCAGAATGTGGGCTCCACCTACATTATTGTGTCTTGGGACTTGCCAACTGACAGTAATGGCATCCTCATCAACTTCAGTTTGTATTGCAATGGTGCTCTGGCGGGTGTCCTACTGTGATCAGCTACAACACCACCGGCCTCCTCCCCTTCACTTTGTACATGTACATGTATGTCTTCTCTGCTACTGTGTGCAACATGCGCAAATAACAGTGTGCATGGTACATGTATATGATCTGTGCTCAGTACGTTATCTGTTGGACAGGTCCTCCAGTCACGCCCGCAGGCACTGCACTCCAGTTGGAATGTGGTGTTGGGCGTCATCAGTGCTGCAGCCAGCCTGCCCAGGTACATTGTGTACACTTCAATCACTTAGTTTGTGTTCCATCTTTCTTTGCTCTTATCCCACTCTCCTCCCTTTCTTTCTCTCCTGTCTCACCTACTCCCTCCCTCACTCCCTCTCTCCTGTCCTCCTGTAGTCATGTACATGTACACCAGCAGGGACATCTGTGGCAAATTACACATACCATTTATCCTCCCTGTACTGACTTGTTGGAGTCATGAATGTTTGGGGCAGTATGCTCGACTAGCAGAGAGGAGAGTTGTAGGAGAAGGGTGTAGTGTAGCCATGTACTATTAGCGTTGATATGGTATACTGTTGGCCTTCTAGGTAGTGTTGTTTATGTTGGCCTTGGGGCCTGACTGCTACCACAAAACCCACAAGGGCAGTCCAAGGTGTACACAACCATTGTCCTGGCTAAAATGAATACGCATCTTGTGAGCTGTATACTGACCTTCACTTGATTGGCAGATAGTGTGGCAGTTACCTTTACATGGATTTCTTGTGAAGGAGGGTGTGTGTGTGTGTGTGTGTGTGTGTGTAAGTGGTAATGCCTGTGGTTATCTTATCTCGCATCCATGGGAGGAGCTACACCTCTGTGTAATGGGCTTTATCTGTGTACATGTACTGTAGGCACAAGTGCTTCCATACACTCTTTGACTTGTTGAAATATGGGTTGATGTCGAATTACAATGTAATGTGCTCTTCCCTAGACCCTATGGAGGAGCTTACAGCCGCTCCCCCATACCCCAGCTGGAGCAGGACTGGGCATGGGTCATTTGTTCCCCCCCCCCCCCCCCACAAACTGGAAATCCTGGATCCATCACTGAAATTGAATGTACTCTCTTGTCAGGATCAGCTGAACAGGATGCCCTTACTGAAAGAGTCACCCCTCAAAAACTTGATACCGTTCTTCCTAAGGCCCCACCCATCATGGGGGTGGTTGCAAATGACTAACAGTTTTTGCTGCCTCTATCTTTTGTTTTCTGTATCAGTCACTGCACCTTTTATTAAAATGCTTGACCCTTGCACCCACAACGTACATGTATTACATGTATGTGCTTGTTTACTCATTGTTACATATATGTGATTCAATGGCTGGCACTGGACAACATCACCACCCTGTTTACAGGTAGTAGCGTCAGGGCACAAAGAACATGAGGAGCCTCTAGCCGTGTCCATCCCTAGCCACCATTGGATGGAGAATTACAGTTCATTGGGTTCGAAGTTCAGTCAAGACTAGGAGGTGTGACCAGTAGCCATGATGCAGCATGAGGTGCTGACACAGAGAGCAGCCGAGCCTTGTCAGCAGGTGATAATGCTTTCAACAACAATGAGAACTGGGTCCTCTAGTTTCTTTGACAGTACCCTTTGGTGGACGGGTGAGGCTGTGATAGCATCTACAGATATTACTTCAGACAGGGAGATTATGCCTTATATTTGTGTCCCATAAAACAACATCACTCCTAACAAGATCTTTTTATCACCTTTGGAAGCAATTCATTACTTAAAACAAAAGCTTACATATAATTAAGTGGCCAGAAAGCAATAGGCCTGTGGTGAAGTACTGAAATGACTACAATTAAGCACACACTAATGTATCATTAACTCCAATACTCCTAAATCAAAGTTCAACTTGACTGTGACCTATTTTACATCTTGCAGCACTCTTTCAGGCGGGAGCATGCCGAATAGTTCAAGAGAGCTGACACTGAATCACCAACATAGCTACACACATGGTTCTTCCACCAGTGAGTCTCTACAAGGCTGCGAAGGCATGAAGGTCAAGAACATAGAATTTTCACATATATACATGTACATAAAACACATACATACATGTACCACATACATGTATGCATATTTATATATATGGGACAGTTTTCACAAAATTGCCCCTCAAAATTCCCTTGCATTTGAATCGCTATAACTTCCAAACGGTTAAGGCTATTGACTTCTTATTCTCAACACTTCATACTACACCATTTCTGTATGGTGAAATACGTTTTGGGGCATTGCAATGTATGATCAATACCCCACTAGGTTCAAACCCGCCAAATACCTTTCGGTTCTCCTGTAATCAAATCGCTTTTAAAATTCGGTTTGTGGGTACAGAGGTTCTTGTACGTATCACGGCAAATTGTGTCCCGCCATATCAAGCGGGAAAATGTGCATGTAGGGACCTCTCTATTTACAAACCAAATTTGAAGCGATTTGATTACTCCTACCGAAAGTTATGGTAGGTTTGAACCCGGTGGGTATTGGACGTTGCGATACTTGCACAGTCAAGTGCAAGGCCCCCAAAATGTATGAAGTGTTGAAAATAGGAAGTCGATAGCTTTAATAATTCGGAAGTTATAATGATTCAAACGCAAAGAATTTTTATAACATTTAATACAGTCATGTATTATATATATGCGATGGGCCGTTTTCGTGGAAACTGTCCCATATACATGTACATGCATGTACATACACATATGGGGCAGAGAAAACATGGTAGTTTTCAAATGTTATAGTTGACACAAATCTTATGCACCTCAACTTAAAGTCGGACTAACTGTTGCAAAGTTAAAAGTGTGGAATCTTTAATAAGTCAATGGGAAAGGTCAATAAAGTGTGTACCGCCAGTGTATGACTGCTATTGTACATTTGATGCTTCCACCGTTTGTACCAGACTTTACCATACATGTAGATAGTTTAGAGATCTATGACGTAACCTCACTATGTGTGCTCTTATCAGGCCCATAGCCAGGGGGGAATCCCCCCTCCCCCGTTCGATGCTTGAGCTCCGCCTCTTCTAGTTATGGTACTTATAAAAATGCATTAGGCCCGAAGGAGTCTCCCTTTTCGTATTTGGCCCGCTAAACGTGAGGGGAACCTGACGGACTTCCCCCCCCACCGCTCTCGTATTTGGGCCCCCGAATAAATGCTTTCAGAAGTATTAATCGATCCCCCCCCCCCCGCTCCACTTAACTTCCTGGCTACGGGCCTGCTTATTTGTACTAATGCTCCGGTATAGTACAGTTACACAACCATTTAGCCTATTACGGACGTAGCTACTGTAATCATGTACGTGTCACATTCATGCTAACCTAGGACTCTGAGACTTGCAAGATGCTTCCGTAAGAAGACTGGTTGGTTGTCATGCCCAGGCACTCCTGTGTCGATTCTATAAGTGGCGAACTCCTCTGTGTAATCGCCACCTCCGTCTTTGCTCCCAATTAGTGCCCACTCTTACAAGGGGTCATGCTAAGTCAGTACATATTGGTCATTAATACAACATCAACCAGGTCTGGGCACGGCTGACTGACGATAGGGTGGCACGTGATGATCGTGGTAGGCACATTGAATGTGGGGTGTATCTCACTAACCATTCAAGGGAAGTGCGATTTGAAGGCCCTAAGCTCTGAAAAAATAATGATAAATACGTTCATTGATTACTCTCATGTAATCCGTGAGCAGGTAAGGAAAATGTCATTTGGTTTGGAAACTATTGATGACTGAATAAGGAAATGAGAAAAAATGAATGGACATTGGAAACCTTGCATAATTAATGTGGAAGTGCGGATATAGGTACTTAAGTTGCGAAAAACTACACAAAATATGTCAACTAGTCCCCACATTGCAAATCCGAGAGCAGCTAGTCAATATTTGGGTTTTTTTCTGCAGTTAGCTGCAGTTTTCTGAATGCGTCCATACATTTTCTATGGACATTGAATTACGCAATGACCGAATACCGCGTAATCCTTTTGACCGCCAATTTCTCGATATGTCCAGTGATGAAAATGGGCAGATGGCAGAACAGGGTTGAGAATGTCACACTGGGGATAGGATCATTCCACTGCACTATATGGAACCGTTTTAATTCACAATAATTGATCACTAAACTATTAGCACGTATTACAATAGATCATCAGATGTTCGTTCAAGCAACGATATCGTGTATCGATGGTCTTTTATATCACGTGACCTAGACCACGAAATCCAGTGGCAAATATCTCAGCAAGATAGGAAAACGCTGAGCGTATAACATGATTAAAGAGTTTAATGTACCGCAATAAGAAGCATAACCTTCAACGCTTAGGCAGGGCGGCCTGCGCAATATTGGGCATGTGTCTCGTGGCTTGGCGCTGAGTTGTTGCAAGCGCTATTTTTCCTTTCTCTTCTAGCCTCCGTACACCCGTTCTCAATGCACGCAATTAGCACATGGCTTCTATACCCAACAACCGTAGTATGGCATAATCTCGTTCCCAGACTAAATACTCAGGCTGTTATGGACTGCATCTTCATATGTTGCCTAAGTAATGCACAAATCAATGTCAGCCCCGTACGGGGAAATATCAGGGAATATGATATTTTTATACGCGTACGCGTATCAAATCCTCTGCCCCGATTGGGGGGGGGGGGGGGGGGGAGGGGGAAAGGTGTACGGGGGGGTTAACATTGATGGGTACGTGTGCAAAACTACGTACCTGTATACAACTCAGCAAAATTTCGTATATATAGCAACGTAAATCTGCAAGGCTATTATATATAAAAATAAACGGTTTGAGCGTGAAGTATTACCATATAGTGTCTTCATCAAGAAGATGTCCAACTGACTAATCACCGTATTCGGAGCAACAGGGCAGCAGGGAGGACCGGTGGCACGTGCTCTGCTCAGCAGCGGCTTTTCGGTCAGAGCTGTCACCTGAAACCCCGACAGCGAGAAGAGCTTGTCGCTGAAGCAGGCAGGAGCCGAGCTCGTCAAAGGTGACCTCGAGGACAGGTCCACGATAGACGAGGCAGTGAAAGGAGCCTACGGAGTTTTCTTGGTCACCGACTATTTCGGCATCCTTCAGCGCCTTGGCGACGACAACCGTGCCGAGGCGGAAGAGATCGCTCAGGGGAAAGCGGTGGTTGGACGCTTCAGCTCGCGCGGGGGTCAAACACGTCGTTTACAGCGGCCTTCCCGGAGCCAAAGACGTCATAGGTCATCGTGCTCCGCATATGGACAGCAAGGCGGCGGTCGAGAGATACCTGGACGAGGCCGGGGTACCGTACACCAGCGTTCGTTTGGCCGCCTATTGCGATAACTTTGCCTCGTATTTTAAGGCTCAGCCCCAACCAGACGGAACGTACGCCATCACTTTGCCCATGAACGGACCCATGTATACGATCGCTGTGGATGATGGCGGGCCAGTCGTCGCGTCTGTTTTCAACAACCCGGGAGAGTTCCTCGGCAAGAAAATCGGGATAGCCGGAGATCTCAAAACCATCGACGAGTATGCCACTGTGATAAGTAAGGTGACTGGAAAGACGGTCAAGTATAACCAAGTGCCGGTTGAGGTGTTTGCTTCGTTTCCATTCCCCGGGGCAGATGATCTGGCCTACATGTTTGATTTCTTCGCTAGAGGAAATCCCAACCAAGACCTAACCCTCACAAAGAGGCTGAATCCAAACGTGCTCAGTTTTGAAGAATGGGCAGGACGAAACAAGGACAAGCTCATGATTGTGGTACAGTGTTAGATACGTATAATTATTGTAAATGACCGCCGCGCGCGTCGTAGGCGCTTACGTGCCCTGTCTCGTACCCGGATCCTCCACAGCAGCGGAATCACCGCTACACTCGGGGGGGGGGGGGGGGGGGGGGGGGTTACTAGTTTGGTTTTCTCCATTCCAGGCATGTGGTCTGGGATTGCTAAGGATGGAAGGGATGGGGACCACACAGGGCCAGGCCCGCCAACTATAATTAAAATTATGTATTTTAAATTATGACGTAATTTGATTGCCACCATTCCTGTGCCTTCCGCCCAAGCCTGTTTCTTAACCCAGATCAGTGGGAATACGATCTCAGGAGCTTGTGAGATTCCCACCGTTGCGAAGGCTTACACTAAGGTCAACCAAAATCCAATCAATTCTCAGGATTGTGATGGTAACATTGATTGCTGACTTTGATTGCATTAAATTCCAAGCCCGTCATTGGATTGATTATATTTCGATTCCAAATTTATCGATTATGCATTGTCTATTATTTCGGATTTCAACAATTTGGATTGATCTCAATACAAGTTTATACCACGCCAGTTCTGCTTCTGTTAACCAGATACTATCATCATATGCTCATGGGGACGTGTCATATGACCATAGTGTGACCACATCATGCCATAGGGATGGGTCATGTGACCACATCATGGTTATGAAAGCAAAGGGAGCCATCTTGCATCATTCAACAACTGCATGGAATTAACCTAATAATGCGTAGAGACGCAAATATGTGTTTCAGTATTGTTACCAAAGAATTCTTCAAGACCGTTTGAAAAATGTAATGTTCTTGATGGTCAAGCTTCAATTTAACTGAAGCTTGACCATCAAGAACTTCAAATTGTATAATTTTTCAATAATGTTTTCCTTAAAGCCCGTTTCTTAGATGAGACGATTAGCTTCGTTTTACTTCAGTTAAACAAAACATATTTCGCAAACATAAACATAACACGTGGATCGTTTACGCGAAAAGGGGCCTAACGCATACATTATCAGTAAAATCTCCAGTACGCGCAATAGAAATGTAACGCTTGCGTTGAAATGTATGGCTAATTTAAAACTTTGTGGTTTACAACTCCATGACGGATACTCCGATTCTCAGTGCGTAAGAAGCAATGTGTAGAGGACATTTCAGACTTCTAGAATATCAAAGAAATCTGGAAAAAAAAAAACATGCGTTAGGTCCCTTTTCGTCCCAAATTTATAAACTATTGCTGAATACTTCGTTTATAATATGAATTAGCTTGGGTGGGTGTGCACGTGTGTACCTTTGGCAGTTGAGGCTTATGGTTGTTGGGGTGCTGAAGCACAGACAAACCTTTCTCGACTTGCGGCGCGCCTTGCAATTAGATCAAATTGTTGCAAGTCCCAGGCCACTTTGGCTCTCTATGGCAGGTTAAACCTGGTCCTAGTTAGAGCGAATGCCAGAGCTCTGCTGTCCCGTTCGATGGCAACTGGATGTTAGTCGCCTCACCTTCTCCGTTCCAGTGTATTGTTTTTGGTGTAGTAACATTGTGTAGCTTAAAACTGCAATAATGCTGTATATTATTAATACACAATTATTAATATTGCTGCAAAAAGAAAATTATAAACAGTAATCCGTCAAAACATATCCCATTTAGCGCTGCGACATAACGGCAATTAGTGTCTGATAACCGGGCCATTGATTTTTAAAAATCCACTGATGTTTCTCAAATACTGATGAAAAAAAAAAAAAAGAAAGACCTAAGCGGTAACCCCAAATGATCACAGTTCCTCATGCGATGATGAAGGATGTGCTGTTCCATCATCTCCCGAGACCGGTGGCTGGCCAGCACACTCGGCTGCTGTAGGGTCACATGGTTGCGATGGAGATGGTGGGAGTGGCAGATCGTGTGAAATATTCGGTGATGGCAGTGGCAGATCACGTGACGTGTCAGGTGATGGCAGCTGATCACCAAGCAAGGATGGGTCACCTCCCTCCACTGTAGCAGATGGTACACCATTATCACTTGCGGCCTGGTCACCAGTGCTACCAACAGCCTCGGGTTGCTCAGATTTGGGTTGTTCTGAAGGGGAAGGGGAGGAGGAGGGTTCAATGTGATGTGAGAACCTTGTTCAGCCCCCTCCAATTAAGCGTACATGCTCTTCAATTAATGCCGTCCAACGCAGCGTAAATGCTCTCCTAGAAGTCTGCATAGCACGCACAATGCTTTAAATCCAGCCCCTCCCCTCCCCCTATGATCATACATGGCAAATACGAAGCACAGAAATAAGTTTCAGTTTCACTAAATTGGGATGTGCGAACGTTGAAAGCGTCATACAAGTAACAGTGCACGAACAAACAAATATCATTTAGTCGCAGGAGCAATACAAATCAACTAACAGTAGCTGCTTTGAAGACAACCGAAATGGCCAATGTTAGTAGCGCCAACGACACCAGAAGGTCTGGGCGCACAAATTTGAATGCTCCCAACAACAGTAGAAAAGTTCCAACGACACCAAACAAAGTGTAACGATGGTCTTCTCTAATTGTAGGGACATCCTCATCGCCTTCTTCGACATTACCTTTCTTCTTGGACTTGCGTTTCTTCGGAGCACATTTCCCCTTCTGCCTGACAAAACCTTCCTTGCAGCCACACGAGTAAGTGCCCTCCAGGTTGTGACACACCTCTGTGTCCACATCACACACCCCAGAGTGACACTCATTCACATCTGTGACAGTGTGTGATGTGTGACAGTGTGTGATGTGTGACAGTGTGTGATGTGAGTGGGTGATGTGTGACAGTGTGTGATGTGTGACAGTGTGTGATGTGTGAGTGTGTGATGTGTGACAGTATGATGTGTGACAGTGTGAGTATGTGATGTGTTGTGACATAGTGTGTGGTGTGAGTGTGTAGTGTTGTGGAGAGAAAGATGGTTGCATAGAGGATCGCACGATGCATTTCCCCCTCATACGTACCCACACAAGTCCCCCTCATACGTACCCACACAAGTCCCCTCATACGTACCCACACAAGTCCCCTCATACGTACCCACACAAGTCCCCCTCATACGTACCCACACAAGTCCCCCTCATACGTACCCACACAAGTCCCCTCATACGTACCCACACAAGTCCCCCTCATACGTACCCACACGAGCCCCCTCATACGTACCCACACAAGTCCCCTCATACGTACCCACACAAGTCCCCTCATACGTACCCACACAAGTCCCCCTCATACGTACCCACACAAGTCCCCCTCATACGTACCCACACGAGCCCCCTCATACGTACCCACACAAGTCCCCTCATACGTACCCACACAAGTCCACCTCATACGTACCCACACAAGTCCCCCTCATACGTACCCACACAAGTCCCCTCATACGTACCCACACAAGTCCCCTCATACGTACCCACACAAGTCCCCTCATACGTACCCACACAAGTGTCGTTCTCCTTCACGAAGCCATCCTTGCATTCCACACAACCAGTGGGACCAGGTCCAGTGCAGGCGAGCGAACACGTCGAGTGGCAAGCTACAAGAGTGTGTTCATGCATACATGTACATGCGCGTGAGTAGGTGTGCGTGAGCGAGTGTGTGTATGTTATGTGTGAGGTATGATGTGTGTGTGTAAGCGTTACGTGGTATGGAGATGTATGGCAAAAAAAATGCATGCAATGACAGTCTGCTCCTTCCCCCCTCCCATTCTCACCAGCACACTTGTAACTGCCTGGAGTGTTCTTGCAGTACGTCCCCACGGCACAAGATGACTCTCCCAATACACACTCGTCGTTATCTGAGGACCAGCCAAGCCAGCAAGCAAAAGAACAATTTTCACACGACTAAAGTAACGTAAGGTAACCTAGAGGTACTGTAGCCTAAGGTATCCTAAGGTAGCCTAAGGTAACCTAGGGTACCCTAAGGTAACCTAGGGTCAGCTAACCTTCACAGAATCCATCCTGAGACCTCGTGAAGCCCTGGGCACACGACTGGCACTTGGAGGCACCAGAGCCCGAGCATCCGCCATGACACGCCCTGTCGCAGGCTGCAAAGGGTTAAAGTGCGAGAATCAACGAGTGTCGAGGCGTGTGTGTAGTGAGAGTGAAACCGCTGGGATCACATAAATCTGCACTCACACACACACACACACGTACACTATTGATCTCCACTAAATACATTCACACACATACATACGTCTGCACACACGTTACACACATGGATGTTACATTACCATTACAGCTATGGCTGCCAGGTGTGTTGACGCAGTAGGTCCCTTCCTTGCAGAGCTGAGGGTCCAGTGCACATTCATCTTTATCTGCGCACACACACACACACACACACACACACACACACACACACACACACACACACACAAACACACACACACACACACACACATGCAATTTGGTGTTTGTATCATAACCAATACAAAGCAATGCACACACACACATGCACACACACATGCACACACACACGCATGCACAAACACACACACACATGCACACATGCATGCACAAACACATGCACAAACACACACACACACATGCACAAACACATGCACAAACACACACACACACATGAACACACATGCATAGACTCACTCCTGAGGCTCACCTATACACACTCCAGCATCATCCAGGACGTAGCCACTTGCACACTCCCCACATTGACTGCTGGAACCTCCTCCACACGTCTTACATGCCGGATTACAGGCTGGGGACCAGATGAATAACAAAAGAATTCTGAAGGGGTTTGAAGCAGACTGTGCTCCAAACCACACCCTCTCAACCAAACCACACCCTCCCAACCAAACCACACCCTCCCATACCAAGGCATAGGCTGCCTTCACTGTAGTAGCCATCTGCACACGAGTCACACTTATCTCCATAGTAACCAGCAGTGCAGGAGCAGACGCCCAGACCACTCTTCTCTTCCTCTCCCTACATTGCAAGTAGAGTGAGAGAGAGCACAGAGGACGGCACACTTACCTTGCAGTCGCCATGGCCACTGCATGGTTGCTCAGCACCGCCAGGGCAAGCTGGAAGGGATGGGGAGGAGGAGATGGAGGAAGGTGGGAGGAGGGAGGGAGGGAGGGAGGAAGGTGGAAGGAGGGAGGAAGGTAGGAGGGAAAGGAGAGGGAGGAGGTAAAAAGGATGGAAGTGTGGGGGGTAAGGGATTATTCACAACACACAGCTTGCAAGTACACACAATACATCGTTGCACATGTGCGTATGAGTGCACAGCAGAACAGGCACGTGGATGCACAATTGGGATCGGATCTTTTCACTTACGTTCACAATTGGGACCGTAGTGACCAGGTGCACAGCATACTGGGGAAGAAGGGAGTGGGGAGGAGGAGGGTGTGAGGACGATGATCGGTGAGACTTTAACTCACCATCCATGTGTTTGAAGCACAGCCATTTCAACAGGTCAGCCTCCCCCTTGTGTCTCCTGTGCCCCACCCACCCCAACAATGGGTTAACAACAAGTCCACCGGGAATATGTCCCCCGGGAACATGTCCCACTGTCCCCCGGGAACATGTCCCACTATCTCCCGGGAACATGTCTCCAAGCGCATGCATGAGAGCGGTACAAAAAGTCAAAGCCTCTGCACACGGGATGCTCGCACATAGCCACAGCAATAGGTTCCTTACAATCACAGAGAATGTGATTAACACAGCTCTCCTAACATGGCCACCATTTTAGTGTCCAACGCTTGTGGTTTTGCGTATTTCGTAAACACAAACATCCTATCACAAACATCCTATCACAACAGCATATTTAACCAGGTACACATCAACTCATTACATCAAGCGTCCAGCCAAATGATAGCACAGTCCAACAAATATTGCAAGGCAATAACCCTCCAATCAGAGTACAGCCAGGATTGTCGGACTGCACTGTTTGATGCAATTGGGCTCTCCCATTAAGTGGGATGCAATTAGAATCAGCTGCCGTGTGAGGCAGACACTGACCATGTAAGAGGTGGGGATGATCTGTCCATATGTGGACAGCACACCATGGGGTCAGAATGAGACCATACAGGTACAACCAGATGTAAAACCATGCAACAATTGCATGGGTCAGACCATATAAGGACATGGGGTCATACCCTACAAGGACATGTGGGTTGTGGGGGGAGGGGGGGGGGGGGCCACACTCACAGTTTAAACCACCATCTTTCTATGTCCTCTTCGTACTTGGCTACAAGGCTGTGGCAGTCGTGGTCTGAAGACTCGCACACGTCCTCCATGATCTCAACCAAACGGACCTCACTGGATATTGGAGAGGAGCACAGTTTGATTATTACATAGTACTGCTCTGGGATACCAATACATGCTTAGGACAAAAAACAAGTGTGTGAAGTCAAAGATGAATAATATCACGAAAGGGACTATCAGTCTCTACAAAAACAAACGATTCCCCATGTGTACACAGATGTGGGCACTAATTAGAAGTGATTGATCGCTCTTCGACGAGTTTCAATGGTCGTAGGGGTCTGGAGGGACCTCTTACGCTCAGTATATGTGTGTGTATGTGTATGTGTGTGTATGTGTGTATATGTGTGTATGTGCATGTGCGTATTTTATGCGCGTGCGTGTGTGTGTACTTCGTCACCTGTTCGCATAGGTGCCCAGTTTCTCTTCCTCCCACCTCGTGTCGCCCCCCGCGAAATTAGAGTTCGCCGTGGCCTTGAAGTTCTGTCGAATGGCGATGCGTTACTAAGCGACCAAAAGCAGCTCTCTACCCCTCTGACGCCGCGCCCACCTTTTGAAAGGACTCCACGAAGCTTTTGCAGGCTTTGCATGGTTGCTTTGGAGTGTTGCTGCGAGCACCAGAGCAGTGGTGCGAGAGGGCCACTACGGTCAAGATTATCACTCCCCAAGGCCTCAGCCTCGACATCGTGTGTGATAATTTAATATTGTATTAGACCTTTGGTACCAATCGGGAGATGGTCTGGCGCAGGAAGTTGGTTTTTGTTATGCTCTTCCCGGGAACGCCGGCCAATCAGATTTAACCACGCTGCGCGTTATGATGAAGCAGCCAATCAATTTCTTCCACGCGGCTCAATAAGTCGACTAACATAAATACGTGCAGTGTATATTACCGCCAAACAGTTTGTTGTGCTGGAGAGACTTTCGTCTGCAGCAAGCAACGGATCATGACCCACAAAGTGGTGGTTATCGGTCTTCTGGGACTGCTACTCATAGCAGGCTAGTGCCTACGTAGCGTGTGAAATTGTGGAGAGTGTGTGCTTGTTGGTGTTTGTGTGTGCGTGTTCGGGTGAGCAGGTCCTTTGTAAGTCGCAGCACGTGAGCTTGTAATCACCTTGTACACGCACTCCTTTCCCCCTCCTCGCCTTCCCCCCCCCCCCCCCCCTCTACCTCCCTTCTCGCCTTCCCCTCTCCTCTCATACCAGGATGTCACGCTGCCGCTGGTGACGATGACGATGACGTGGAGGACGCGGGAACGGTCACGGAGGACCTCGGAGCGCACTCCGATGCGCTGCGAACGGACGGAGAAACCGTTGACAGGTAACTGGAGTGTGTGTGTGTGTGTGTGTGTGTGTGTGTGTGTGTGTGTGTGTGTGTGTGTGTGTGTGTGTGTGTGTGTGTGTGTGTGTGTGTGTGTGTGTGTGTGTGTGTGTGTGCAGCTGTTTAGTTCGGAGATACAGTACGGGGAAAAAATTGGGGGTAGGGAAAAAATTGGAGGATTTGGGGTGGGGAAGCGTGCGTTTTGCAATTTGGCAGAGAGCAAGTTGCTACGTTGCGTTTGGAGAAAAAAAAAAGGGCGTTGCACTGTACGTGTGAGAGAGAAACGGTATGTTGCGTTTTCCCCCCAGGGAGGCACGTGCGATAAAGCTGGACGGCCTTAGCGTGGCGGAGTTGAAGGAGCTTCAGGCCAGCGCGGAGAAGCACGCCTTTGCAGCCGAGGTGGACAGAATGATGAAGCTGATCATCAACTCGCTCTACAGAAACAAGGAGGTGAGCCCGATAAAAAAATGGCGGTCAATCATTTTGGGGGGGGAGGGGCAGGATGAAAGCGTCTGGTTTATTTAATTTATTTATTAACAATTTACTGCACTGATGCATTTAATTATGCCTATTGTTCACTGCTGTACTATAGACAGTGATGTAAGGTTTGGTTGCTGAGCATCACTGGTGTCATTCTTATGGGGACGAGCTAGGTGGGTGGGAGAGAGTCACAGACGGTTGTGAAAGAAGACACAACTTATACCGCACACGATAGATGACTATTTCGAACATTTTGTCATGTGTACAGATCTTCTTGAGGGAGCTGATCTCCAACGCCTCTGATGCCTTGGACAAGATACGGTTCCTCTCCCTGTTGGACAAGTCTGCCCTCTCCGCCACAGAGGAGCTATCCATCAAGATAAAGGCCGACAAAGATGGCCGTATGCTCCATGTTACTGACACTGGAATAGGTACTGTGTGTGGATGAGGGGGTGGAAGAGGTACTGTGTGGGGATGAGGGGGTGGAAGAGGTACTGTGTGGGGATGAGGGGGTGGAAGAGGTGACATTAAACCCTTCCTCCCCACTTTCTCCCTCCCTCCACCTCCCCACAGGTATGACCAAGGTAGAGTTGGAAAAGAACTTGGGCACCATTGCCAAGTCTGGCACCGTGGAGTTCTTTGAAAAGCTGCAAGATAAGGAAACCCAAGCCGCCGCTACAAACGATCTGATTGGCCAGTTTGGTGTGGGATTCTACTCAACGTTCCTTGGTAATGATGTCTAGACATGGGGTGGTTCTCTGTGCCAGCTTGTCATGCTTGTTGTCTTCTCTCCTCCGTCCCTCTCCCCACACATCACATCCCTTCCTCACACCCACTTTCCCACATTCCTTGTACCACATCATCCATCTCTCCATACCCACGCACATCCACAACCATCCCCTCACACACCCTCACCACCCTTCTCCCCTCCTATATCCTCACACACCCTCACACACCCTCAGTTGCTGACACGGTCATAGTGACGTCCAAGCACAACGATGACAAGCAGTACATCTGGACATCCAACGGAGAGCAATTCTCCATCGCTGAGGACCCCCGAGGCCCCACCCTCAAGCGTGGTTCCACCGTTACCTTGGTGATGAAGGATGAGGCCCGGGAGTATCTGGAGCAGAACCAGTTGAAGCAGCTGGTGCAGAAGTACTCCCAGTTCATCAACTTCCCCATCTACCTGTGGGAGAGCAAGGTGTGTATGTGTATATGTGTGTGTGTGTGTGTGTACTGGCTTATTTGGGGGTGGAGTGGGGGAGGGGAGGGTTGACCACAAGTGTATTCAAGCAGGGAGCATTTTGGTCTTGCACCACCCACCTCCTGCTGCCTTTCCAACACCCCTGCCACACCTGTGTACAGTCCAGTCCTCCCCCTTCACTCCAGTCCTCCCCCTTCACTCCAGTCCTCCCCCTTCACTCCAGTCCTCCCCCTTCACTCCAGCCCTCCCCCTTCACTCCAGTCCTCCCCCTTCACTCCAGTCCTCCCCCTTCACTCCAGTCCTCCCCCTTCACTCCAGTCCTCCCCCTTCACTCCAGTCCTCCCCCTTCTCTGCATTCTCACATGATGCACATGAAACCTTCTTGCTAATTCACTCACTAATAGTACACTACATACCTGCAACCACACAACATGCATACATGCAAACACACACAACCACTTTAACAACACAACATCACAGACTGAGACAGTGGAGGAGCCTGTTGACACACCCGCAGATAAGGAGGAGGCAGACGATGAAGCTTCTGTCACTGAGGAGGATGATGAGAAAGATAAACCAAAGACCAAGAAGGTATATCACTGCTTCCTGGAAATGGCTGTCCCTTTCCCCTCTCTTCCTCCCTCCTCTCCTTCCTCCCTCGATCTCCCCTCTTCATCCACCATTTCTTGCTACTCTGCAGGTTGAGAAGACCACTTGGGACTGGGTACTCGCCAATGACACCAAGCCCATATGGCTGCGAAAGTGAGTGGAGCCTTGCTATTGTATGTGCCTGTAACATGCTTGCTACTGTATGTGCCTCTAACATGCTTGCTACTGTATGTGCCTCTAACATGCTTGCTATTGTATGTGCCTCTAACATGCTTGCTACTGTATGTGCCTCTAACATGCTTGCTACTGTATGTGCCTCTAACATGCTTGCTATTGTATGTGCCTCTAACATGCTTGCTACTGTATGTGCCTCTAACATGCTTGCTACTGTATGTGCCTCTAACATGCTTGCTACTGTATGTGCCTCTAACATGCTTGCTACTGTATGTGCCTCTAACATGCTTGCTACTGTATGTGCCTCTAACATGCTTGCTACTGTATGTGCCTGTAACATGCTTGCTACTGTATGTGCCTCTAACATGCTTGCTTGCATCCACAGTGCCAAAGACATTGAAGACAAGGAATACGACGAGTTCTACAAGTCATTCACTAAGGTGTGTGTGTGTGTGTGTGTGTGTGTGTGTGTGTGTGTGTGTGTGTGTGTGTGTGTGTGTGTGTGTGTGTGTGTGTGTGTGTGTGTGTGTGTGTGTGTGTGTGTGTGTGTGTGTGTGTGTGTGTGTTTGCTTGGGAGATGGTGACTTGCTGGTTAAACGCCATTCCTCGTACATCAGGACAGTCAAGTTCCCTTGGCCAAGTCCCACTTCAATGCAGAGGGAGAAGTGTCCTTCAAGTCCATCCTGTTTGTCCCAGCTGTAAGCCAGCTCTAGTTATGGCGTCCAGGGAAATGTCATTATACACACTCACACCACACTCACACCACACTCACACACACACACACACACACACACACACACACCACTCACACACATACAACACACTCGCACACACACACACACACACACACACTCACTCACAGACTGCACCATCAGATCTTTACACCAACTATGCAAAGCGTCTGGACCAGATCAAGCTCTATGTGAGGAGAGTCTTCATCACTGATGACTTTGAGGACCTTCTACCCAGATACCTGAGCTTCCTGCGTGGTGTGGTGAGTGTGTGCATGTGGTAGGGAGGTCATGTGAGAAGGGAGGGAGTGCATGTGGGGAGGGAGGTCATGTGGGGAGGGAGGGCTTGTGGGGAGGGTGGGCGTGTGGGGAGGGAGGGTGTGTGGGGAGGGAGGAATGTACCACCATGAAATAGTAGCATGGGTTGTGTGTCAATCCACCTTTTTCAAATGGCTGTTGGATAGTTGTGTGTGTGTGTGTGTGTGTGTGTGTGTGTGTGTGTGTGTGTGTGTGTGTGTGTGTGTGTGTGTGTGTGTATCCATGGGTGATCAACTTATCATTTTACATGTCATCTCTTCTGGCCCCGCCCCCACCTCCTCCCCCTGCTACAGGTGGACTCTGACGACCTTCCCCTCAACGTGTCTCGCGAGACTCTCCAGCAGCACAAGCTTCTCAAGGTCATCAAGAAGAAGCTGGTACGCAAGGCCCTGGACATGTTCAAGAAGATCGAAGGAGATGGCTACAAGAAGTTCTGGGAGCAGTATGGTACGAGCATCAAGCTGGGGCTGATGGAGGACGCACCCAACAAGGCACGGCTCTCCCAGCTCCTGAGGTTCCACTCCAGTCACCACGCCAGCGAGCTGTGCAGCCTGGAGGAGTACGTTGGACGCATGAAGGAGAAGCAGGATCACATCTACTTCATGGCCTCGTCCAGCAGGAGTGAGGTGTGTGTGGGGGGGGAGGGGGGAAGGGAAGGGGAGGGGAGGGGGCCTAGGGAGGGGGGGGGGTCTAATTTGGAATATTGAATGTTTGAGTTCAATTGTGTCATGGTTGAGAGATAGTGGAACAGTGTTACAAGACTTTGCAACATAATGGGGGGTGGGGTCTATATGTACTGTACCCCACCCTGAGATTGAATATGGGATAGGATTCTTAAACAATCCCTCCCTCCCCCTCCCAAATACTGTGGGGTTCAATTGTGCTAAACAATACCTCTAACCTGTACCTTGTTATTTGTATTGAGAAAGGGTCATAGGGTAGCTTCCAGGAGGGCCCCATCTCCTTGGTATACGTGGTGGGGTTAAGACTGAATGGTGGACTTAGAGTAGTGGCTTTTGGTCGTAACTCCATAGAGCTTTGGAGAGCCTGTCTGTACCAGGCAGCACACACACACACACACACACACCCTTCACACTCCACTCTGTTGCCGCTCCTTTACAGGCAGAGAAGTCTCCTTTCGTTGAGCGTCTCCTGACAAAGGGCTACGAGGTGCTCTACTTTGTGGACCCAGTGGACGAGTACACCATCCAGACGCTGCCCGAATTCGAGGGGAAGAAGTTCCAGAACGTGGCCAAGGAGGGTTTGGAGTTTGCTGATGAAGCTGAGAGCGCCAAGGAGAAGCTCAAGGAACTGCAGGAGACGTACCAGCCCCTCACCGATTGGTTGAAGGACCAGGCGTTGTCTGATGTCGTTGAGAAGGCCGTCGTGTCGAATCGTCTGGTGGACTCCCCTTGTGCCCTGGTGGCCAGCCAGTATGGATGGTATGTGGGTGTGTGTGTGGGGGGGGGGGGATCTGTGTGTACAGATGTATTTGTGTGTGCATGTATCCGTGTTTGTGTGTGCGTGTGTGTGTGTGTGTGTGTATCTATGTGTCAATGTGTGTGTGTGGTGTGTGTGTTTGTGTATGCATATGTGTGTGTGTCTGTGTCTGTGTGGGTTTATTCGATGGTTTGGGTCACGAGGACTTTGTTCTTACCTCCAGGTCAGGCAATATGGAGAGGATAATGAGGGCCCAGGCCTACGCCGCTGGAAAGGACTCCAACACAGAGTATGTGCAAACTAACAATGGTGGCATTAAAAATCTAATGGTACAACAGAATGGTAATGTGTTGTGGTTGCTCTGTGCAAGTCGTTGACCAAAGTATTGTTTGGGTTTAAAAAGGTTATGTGGCTGAAATGTGCTGTCAGAGCATGTATTTTGTGTAGTTTGTGTGATTTCACACACAATGCCTTGTCTTTGTGTGTGCAGCTTCTACATGAAGCAGAAGAAGACCCTGGAGATCAACCCTGGCCACCCCCTCATCAAGGAGCTTCTCCGGAGGGTGCAGAACGAGAAGGCGGTGGACCAGACCACCAAGGACCTGGCCCGCGTCATGTACGAGTCAGCCCTGCTCCGGTCTGGCTTTGCCCTGCAGGACTCCACAGGGTTTGCTACCAGGATAGAGAGAATGTTGAGGCTGAGCCTGGGAGTGGACGTGGATGCTCCTGTGAGTGTGTTGTGTGGGAGGAGGGAGGGAGGAGGGGGGGGACCACATACGCATGTATAGACACACACATGTATCGACACACTCGTACGCACACATCTACCACACACATACACACGCATGCACGTACACACATCACACACACATACTTGTGCGTTGTATGATGAGACATTCAGGCACATCACATCCATTAAGGCACACAGACTAATGCGTTCACCTCTCACGCGTTTGATCTTTGCACTGCATCTGATGGCATGTCATGCTTCCACCGTCCCTCACAGGTTAGCAAGGAGTTTGGCTCTGATGAGGGAGATGACGAGGATGGGGAGGAGGAAGTCCCAGATCTACCCGATGACACGGTGCAAGCAAAGCCTGTGGTACGTGTGCTAAGGACGCCATCACCTGTGCATTACTAACACACACCCTCCCCTCCCCTGCAGTCTGAGGACGACACACACCAGAAAGAAGAGCTGTGATAGGGACAGAACTTCTGATGTGGTGTAAACCTGTTGTTGTCTAGGTTTTTCTGTTTTCACAATTTTGCACTTGTGGTTCGCGAGACTTTTATGTTGAAAATGTAGTCACCCTTGACAACATGCACACACACTGTACATAACAAGGAAAAATAAATTCCATTTTCAACTGTTTATGGTTCCTTGCTTTCGGCTTTCTCCACGCTCAGTACTTCCACCAGCTGCTGCGCCCCGCCTTCGCCCGCCCCGCTTATGGTAAATAGCTTGTCGTCGAACGAAAAGTAGCACATGGAGGTTCGCGGTTTCGACATTGACGGGATTTCCACCCACGTCTTCCTCTTATCCCTCGGGTTCATCGCCTCTGCATGAGCGAGGGACCCAATATTGGGTAGCTCGCCCCCTAGACCTCCGGCTATGACGATGCGATTTCCAATTAACGCGCACACGCAGTCGGAACGCGGCATGATGAGGTCTTGTATCCGAAGCCACTTGTTCTCCTTGATGCTGTAGCGCTCCACGATCTTGCACACTCCCACCATGGGGACGAGGCCCCCGATGACGTAAAAGAAGTCCCCGTACCCGACAAAGTTGTAGAAGACGCGGACAGTGGCCATGGGGGCCAGCTCTTCCCACTGCTGCACCTCCAGGTCGAATGCGTCGCAGGCCTTTATCGGTTCCTGCGCATTCGCCCCGCCGCGCCCACCAACGACGTATATTTTGTTGCCGTGGTGGTACGCTCCCGAAGAGTAGCTCGGGGTCGGTTTTGGCGGGAGATGACGCCATTCGTTCGAGTCGAAGTCGAAGACCACCGACTGGTTGCAACCTTTCTTGTCGGTGCCCCCGAGCACGTATATCTTCTCCTCCACCACCTGCACACACGGTCCCACCACCCCTATCGGAAGGGGAGGTAGCCGCTCCCACTTCTGCTGGTAAGGGTCGAAGGCGTCCACTGCGGCCAGTGGTGCCTGCTTCGGGTCCACTCCGCCGATGACAACCAGACGTTTACGGACGACCGCCACCTTACTAGCTGCCGCCCTTTTCGTGGGCATGGAGGGTAGAAGCGACCATGTCTTGGTCGCCAGGTCGTAAACCTCCGCGATATCAATGGCAGCGCCTTGTGGGTCGCAGCCACCTGGGGCGGGAAAGTCGACACAATGGTAGGAGGGAGGGGAGAAGGGTAATACGGGGGGTCCTCGGTGGTATCAGTTATACGGGAGGGGGTCGCGTGGGCTTACCAAAGACGTAGACCTTCCCTTCAAACTGTGTTGCGGTGGAGAAGCAACGAGGGGTGGGTATATTGGGGAAGCGCTCCCATTTGTAAAGACCTATGTCTGCAACCTCCATTGCCGAAGGATGAGATTGTCAGAACGGAACGGAACTGGAGTTTTAAAATCGCTAGGTAAGTCAATAACTAAATAAGTTAAGTGTTATGGTTAATAAAGACCTTAGATAACCCTAGAAACTCTCAAATAGAATAAAAAATAGAATAAAAAACTTTAACTTAGAATATCGTGAAAACCACGATTCTTTGAGACATCCAGTGCACAGATATTGTATACAGCATCACACTACAGATAGAATCCCAAACAAAATGTTAAGAGCGAAAGCTGTAGCGGAACTAAGGCAGGTGCGATTGCGGGGATACATAAATGATAAAAAATTGTAGCTTTTATTCTATGCAATAGAATAAAATAGAGGTGGACGCTAGTATAATTTATGCTTTTAAAGTGTAAGTGGCTTAACTGAAATGAGATTATAGTCAATTTATAGAAATAGCTGTTCAGCATTGGGTAATAATCACGCAGTATGTAGAATAACACGCTCAGCTATTATCCCTAGAAACCTGCAAATAGAATAAAAAATAGAATAAAATTTTTCTAGGGTTAAACAGCCTCTGTAATAGGAACTGGTAAAGCTGCGGGTCTTAAGTTTCAAACGCTACATGCAGGTACAAAGTGACACAGATACTAGCATACTTTTGCTGTTCAACTTTACGCCACACCTTCCTGACACCCAACAAGATTGCACCTCATAACTGTCCGTATTAATTAAAAGGGAAGGGCAGCCGCCCTCTAAGCTTGAATTATCGACCAGCCGATACGTTAGTGAGCAACTGGGGTGACAATGCCTTTGCAGCACTCGAAATCCCACAACCCTTAATTATCCTTTAGACGTGGAAGCAGGCATATCACTGCTAAGCTACAGAGATGAGGAGGAACTTCTTTGTTGTTTTGATGCAATTTTATAAGGTTATTCCATCTAGCATTTGATGTTTTAAAATCCGGAGATGTTTCTAGGTGAGCTGGGAGCTTTGATGAATAAGGAGCCTCAATATATTGACCTCTGTTCTGATATGTGGTACATTATCATTATGCAAGGTGAGTTGCACTATTACACTATTCGAACCATTACAACTGTTGTACGAATCGAGATACAATATGCATCTTTAGTTGATCATATTGTGTGGTGCCAGATCCTACTTTGCATGAAATTATTAATTAAGATTCATTGATTTGTTTACTGCAACACTTTAATTATTGTAACCATTGTGACCCACCCTGTATTATCTGGAATTATTAACCATTATTAATTTGATACACCGATAGCTATACAGTAACAATTAACGTAAGCGTTAGCTACGTGAAAGCAGCACTTTAGCGTTGGCAATATACACTTCAATTGGTAGTGCAGCAACATTACTTCACTATGTATTAGGTAACTATTTTAAAAGGAAGTTATAGCTGTAAAAAGTATTTGCCAACATTGTGAGACATCCTGTTTACGGATAAATTGTAAATACGTTTATTTCCTTCCACTACTTGAATGGTCACCAGCTTCATGTACAATCTGATGGCCTACCAATCATCTGTGTATCCCCTTTTGTGCTTTAGTACCTCATCTGTTTCTTCCAGCTAAAAGGTTTGCTTCCACATGAATAACCATACAGTGTATAAATAGCCACATATTCAATAATTATGACATAAAAAAATGAAATTAACTTATGGAATCGTTTCCGCAAAAAGGGCATACGTTATAATATTTCCAGTACGCGCAATAGAAATGTAAGTTTAAATGTATGGCTAATTAAAAATTCAGAGCTTACAACTCCACGAGGGATACTCCAATTCTCAGTGCGTAAGAAGCAATGTGTAGAGGACATTTCTGACTTCTAGAGTATATTATAAAAAGAAAATGAATGCATGTATTGACATATCTATTTTATTGTCTGAATAAAATGAAACATTTGAAAGATGTGTATGTTGTATGCGCATGTATAGTCAGCACTGATGTCATCGATTGTGTGTGAATGCTACATGTATATACACACACATCAAACGACTCCAGCTTGTTACATGTACCAATTCGAACAAAATAGTTTTTGTTCAGAGTATTGCGAATCCCAGCTACAGTACATTGACTTGCTGGAACACTACTATTAAAAACACTTGAGGTTAAGATTCCCATAAGTAGCATCCCTAATGTTGCTAACTGCATATTAAATGTAAATGAAAGTACAAACTGAGTATACAAGAACAATTAAAATACACCATTTCATTATTACAATTTCATAACCATCAAACCAAACCAAATGAATACCTTCTAGGGGTCCACCCCAGACCCCACCGTGAGAGCTTACTGCACTCCCTTAGGCCACATTAGCTTACTTTTAAATATTTAATTGTCAAAAAAATGACATCCATAATGTTTTCACCAATTTCGTGTTTGTATGCCACAAGTTTAAAAAATAATCTAAAAGGGGGCTTAAAGCCCCCCCCCCCCCCCCCCCCCCCCCCCCCAGATACTGTATTTTTGCTCATAGAAAAATGTGCGTGCATTTAGTGTCTTCATGGTTCATGATTATCATGCAGCTAAAAAATGTGGTGGAGAGATTTCCCATTAGGGGAGATCTTACCCCCTAGCAGGATGAGAGGTGGTACCACTTATGCACCCTCCGTCATTAAGTATTAATGTTGGACCCCCATTGTAACATTTCTGCATGCCCCCCTGATGTGTGACACAAAGGAAAGCATGAATCATGTGCCAGCTCGTTGGCTGCATATTAAGTATAAGTATTTTACATTGCCATAGAGTAAGGCTTGAAACCGGTTGTGCCGGAGCTCCGTTTGTGCCGGAGCTCCGGTTAACCGGTTAACCGACGGTTAACCGATCGTGAGAATTAAATAACCGCCTCAACTGGTTCTATTTCAGCTAAATAACCGCTTCAACCGGTTGTTAAAATATTAAGCAACCACAACCGACCGGTTGATATTTTATTGAGGAGTTGCAAGTGGCGTCACGTCCGTCTTACATCTACCAATAATGCTGGGCGCGAGAAAATAATAAGTGGACGAAAGCGAACAATGGAGAGATTCATCTCTTCGTTGTATGCATGGTGATACTTACCGTAACTTTATTATATTTGGAACAGTGTCGAGCAAAATCACCCCTGATACTATCAAATTTTACAGGACAAGCAAAAGAAACGTAACGCTCAAATTGAAATGTATGGCTAATTATAAATTCAGTACCCTATAATTTTATGATGGATAGCCCATGCGTAAGGACAAACTCTTTGGAGTTCACGGAAAATTTGAAAACTTGAAAAACTATCCAGAAGGGTGACTTTGCTGGACACTAGCAACAAGGTGACATTCTTAGGGGTACGCCGTGGACCATCTTTCTTGCCATGTGGCAAAGCCCGAGGTTGTGCTAGTTTAACTTTTGGTCCCATCGATTATGCATAAATAATCGATAATTAATTGTTAAACTGGTAATAACGGGTTGTTTTAAAACGAACAACCTCAACCGACCGGTTATTTTTTTTAAACAATCACCTTAACCGACCGGTTTTTAAATTTTAATAACCTCTTACAACCGGTTTTATCGAAACTAACAAGTTTCAAACCTTACCATAGAGTAGGAGTTACACATACAGGCTCATGAATTTTAAGCATGATTTATAATTTTGTCCTAATAATGATACTGATAACTGCATCGTATGATATGGGACCACTACCTTCCAACTGGTCCTGCTTCGACTTGCTAAATAATATCACATCTGATAGTTTTTGAGGAGATGATGGCACTGTAAAAATAAATAAATTAATAAAAAACAAAAAAAAACAAATCAAAGGCCTGGTTAGAAGAGGTCACTTATAGCGCATGTACAGTTACCATGCATCAGTGTACATCTTGGTTCCAATGTGCACAAAAATGGCATAAATAAAAACAAACAACAAATGAGGCAGAATATACATGTTAATTCACATGAATACTGTACACTATACATACCCAGATCCAGAGAATCACTGCAAGCTGGCTTTGTAGCAGACACTGCAACAAAATAAAAACAAGATGTTATGGACATAGCCATGCACTTGCAGTACAGACACACCTCCAACAAGATCTGACAGTCGTGGCTCTATCCTTATCCATTCGTCCATCACCAGATTTGTCCGATGTTTCATATCAGCGATGTTCCTATTCCCATCCTGAAGGGCCTTCTTTAAAGATGACAGCTCTACCTTTGTGTCGTCAAATTTGTCTGAGCTGGCTTCAGGAGGACATGAGATGACCTCTAACACCTCCAAATCTGGACAGAACTCCTGACAGGTTTTCTTAATGACTGCAAGAACAGAGTGTGCTAATACCAGATACTTGGGGTCTGCCTTGTCAGGGGAGGACATAGTCAATGAGAGGGACTGGAACGTCTCACTCATCTCAACAATGGTGGTCACCCCTGTCTCACTAAGCCACTTGATACCCTTGCTCCACAATTCACAGCTACGATTGCATACAGAAAGAAGGGGTGTGGTTTGGGCTGCAGGTGGTGTGAACATAAAGGGTAGTTGATGAAGAAGGACATGAAGGAAGTGTGTGGTGAAGAACTTATTTGTAAACCTGACAATCAGGGACCAACCAAAACTATTGCTGGGAGCTGTAGCACTACTTGGCCTATCAACATTGACAAGAGCTGGGAAGAAAAGGAGGGGACCAAGGTCTGAGCAGGATGAATCATCTAGTGCCAAAAAGTGAGAAAGGTCTACTGCTTGACACAACTCAAACATAATATGAACTGGCTCAACATTTGAGCATCATACTGAGGGAAAAACGTATTGAGGACTACAGTTGGTACTATTCCAGTATTGCTAGCTATAGAGGTGTATTCTTTGATAGACGGATCAGGGAAAAAAATTGCGTTAAACTTCTCAAGGATCTTCTCTTTGTGAAGGACTATCCAGCTATAGGAAGGATCTTCAGATGGAAAAAACAAAACAATCAAACCCTTCTCTGATAAAGTATGAAGAATTGGAATGATTGTAAACATATCTGGTTGTATAAAGCTATCTGGATCAATTAGTATTTTCTCAACAAGGCCAGAGAGGGTTAAGATGTCAGTGTCAGGTGGATGCTTCTCTTTAATGAAGGCAAGTATTAGTTGGCAATGGAAGGGAATATGTGGGCCGATCGAGATAATATTTCTTTTCGTTTCGTTCAGCAGAGCTGTGAATGTATTCATCTTTGTTTCGTCAGTAGTTATAAGATTCAAGGATATGACGCCCACTAACTTTTGATCATGGGTGGTCAACTTAGTGGCCATCTGGAGACAAGACGATTTTGTAGTCAGCTGCTCTGGTGTTAGTAGGTCAACATGTGTGCCCACTACTAGGACTGATGACTGCTGGGGACACTTGTGGCACACACCATCAATCATTCTGTACCAGTAGTTCACCTCCCTATTCATGGACTCAGGGTCCTTCCTTAGGTCCTGTAGGAGAAGGAAGATGGCTGGACTGTTGAGGGGGATGGCCTTCAGACTGGAGAAGTACTGGTGATGGCAGGCCAAGTCGTAGATAACCATGGTTGTCTGGAGTGTCAACTTGATGGGGGATGATCCCCGCAGTGAGAGGTGGTGTCACACTGCCTTGATGCCCAAGGATACGCTGCACAATTTGCATAAAAATTTCATGATGATATTCAGGGACAGATAAAACAATTATTCACTATTGAAAATAGGGAGGGTGGGGGGAAGGTGGTATAGAGGAGGGTGTAAGGTTATTGTCAACTGACGATGTGAACTTTAGAGCTTCCCAATCAGACATTATGGTAGAAAATCTGGGTGGAGTTATAATTTGAGGAGCTGTTTACTAATTCTTTATTTCTCACAGTTGTCTACAGTGCATGTTGCATTACGTGAAATATACTATCTTTTAGATTAATAAAGTGAACTCAGCCTCCACTTATTAAAGCATGGAGGACTGTGCTTATTTGTTTCCAGTACATGTCTCTGCCTATCCTTATCAGTTTGTGCACGCAAACTAATAAGAGTAGGCAAATCTGTATTGATGAGGTTGGGTTAACAATCTATGATGCCTATTCATTGTTCTCAGTGTGTATTTAATTGTCTGAACTTGAGCAATCGTGAACAAACATATAGCCACATCATTGGGTGCATGTAGCCATGAGGAAATCAGAGTAAATGATTACATAGTGTCCATTGCACTTTAAATCTCAAAAACGAATATGTTTTGCTGTCTATATGTAAAGATTAATTACATAGAACGTGACAAGGGCTGTTGTTGAAGACTTTTCAAAATGTGTGCTTGTTGTACATGTGTGCATGTGCTGTGTGTGTATGTATAAATATGTGTGTCTGTGCATTGTGTGTGTGTTGTGCGTGTTTTTTTGCCTGTGTGTGTGTTTTTGTGTGTGCACATGTACGTGTGTTTACAGGGTCAGCATATGCAGGCTGCACATTTCAAATCTGTGCAGCAGCTTAAAACTTTGCAACCAACCTATTTACGGTTACAGAACATTATAACTTATAGGTAAGCTTTGTATTTTGTAAGTGTGTGGAAGTACAAAGAGTGTGATAACAGTAGATGCATACATTCTACCTTTGCTCTCTATACCACAACTTCAGTTAACACAGAGTCAGTGCATACAATAGTAAGGAAAAATGGACAATCCCATTGTATACAGCGCATAGCCGCCTACCTGAGTCAATGTGCTCTTTCCAGCACCAGAATGCCCACACACTACAACTTTGACATACTCGTGCACTGGAAAGCTCTCTATCTTGTCCCTCATGTTCTGGTAAATCACTGTTACTTCCATTGCAGCTCCGTCCAATGGTGTGTTGCCTTTCTTGTTCTTGATAAAAGGGTCAATGCCAGGTTGGGACAGGAGCACTTTCACGCAGGTCACGTGATTCGATACATCAGGTTTGTCAATGGCTGCCAGATGTAGAGCAGTATCGCCATCCTGTTGAGGGTATTGAACAGAGAGAGGGAACATTTCTTGCAAACAATTCTACATGCAATATTGTATGACCATTCCTGTAAGTGACCCACCCCCCCTCCCCCCACACCCAACCGAACCCACAAGCATTCAGTTACATGTAGATGGGGGCTGTACCAGCAGAGTCTGATTAAAATGGTGATACATCCAAGCGCAATTGTTTTTATGCAGTTCCCAGATGCTTTAGAAAAACCCTTCCCATTATATGTCACCATGTACAATTGAAAAGCTTTGAGTCACAATACCACCTAAACATTAAAACATCAGATAGCATGACAATTAAATCACAATGGATGTAAAAGTGTAGGCATTTTCAAACATTTCTATTTTGAGAGCAGAATGTGAAAACACACTTTGATTTTTACATTTCAGGTAGGCAAATTTGATTGGTTTCAGAAATGAAGAATAATAAAAAAAAATCTTTTTAATGATACTGCCATGCAGTTTTCATTTAAATAAGGCATTAGCATTTCAGTTGACTCTAAATCTCATGGGGACATTACTCACTGAATCTGAATGTAACACAACACATAATAATTGTTCAACAGAATTTGTGTAAAATAATAACAGCATGTCGTATCGGATGATCTACTTACAGTGGTCCGATACACCAAAACTGCAATCCAATAACAAAACACTAACTGATCCTTACTTTGGGATTGTGAGATTCTACTTCCAAATATGCATCAAGCATAAAAGTGGCACTGGAAACCTCCAAAATGTAATACTGGCTTATGTAACTTGGATGGTGTTTAAGACACCTGAGAAAGATAAATTCTCAAATTTAAGTGATACATTTTATCAAAACGATAAGATCATTAGTCCTAGAAGGTTTATCAGTCACTGTACCCTGGTACGTGGTGAGAAGAAATTTTTCCAATCTACTAGAGATGTAACTGAACAATGTACTTCAATGTATGAATTTGTGCAGTTATGTTGAACTGTTGTGTATGCTGCATGTATATTGTTGAAAGCCATAACTACTGTACAATGACTGGCTAAATGTACTGATAATAATATATTAAATCGTATGTAGGCATCTGTATTGTAAAATTATTTGTTGGATTTCTTAAAATCACTCATTGTTCCCAATCTGAAGCAAAATCCAGCACATAATCAAACAGGATTTGGTGCACATTTTCCAAGCATAATCTAGTAGAAATTTTACACTATATTTGCCAAAGGATACAAAATCTATGCGAAATCAAAAACAGTAAAAACGAAATCATTCGTGTGATTTAGAATCTAAATAAATCTTAATTCGATTTCAAATCATAAGTAAATCAAATGTATCAATCAAATAAGATTCAACGCGTTTTTTCCCTATGCGCTACCTTGTCTTGAACTATGTTGCATCCTCTCCCAGTGAACGCAGAAGAGGCACGAATTACTGTGATGAGTGTATCTATTCCCCATTTGCAACAAATCAGAGATGAGAATTGTGGAAGCACATAGTATTCGTTACTCATGAATATCGTTGGGTACATCCGTCCCCATTCAAAACAGTCTCAAGGCGCGCATTTAAATTAGGCCGACAAAAAATGGGATTGGGGTTGGAATGACCTTAATTAATATACTGACCGGATTGGAATAGCCAATAACCGATACTT
Organism: Ephydatia muelleri; assembly: GCA_013339895.1. Classification (NCBI taxonomy): domain Eukaryota; kingdom Metazoa; phylum Porifera; class Demospongiae; order Spongillida; family Spongillidae; genus Ephydatia; species Ephydatia muelleri. The sequence goes on from JABACO010000001.1 coordinate 1,930,902, forward strand.
ATTCCTCTCTTCATAGATCTCAATGAACAATTAGCAACATAGAAATGTGTAAGCATCAGTAATATTGCATTTTCAATAGCACATTAACATTCAAACCTATTCTTTGTGGCCATGGATACTATTACAAAATAATGCAGAGAGTATCAACAATGTTACATTTTCAAGTGCACATTAACAGGCATACCTACTCATGCTCATTCCTTGTCCTCATGAATGCTATGTCTAACAGCAACCAGTAAGCATCAATTATGTTGCAAGTTCCCATTGCACATTAACATGTCTCTTGTATTCATTTTCACCATGAATACCATAATGAAAAATGCAGCCTTCACTTTTGCACCTTGACATGTTGTATCATTCCGGCCTTGTCACCATGGATACTATCACTATCCAGTGTGTAAGTTGATGTACTGATTTCCCATTGCATCTTTAACATGCATACTTATCCATGTTGCCATGGATACTATTATGAACAATGCAGTTCATAAGTATCAATAATGTTGCATTTCCCATTGCACCTTACTTATTCCTTGTTGCCATGGATACTATTATGAACAATGCAGAGTGTAAGTATCAATAATGTTGCGTTTCCCATTGCACCTTACTCATTCCTTGTTGCCATGGATACTATCATGAACAATGCAGGAGGTATGTATCAATGGTGTGACATTTCCAATTGTGCCTTAACATGCCTACATGTACATATTCTTTGTCACTATGCAATCTTGATGGACAATTCAGTGTGTAAGTGTAAATAATTTATCATTGCATATTAACATGCATTATTTCCTTGTCAACCACGGACACCATAGTGTGTAAGTATCAATTAAATGCATTTCCTTTGCACCTTAACATACAAATTTCTTCCTTGTTACCATGGATACTATCGTCCCAGTGCGTAAGTACCAATCATTGCATTTCCTATTGCACTTGAACATGACAGCCTAATCATTTCTTGCCACTGTGAATGTGCAATGCAGCCAAATTTGAATCTGGTAAGTTTCCAAACACGCATTCTGTATTTTGATGTATTATTTTGTCATGCCGTCATGTTTTGCAATGTTCTACACCACTTATCACCATAGTAAGTTTGAAAGAATGGTGTTGTGACTTTCTGAATTCTCATATATTTAACCACCACATTTATGCAAGCAGGCACTGAAATCTGCGAAGGAATTTACTAGATTCGACAGAATGGCTAGCTGTAGAAGCTGCTTGTAGAGATGTAGTTCTGCAGTTTGATTTGGACTTAAGAGGTTTATTAAAAGCTGTTTTGCTGATGAGAAGTGGTTAATATCAGTGGCATATGATAGACAATCGTGGGCTGATACTTAATGGTACGTTAGGGGACTATGAAGCCTCTTAGGTGTGTGTTTCTGGGACAGGACAAGTGTGATAGGAAAATGATCACAAACTACCAAACAGGCATGGAAACCAAACACATGCATTGTGCATACAAAGATAAGACTTTAAGTGTGCTTGAAAGAGGAAGAAGAGGAACCAGAGGGAGAAAGGAGGGTGGGGCTGAGGGTACTCAGTTTCAATATGACCGATCTTCTTTGAGGTCCAGTCGGACTACGATTTGTGGTGCCAGCAAGTGCACAGTCAGGTCAATGCAGCTGTGCTCACCGCGAATACAAAAGACAGTATCACCACAACCAGAAATTTTCGGGTCTTGCTGCAGAGTGTTCGCCATGTTGCTCGAGGTCCGCGATGGGCGTGGCACCCAAACACGCCCTACCAACATTGTAATTCTTACGCACACCGGAAGGCATACTCCAAAGTGTTTGTGAAACAGACCGCGTCTGAAGCGTTACCGCAAGAGTCATAGATCCTGCAATCCAGCGTACTGACAACTGACGAATGGATTGTGATATCGAAGAGATACCCACAGAATATGAGTGAAGTCAGTCTGCAGGTACTTGCTGCAGTTTCGACATTTTCTTCGGGCTCCATCCAATGCTTCTTGGACCCCGATATCGAGCAAGCCTCAACACACCAGCACTACAATGAGAGCATGGACTACGCATGCGAGAAGTATATATGTACATGCCAAAAATGCAAAACAGTTGTTGCCATGTAACCCACCTGATCTTGCACGTTGGGATGTGTGTCTATGTGGTGTGTGTGTGTGTGTGTGTGTGTGTGTGTGTGTTTGTGTGTGTGTGTGTTTGTGTGTGTGTGTTTGTGTATGTGTGTGTGTGTGTGTGTGTGTGTGTGTGTTTGTTGTGTGTGTGTTTTTATGTACGTGTGTGTAAACGTTTCCGTGTTACAGGAAAACGTTCTTTGTAAATAACTCCGCGAATTTGATAAAACGTTAACGATTTAGAAAAACAAAGTGGCTTTTGTATAGCAGATGCGGCACAATAGTGTGCGGCTGCCCGCGGAAGAGAGTAGAGTTGTTCAAAATCAAGCTAAACCTCGCAACAGGGGACATCTAAGGAGGAGAAACGCTGACTTCTAAATTCAACCTTTGAAAAATAATGCTGATTTGAAGTTCTTCATGCATATGGAGAAATGAGTGGTCACCAAAGTTGTCACAGTATAAGTTACATTGTTTTGTTTTTGAGATTCCATCGCATAATTTCTGTTGCGCATATTTAGACAGACAAAATATGTTTTGTTTTGTGTTTTTTTGTTAGTGAATTATCCGTGATCCGTTTTTCAGTCAATATACTTGATAATTACTAACTAGTCCAAGATGATACTTCACTTGCGGCAACAGAATCTTGTTTCCAGTATCCTCTGTCATTACATTCAAAGTTTAAAAAAAAAAATACCCCGTTTATATAGTAAGTTTTGGTTCCAGGAGGCAAAATAGACAAGTACTGACCTAATTATATTATTCCACCAGCTATAAATCTTGATTGGTATTTATCACTTGCGGCAACAGAAATTGGTACACAATACACCAGTGTGGTTTACTGTGGTGAAAACATGTTTGTTACCTTAAACCTGTCGGTTCCTGCAGGATTTATATTATAATGATCATTGGTGCTTATCCTTCAATGATTACTATTAAAAATGGCGGCCAATTCCATATATGGCGTTACTTTTGTAAACACCCTTGCTCGTCCCCGGTCCTATAATTAATAAGCATCACGTTGAAGTAATATTAATTGGATACTTTGACGCAAATAACAAGATGGGGTGGGGTATGCGGTGCCACCTGACCAGCCCGCCTGTCTGTCGCGAAGACTGTGCTTGCTGGGCTGTGTCTTTTATTTTTAATATCAAAGTGACCTTATTTTGATCTCCATACTTTTCTGTCTTTTCTTCTGCTCTCTCTTGGGAGTCGCGATGTAACTGTATCGATCTCCTCTAATATATTTTGTTTCTGTTCAAAGTTCTCATCTTTGTGTGTGTTTGCAGTGTGGTTCGTGTCATGTGGTGGTATTGCGCGTCACATAGGGAACGGATATATCATATGGTCAGATATTGTATGTCACGTATCGTGTCTCACATGATGCACAGTTGTGCTAGCTGCATATGCTAGACTGTTATGTTGACGTACATGTAAGGTCTCCTCTGTTGGGAGAATGATCTGAGAAATCAGGCCATCTGGTGTGGTCCCGGTGCAGGGTCAGTGTGGGTGTCTTGGGGCAGTGTGGGTGTCTTGCTAGCTGCATGGAAGTAACCACTGAGCATTGGGCGCCATGTATGTGTGTTGTGTGTGTGTGTATGTGTGTGTGTTTATATGTGTGTGTATGTGTGTGTGTTTATATGCGTGTGTATGTGTGTGTATGTGTACATGCAAGGTGTGTGGTGTACATGTGTCATACAGCCATAAATGTAAGTGATGGGCCACATCTCCCAATACACACATACACCTTCTCATCCTTCCTTCCCCAGACTGTTCTTCTCCATTGCTGATGTGACCCCCACAGCTCATCCTGCAGTACCTCTCTTCAGTAGGCTAGTTGTCTGGCCTGCCCGTAATGGATGGTCACCCGAGGGTCCTGTGTGTGTGTGTGTGTGTGTGTGTGTGTGTGTGTGTGTGTGTGTGTGTGCGTGCGTGCGTGCGTGCGTGCGTGCGTGTGCGTGTGCGTGCGTGTGCGTAGCGTGTATGTGTGTGTGCGTGTGTGTGTGTGTGTGATCATGGAGGGTGGTGTGATGATCACCCGCACCACTACTGTCAAAGGGATTTCAGGGGAGAGATCATTGTGCCACACCTCCCCATGCTTTCATATGAATGCACACACATGCACACAATACACATGCACACACACGCACACATGAGGGGGGAGGTGCGACCGTAATACTAACAGTAAGGGATCTCTAGGCGCATTGCTTCATTAACTGTGTGGAGATATGGTGGATGGGCAATTAATGGGGGGGGGGGGGGGTAGGGGGGGGGGGGGGGGGGGGGGGGGGGGGGGGGGTGATGAAAATGAACTTAGGCTAGGTTTCATTGGTCACTCATTTTGTATGCCAAATGGACCAAGTGGTGCTATTGGTCGGCTTGCGTACGTAGAAACACCGGTTCCTAGGAACGGCTTTGCACCGTCACATAACAATAGTCTATGAAATAGCCAATGAAACAGGGATGAAGAACGCTAGTATTGAAGACTGCTAGTATTGAAGACCCCTGCCATGTGCAAAGCCGCCTGGCTCAGTGTTACGTAAACTAGAGGTTCAAGCAAGAACTGGAATGAATTGCATGCACATCACATCACTATAACCACACATACCTACTACACTACCACAAACAGAAGACACTATGTAATGGCTGGTTTACAATGTGACATTACAGTGTTGCATTTTGTTATGTGAAGCTGAAATAGGCCAGCATCTGACCAATCAGATCACCAATATCATGTTGGTTTACTTTTCTTGATGGTGCAATTGAGATGACAAGTATGACATAAAGGACCAGTTGTAAAATTAGGTTTTTGAGGTTGTGGTCAACTTTGGGATGCAAGTTATGTATGTGGGGAGGAGAGGGGGTGGACAGAACTTGCAGACAATTTGTGGTTTCCTGATTTGTGTCATGTGCTCACTTTCACTCTTTCAATTAAGGTTTAGTGTCACATTTGGTCATGTGGGAGTGAGCTTGAGACTTCAGAGGTTGGAAACTCATGAACACGTGAGCAAAAACACACACGAACATATGCACTTGCACATGCACACGCACCTCAGTGAAGGACTTGTAGAGCACGTCTTCGATGTCTTTGGCACTACTAACAAACATGTTAGACGTATCAATGCTAATCTCCACTGGTCCTCACTTCTTGCAGCCATATTGGCTTGGTGCACACACCATGGCCATTTGGTGCAATGTTGTGAGGGTGGGTCATGTGAGGGTGGGTCATGTGAGGGTGGGTCATGTGAGGGTGGGTCATGTGAGGGTGGGTCATGTGAGGTGGGTCATGTGAGGGTGGGTCAAATGAGGGTGGGTCATGTGAGGGTGAGGTGGCATTGTTTGGCAGGTGAGTGTGGCATTGTGGGACATGTAACGGAGAGCGTGGTATTGTGTGACTGTAGGGTGGATTGTGGGACATGTAACGGAGAGCGTGGTATTGTGTGACATGTGTGGATGAGGGTGGATTGTGGGACACGTGAGATGAGGGTGGTATTGTGGTCATGTGAGGGTGAGGGTGAGGGTGGTATTGTGTGATACATGAGGGTGGCATGTGAGGGGGAGGGTTGCATTGTGATCTTTTGACCACAAAGGTCGTTCATGTTTTACCATCCTGCTAATTTTGAGTGGACATGCATCTACTGATGTCACTGCATTTGAAGGTTTTCCTCTTTATGGCTTTTAAAATGTAATATTCAAAAGGGACCATTAAAGTCCTTCCACTTACCCGTTTGTAGAATGTTGATGGAAGATGGAATGTGAGGCATCATTGTCTTTGCTGCCACACCAAAAACCAGTTGTCACATTTTATTACAATTATATGATGGATGATTATTAATGAATGGGCGTGGTATACTACTATTGCGCATGCGCAAATTAATTAACGGCTCTTTAATTCTATTGCAAAGATCGATTAATTTAAAACAGTCCGTTCATCCTATTCTCTTTACCATGTACAAAAGAGTTAGCTATGGCTTTCAAGTCAAGTTGGTCAAGTTCTTCCTTATATGTATTGCACGTGATTAAATGGTTCAGACGGATTGCTTCATGCTAGAACGCAAGTAGCTTTTGACTCTTCTCAGAGTGCTAAAGGATCGTTCGCTTGTCGCGTTAGTAACAGGAATTATGAGCAGCAATTTCACAAGCTTTAAGGCTTCTCTCATCAGCTCCACTCCTGGTCCAAGACTACGAAAATATTCCAAAATATCACTGAAATTGTGCTTTTCCCCCTTATAGTTGGCAGCTAGTGTCTGGAGGTTAAGGCGCAGAGACTCGACAGAAAAGTCATGTTTGAAAAATTCAACAACCTTAACAACTATTGCTTCAGTGTTATTGCCATTCATAGCAGATAAGAGCAGCTCTTCACACTCAGCATACACTCCATAGTCAGGTTGATTGAAACGGTCATTTATTGCTGTTGTGACTAAATCCAATGCCTCAAAATAAATTGTACGATAGTGATCATCAACTGTTTCAGGATACTCAGGCATTGCTTTTCCACCTATGCAGTCCTCCAATCTGAGGGGTGCTCTTCGTCGCCGAGGTAATGTAGGACTGCTTACATGAGTTCCATCTGCCTGACACTTCAATTTCTCCCAAAACATTGTCCACATTGCTTCATTTCTTAACAATGATAATGTTTTCACAGTCATGGCTGCTATGCGTTGAGCTTCAGATGCAGTTAGTGTCTTCTTCTGAATGGCTTCACTGAGTGAATCCGTGTGACCAAGCACAAGCACCCCTAATGACAAGCCAAAAAAAAGTCAAACTTCTCATTTGTGTCTGAACACCTATAGTGTGGGCCTTAATATCACTATCCCTGCAATCATCTAGAACTTCTTCCCATAGAGTTAGCAATAATTTGTAGTTTTCCATTATGCTACGAAGTGCTTGAGCTCGCACTGTCCACCTTGTAGGACATATAATACGGATGTTTGGGGCATCTTTTTCATCACAATCATTGCCAAAGTAGGTTTTATTGTTCCTCAGCTGTGCTTCTCGTTTTGGTGAGAAATTTACAAGCTTTGTAATTTCATACACTGTGTCTAGCGAATCTTTCATATGGCCACATTGCATCACCGCATCTGAGGCTGCCAAGTTTAAAGCATGGCCATAGCAGTGTGTAAAAAATGCTCGAGGCTCATCTTTCTTACTGATAGCAGCAACACCATTTTTATGGCCACTCATAGTACTGCAACCATCATAGCACTGACCTCTACATTTATCCAAAGGCATTTGTAGACGTATCAGGACATCTTTTACCACTGCAGCAATTGTAGAAGCATCAGCTCTATCAATCTGGTATAGGCCTTCGTGTGGCGTTTGAAATTCATCAGTCCACCGTAGACGGATAACCAATTGTTCTCGGTTTGATATATCCCTGGTTTCGTCAACCATTATAGAATAAAAGTCAGATTTGCGAGCACCATTAATTACTTGATGTAAGATTGCATGTGGAGAAATGCCCGGTCAAAAGGAATTGACAATTGTTGCGGTTTGCATATTCGCGTATACTCCCGTATAACTTCCATAGAAAATGAATGGATTTTTAACACATTGATTATTAATGCCTTAACTACAATCCGCCCACCTTAGGTCGCAGTCAATTTTGCTTCAGAATAATAAGATCAGTAGAAAAAAACTATCTCTTTACAATGAAATATTTCTTGCCTTTTTGCAAAATAACACTTTCCATAGAGATGCGGTTTGTCCCATGAGCTCAACCATTTCATTTTGTATATCTATTTTCTGCTATTATTTTCCAACCATTGTCTCATTTCGGGAATATCATCGCATCTCAATTTTAAAAGTTGCATGAAGTTTGATGCATCATCATTGTGTCCCCTAAATGCTAGTCCAAATACGTGCCAAATAACTCACAGTGGATAAAACATGTAAAAGCATTTGCCTATTTGTGTCTTTTTCAGCTCTACGAGCATCTGATAGCAACTCTCCAATGTCATCAGATTTATTAGACAAAGCTTGAATTGCCGTGAGATGATATGTGGAATGTTCATGCTTTGCAAATCCTTTTCTTGAATCTGTAGCAGCTTTCCAATTGTGATAGCCTGTTGAAACAAATGCTAAATCTCCCCTGAGTCCCCTCTGTCCACAGGTAATTTTCAAAGCGTTTGCTTTGGCACAATAATAGCACAAGACCGAATCTGTCACCTCCAAATAGTGCAACCAAGGCCAACGTTGAAACCATGAACATTGGAAACGGTACTTAACGTCAGTGATGGTTCTGAGTGAACTTCATTACCTTCTCGATCTAGGCCGCCTATTCGTGTGAATACACGTTGAGGAAAAGTGGCATTGAGGGGCTGATGTGGTTTAGCACCCAGGCTAATCAATATATCTGAATCAGATCCTAAAATAAAATCCAAATGCGCTGGACCCTCCTCTGGGCCACCTTGAATACAGCATCATCGGGCAACTGATGTGAGGATGATGCACGAAGAGGATCATCCTCTTCGTGCATCAGCCTCACATCAGTTGTCACCGCGGTTGTCGCTGTTTCAACGTCCTCAGATCGAACTGGAAGGACACAAGAATCATCCGTGGGAGGCATAGGGATCGCTGGAGTTTTAATTGATTAGCCTGGGTGCCAGCCCCTCAATGCCACTTTTCCTTGCCAAAAATCCAATAAGCTTCGTCTGTTTTATTGGATTTTTGGCACGGACAATTAAAACTCCAGCGATCCCTATGCCTCCCACGGATGATTCTTGTGTCCTTCCAGTTCGATCTGAGGACGTTGAAACAGCGACAACCGCGGTGACAACTGATGTGAGGCTGATGCACGAAGAGAATAATCCTCTTCGTGCATCATCCTCACATCAGTTGCCCGATGATGCTGTAGTTCAAGGTGGCCCAGAAGGCGGCTTCTAGATTCAACCTGTGAAAAACTTATGTAGTTCTACATGTTCTTACCATGCCTTCAAATTGATATAATTTTTTTGTGATTACTGTTACCACAGAAAAATTATATCAATTTGAAGGCATGGTGAGAACATGTAGAACTACATAAGTTTTTCACAGGTTGAATCTAGAAGTCGCCTTCTTAGATGTCCTCTGTTGCGAGGTTTAGCTTGATTTTGAACAACTCTACTTCTTTAGTTTATTCTCTTCGGCGGGTAGCAGCACCATATTGCGCCATACATGGAAAAGCCACTTCGTTTTTCAAAATCGTTCATGTTTTTGTAGTCAACAACACAATGTTCGGAGGAAATGTTTTTGCTTGTCAAATTCGCAGAGTTGTTTACAACGAACATTTAACAGTAACGCGGAAACGCTTGTTCGACACTATACCGCAATTATTGGCTTCGGCATGGTTAATGCACACACACACACACACACACACACACACACACACACACACACACACACACACACAACACACACACACACACACACACACACACACACACACACACACACACACACACACACACACACACACACACACACACACACACACACACACACACACACACACACACACACACACACACAGGTGGGTTACATGGAAGCCAGCGAAACATTAAGGTTTTTGCTTGTCAAATTCGCGGGATTGTTTACAACGAACGTTTTACTGTAACGCGGAAACGTTTATTCCACACAAATCGGTTAACTCTTTCGCGGGCGAAGCCAATTATTGCTGTATATATGTAGTGCGAAATTAGCTGCAAGTATCAGCAGCGGCGGAACCGGGGAGGGGGGGGGTATGGCGGGTATTAACCCCCCCCCCCCCCCCCCCCCCCCCAACTTTTCTGGATAGAATTATTATTCATTATTAAAACGTCATATAACCAGTTAATAAGTGATTATCCAATAAATACGTATTTGACCATTAACAACTTCATATGGGTATAGTTTATCAAAGGGTCGCGGGAAGCATTTTAAGATTCCGAGAATGACCAGTGTGCAGACAAAGAGACTCCAAAGGATTCTCGTGCAGTGTATTTAAGCATATACAGTATCGTTTCAGTACTATTTCATACCCTTGTGACAGCCGGCTGAAATAAAAACAATGCTGAAGGAATTGGCTCTTCTTGTGACCTTACTGACGCTTTTAGCTGACGCCCGTCCCCAGCGCTTCCAGGTTTGCAAGGTCCATTGGGGTCATATAATAGATCATTGGGACGACTTCATGCAGAAGCCGTTGAACGATCTAGATGAGATGAGCGAAGAGGTCGATATCAATGGGCCCCTGACGTTTGACAACGGCGACCTATTGGATAAAAATGACGACATTCGAGAAAATTCAGAAAGTTTGACGTTCCAGGTCAGAATGAGATGATCCGTGTGTGCAGCGTATAACTTGTATTCTAACATGTCCTTGTCACCATTAGGTATTCCACGTAAGTTATCAATCATGTTGCATTTCCATTGCACCTTACCGTACCTGTTTTTTCCTTGCCAATCACGAACTGAATGCAGTGCGTAAGTATCAATGACACTTCATTTGACATTACACCTTATATGTTTACTTATTCGTTGTTGCCATGGATACTTTTTATGAACAATGCATGCAGGAGGTAAGTATCAATGATATTGCATGCATTTGCCATGGCACGTAACTATGCCTATCTCTTCATGGATGTCTATATGAACACTGCAGGGTGTAAGTATCACCCATTGCACCGTAACTGATACTGACTTATTCCTCTCTTCATTGATATCTCGATGAACAATGCAGTATGTAAGTATCAAATAAGTTGCATTTTCCATGACATGTATGTATTCCTCACTTCATTGATATCTCGTCAATTATATTGCATTTCCCATGGCATGTAACCATGCCTGTCTCTTCATGGATGTATCAATGAACAATGCAGAAGGTAAGTATCAACCATTTCACCTTAACCGATACTAACTAACATTCCTCTCTTCATGGATGACTCAATGAACAATGAAGCATGTAAGTATCAATGATGTTGTCATTGTCTTAACATGTCTAACTATCCCAGCTTATCATGAATACATGTTATAATAATCCAGCGTGTATCAATGGTCATGTTGCATTTCCTATTCCACCATAATCTGCAAATGTGTACTTATTCGTGATGTTATTAAGCATAGTGTATTAATGAATTTGCGTTTATTTTTCCATTGGACAATGTATCACATGCCTCCTTGTCAACGTGGATGCTATTATCAACATAGGCATGTGTAAGTATCAGTAATATTGCATTTTCAATTACACATTAACATTCAAACCTATTATTTGTGGCTATGGATACTATTACAAATAATGCAGATGGTGAGTATCAACAACAATGCATTTTCAAGTGCTCATTAACAGGCATACCTACTCATGTTCATTCCTTGTCCTCATGAATAATGTCTAACAATGCAGCCTGTAAGCATGAATTATGTTGCAAGTTCCCATTGCATATTAACATATCTCTTGTATTCATTCTCATCATGGATACCATAATGAATAATGCAGCCTGTAAGTATCATAGTTGTCACAGTTCACTTTTGCACCTTGACATGATGTATCATTCCGGCCTTGTCACCATGGATACTATCACTATCCAGTGTGTAAGTTGATGTACTGATTTCCCATTACATCTTTAACATGCATACTTATCCATGTTGCCATGGATACTATTATGAACAATGCAGAAAGTATCAATAATGTTGCATTTCCCATTGCACCTTACTTATTCCTTGTTGCCATGGATACTATTATGAACAATGCAGGAAGTAAGTATCAATAATGTTGGATTTCCCATTGCACCTTACATATTCCTTATTGTCATGGATACTATTATGAACAATGCAGGGTGTAAGTATCAATAATGTTGCATTTCCCATTGCACCTTACTTATTCTTTGTTGCCATGGATACTATTATGAACAATGCAGCATGTAAGTATCAATAATGTTGCATTTCCCATTGCACCTTACTTATTCCTTGTTGCCATGGATACTATTATGAACAAATGCAGTTCGTAAGTCCATAATGTTGCATTTCCCATTGCACCTTACTTATTCTTTGTTGCCATGGATACTATTATGAACAATGCAGCATGTAAGTATCAATAATGTTGCATTTCCCATTGCACCTTACTTATTCCTTGTTGCCATGGATACTATTATGAACAATGCAGAGTGTAAGTATCAATAATGCTGCGTTACCATTGCACCTTACTTATTCCTTGTTGCCATGGATACTATTATGAACACTGCAGATGGTATGTATCAATAATGTTGCATTTCCCATTGCACCTTACTCATTCCTTGTTGCCATGGGTGCTATTATGAACAATGCAGACGGTAAGTATCAATACTGTTGTAATTCCCATTGGACCTTACTCATTCCTTGTTGCCATGGATACTATTGCAGGCGGTATGTATCAATGGTGTTGTATTTTCATTTGCGCTTTAACATGCCTACATGTGCATATTCTTTGTCACTATGCACTCTTGTTGATGGACAATTCAGTGTGTAAGTGTTAATAATTTATCACAGCATATTAACATGCATTATTTCCTTGTCAACTACGGATACTATTTTGTACATGCAGTGTGTAAGTATCAATTATGTTGCATTTCCTTTGTACCTTAACTTACTCATTTATTCCTTGTTACCATGGATACTATCGTTCCAGTGCGTAAGTACCATCATGCATTTCCTATTGCACTTGAACATGACAGCCTAATCATTTCTTGCCACTGTGGATGGTACAATACAGCCCCCGACTTTGAATCTGGTAAGTTTCCAAACACACATTCTGTATTTTGAGGTATTATTTTGTCATGCTGTCATGTTCTACACCACTTATCACCATAGTAAGTTTGAAAGAATTGTGTTGTGTTTCTGAATTCTTATATATATTTAACCACCACATTTATGCAAGCAGGCACTGAAATCTGTGAAGGAACCTATTCAACAGAATGGCTAGCTGTAGTAGCTGCTTGTAGAGATGTAGTTCTGCAGTTTGATTTGGACTTAAGTGGTTTATTAAAAGCTGTTTTGCTGAGGCTAGGCATCATGGGGAAAAAGTTGTATAAACGTCCAGCCTGGATTTTTAGGCTGGTTTTTAACAAAAACCCATTCTGGAATGGAGCAAATAGCGTAAAAACCATTTTGGGATTGAGCGTCCAGGGTGGGAATAGATATGGTTATACCCTTGTTCTGTCGAACAAAAACCATGTTGAGGTAATAATTATATTCATACTTCAACATTCGACGAAACCAGGGTAGAACAACATGGATTTTACACTATTCCCACCCTGGACGTTCAATCCCAGGATGGTTTGTACGCTATTAGGATGGGTTTTGTTAATAACCAACCTAAAAAATCCAGGCTGGACGTTTATAACTTTTTCCTGTGCATATGATAGACAAACGTGGGCTGATATTAAATGGTATGTTTGGGGCCCATGAGCTTGTGTTTCTGGAGACATGCTTCATTAAGCATAGCAGGTGTGCAGTAAGATCCCACCAACATCTCCTCTGTCCACTGCAAACGTACCCGAAATCGTGGTGTGCTCCATTTAAAATAGACTTTCTTACCTATGAGGGACACGGTGTGCATGAAGTGTGGACTGCATCATTGCTTTCATTCCATCTCACCACAATACTTGCAGTCTGTTGGTCTGCTAGTCAATCAAGGCTACAAGCTTCATGCTTAATGGTGCTAGTTCCGTACGTGGTATACCCCGTATATGTGGAGTATACCCCGTTAATTTGTTTTCGGGTCTAGGCCGGCGGACATCACAAATATTCTGCAGCTGCTACAAACATATGAAGGGATGGTTGAATAACAAGGGTACACAGTACTGTAGTATATATACTTTCCTACGACATGTAGCGTTGCGAACATTTTCGCTAACTTGATCAGTACAAGGATTGTATTCATTGTCCAGCGGCTTTATAAGAACCCACCGATGTCAAAACTATACTAGTGTGACAGTAATAGCAGCAGCAAGGTTAATAGCAATACAGACAAAAGAACAACTCGCTAGAATCACCAAAAATAGGGTTTTTGTATTCAAGGTCACCTGATGTAGAAATTGCAGGTGTGAGTGCAATGCGCAGGCGCGCACGTCACCTTACACTGCTCTCTCTTCTCAATGAGCAAGGTACGGTCCAAAGAAGTCTGTCTGTTTTCGTTCTCGGGTTGGATACCGCCTTGGTGCTTCTGGTCTTGGTATCGGGGCAGGTGCAGGTGGAGGCCTTGGTACTATGTCTGCGGGCCTTGCCGCAGGTACTGGTGCTGGTCCGTCAACTTCCGGCGGCAGAGGTGGTATTACATCATCACCATCGTCCAACAACTGCAGATTACTTCCAAGCGATTGTCTCTGTATTGGTCGCACTGTCTCATCATGGTTGTCGCGAGGTAGTTTGCCTTTAGTTCCCTGATCCAGCCTGATATTCGGAGGACACGGTTTTAGCCTATCAAAATGCACCACCTGATGGTTAGTGCTCCGCGGACCCTTTATCTTGTAAGTGCTATTTCCAAACCGTTCCACCACCTTGAACGGTCCCTTCCATGGGCGATGCAGCTTCCGTGACAGTCCTCGAGGGACGGCCGGGTAATGTAGCCAGACGAGTCGCCTGGGTTGAATGGTGCTCCATGAACTTTTTCATCGTATATAGCTTTCTGACGCCTGTGCTCGGTCCCGCATCTCTCCCTCACGAGAGCATATGCACCTCTTAGTCTTTCCTTCAGCCTTTCCACGTACTCGGGGAGCAGGACTTCCTCTTCGTGACTAATGCCATACATCAGGTCTACTGGCAACGTCACTTGTCGACCAAACATGAGGAAAAAACGGACTGAACCCTGTCGATGCGTGGACACTCAAGTTGTAGGCCAGACAAACCTTGCGCAAGTTAAATCATCACGACCATACTCCTTATAACCTCTTTCTGCAATGACTCCTTTGTCAGCAAAGAGGAATTGAAATACATCTGTTTGCATGCTAAGATATAAACGATTTTTTCGAATAGTTCCAGCAGATAGGGAGCGGCTGATTTCGAAAATAAACTGACTGCACTGTCTAAAATTGTACGCATTGAAGGTTGTGGGTTTGCAAGCGCCCTATTGCACATGTGAATTAATTGATACATCGCCTTTGTGTACAACGTACCTTAAGAGAGCAGGCGTGACACATCTGTGAGATACCCACGATGCATCTTCCTTAGGGTAGTCTTGCCACAAAACGAGAAATTCGCGTCTTTCACCCTACTCAGATCGACCCCATAACACAGACAGTAATGGATAATATAGACGTAGATCGACACACTAACGTACCTTCTTTCATGTTGTTACGATCCTTTCGACCGGATAGTAATCTGCACCGGCCATGCCAGCTAGCGTAGTCCCCAGACTGGGCCTGTACCATTATTCGAATAAATTATTACATCAATTCTTATATACATGACGTTGTATTATAATTATAATTTCTACACATATCATTCGCTTTGAGATGGCTGCAGGAGCAGCCTCCCTACCATGGGATGAGGGAGAACTTCCATGCGTTACTATTGGTGATGCAAGAAAAACACAGAACGGACGTATCTCTGCACAAAGTGAACTGTTGCTTACACTAAATGTGCCAAATGTACTGCTGTGTAAATGGCACTATGAAAAGCAGCCAAAGCTAATTAGTGTGCTAAATGCATCAGTTACGTAGCACGCGGTTGCAGTCCGAGAAAATTGCGAGAGACTTGAAACGAACTTGCAAGCATCGTGTCGTAAGGTCGGTTTTCAATACCGATCAGCTACGGGACGTAAAAAGCGCTCAATTTTAGAAGGTCAAACAAGCATTATTGCTCTTGACGGTGAAACAGTCCCATGCGATGAACATTCTACGTTCCTGGAGGAGTATGCAACTGCTGCACTTCAATGCGAAGGACTGGAATTGGAAATCGATAACTTGCGTGAAGCTTTAAAAGCTGAAGCACAAAAGCAGCACCACCGGCAAGACTCGCATGTTCTAATGAACAAATTAGGTAAGCGACTGGAAGAGCTATCCACCCGACAAGCTAGAAGAAAGTTAAAAAAAACTGCAGGCAAATGTTGAATCTGTTTTGTGTTCAGTACTTCACCACAGGCCTATTGCTTTCTGGCCACTTAATTATATGTAAGCTTTTGTTTTAAGTAATGAACTACTTCCGAAGGTAATAAAAAGATCTTGTTATGACTGATGTTTGTTTTATGGGACACAAATATAAGGCATAATCTCCCCGTCTGAAGTAATCTCTGTGGATGCTATCACAGCCTCAAACGTCCACCAAAGGATACTGTCAAAGAAACTAGAGGACCCAGTTCTCATTGTTGTTGAAAGCATCATCACCTGCTGACAGCTCTCTGTGTCAGCACCTCATGCTGCATCCTGGCTACTGGTCACACCTCCTAGTCTTGACCTGAACTTTGAACCCAATGAAGTGTAATTCTCCATCCAATGGTGGCTAGGGATGGACACGGCTAGAGGCTCCTCATGTTCTTTGTGCCCTGGTGCTACTACCTGTAAACAGGGTGGTGATGTTGTCCAGTGCCAGCCATTGAATCACATATATGTAACAATGAGTAAACAAGTACCTACATGTAATACATGTACGTTGTGGGTGCAAGGGTCAAGCATTTTAATAAAAGATGATTGCGTTGGGACTGATACAGAAAACAAAAGATAGAGGCAGCAAAAACTGTTAATCATTTGCAATCACCCCGATGATGGGTGTGGCCTTAGGAAGAACAGTGACTCTTTCATTGTAAGGGCTTCCTGTTCAGCTGATCCTGACAAGAGAGTACACTCAATTTCAGTGATGGATCCAGAATTTCCAGTTTGTGGGGGAGGGGGGGGGGGGGGGGGGGGGGGGAACAAACCCACGTCCTGCTCCAGCTGGGGTATGGGGGAGTGGCTGTAAGCTCCTCCATAGGGTCTAGGGAAGAGCACATTACATTGTACTTCGACATCAACCCATATTTCAACAAGTCAAAGAGTGTATGGAAGCACTTGTGCCTACAGTACATGTACACAGATAAAGCCCATTACATAGAGGTGTAGCTCCTCCCATGGATGTGAGATAAGATAACCACAGGCATTACCACTTACACACACACACACACACACACACACACACACACACACACACACACACACATACACACACACACACACACACACACACACACCCTCCTTCACAAGAAATCCAATCTTCATGTAAAGGTATCTGCCACACTATCTGCCAATGAAAGTGAAGGTCAGTATACACAGCTCACAGGATGCGTATTCATTTTAGCCAGGACAATGGTTGTGTACATGTACACCTTGGACTGCCCTTGTGGGTTTTGTGGTAGCGGTCAGGCCCCAAGGCCAACACAAACAACAGTACCTTAGAAGAAGTACTGAGTATACCATATCAATGCTAATAGTACATGGCTACACTACACCCTTCTCCTACAACTCTACTCTCTGCTAGAGGAGCATACTGCCCCAAACATTCATGACTCCAACAAGTCAGTACAGGGAGGATAAATGGTATGTGTAATTTTGCCAGAGATGTCCCTGCTGGTGTAGTACTACATGTACATGACTACAGGAGGACAGGAGAGAGGGAGTGAGGGAGGGAGGGAGGGAGGGGGAGAGAGGGAGGGGGAGGGAGGGGGAGGGAGGGAGGGGGGAGGGAGGGAGGGGGGAGGGAGGAAGGGAGAAAGTGAGGGAGGGAGAAAGTGAGGGAGGGAGGGAGTAGGTGAGAAAGGAGAGAAAGAAAGGAAGGAGGAGAGAGGGATAAGAGCAAAGAAAGATGGAACACAAACTAAGTGATTGAAGTATACACAATGTACCTGGGCAGGCTGGCTGCAACACTGATGACGCCCAACGCCACATTCCAACTGGAGTGCAATGCCTGCGGGCGTGACTGGAGGACCTGTCCAACAGATAACGTACTGAGCACAGATCATATACATGTACCATGCACACTGTTATTTGCGCATGTTGCACACAGTAGCAGAGAAGACATACATGTACATGTACAAAGTGAAGGGGAGGAGGCCGGTGGTGTTGTAGCTGATCACAGTAAGGGGCAGGACACCCGCCAGAGCACCATTGCAATACAAACTGAAGTTGATGAGGATGCCATTACTGTCAGTTGGCAAGTCCCAAGACACAATTATGTAGGTGGAGCCCACATTCTGCACCGACACAGCATCAAATCCATCCGGTGCTGGGGGATAGAGGGGGAAGGAGGGGGAAGAGGATGACATCACATGCACACAATGACATCACACATACATGTACATGTATAACAGCCAGTGACACACACGTACACACGCACACACAATCACGCACACCGAGGTACCATTCAGGAGGGGATAAGACACATGCTGTAAGGGGTGGCAATGCCATATCTGCTCGACGTGCTGGGAAATCCCTCAAAGTAGACTTTCATGGTCAGCAGTGGGACAATCGTGACAGTGATGGCCGCCGCGTGCACCGTATCCACAGTGACGTAGAAGGTATTGGAGGCCTGCTCAAACAGTACCATGTACCCCTGGCCATCACAGAGGTTACAGGAGGGGACTGCACCACACTCGCACTGACGTACAAGCTCAACATGACCGATGAGTTCTGAAGCTCACAGTGTGCCACTGACTATCGTTGAAGGTTCTGGTACTGTTGGATCCAACGACAGCTGGTCCAGAGCCCACATCAAATATTAACCATGGCAACCCACCATGAAGCTTCACCCCCAGGAAGTCAGTCATTACACTGTTGGTAGAAGAGAATGCCGCTGGGGTTGTAGGTATGGAACTGGACTGTGGCCTGGTTAATAAAACCACAAAGGAACATGTGCCCGCTGAATGTAGCCAGGCCCCTACCGTCGAAGGAGGTGCCCACATCTCTGACTGGGACTTAAGGCTGGGGACTCGATGGTGCAAGGTGTAGGCAGTGATGACATAGTCGGGTTGGAGGGGAGCATTCCATTGGAGGGACATGGAAGAGGAATTGGTATTGAGAATGAGGGGGGAGCTTGGCCCACAGGTGCTAAGGGTGTGAGAAAGATACATAGTGGTTGTCAATGACCACTTGGGATATAATTGAACACATAACACACACACATCATGTGCACATGGCACACATGCATGCAAATGCTGCTTGTGTCTGCTAAGTTGTACAAACTGAATGATGACTGTCACTTTCTTTACGCAAGGTAAGAGAAGGCCATAAAACATGTACCTACAACATCAAATCATGTACATGTACCTGCAATACAAACAACATCCACACACATACATGTAAACACACACCCACATACATATGTGCACATGCACAGACACACACGCATGCACACACACACAACACACACAACACACACACACACAAACACACACACAGACACACATGCATGCACACACACACACAACACACACACAAACAACACACATACAACACAACACACACAACACACACACACACAAACACATACACACACACACACACACACACACACACGGTCCACATACACAACGTACCACTATCCAGTGTTGTGACATTGGCAACACCACCAGTCTGACATCCAGCTGTGGTGCATGCTGCTTCCACAAAGCTGTACAGCGTTGACGGCTGCAGGTTATGTACCACGGGACACTGGAGGTAGTGAGAAGGACGTTCCCCAGTACAGAAACAGCTTACATATTGCAGGCTGTGAGATCCCATTGGGAACTGAGGGGTTAAACTACATCACATTGACAGAGGAAGAGGAGAGTGCCAGAAGCTGAGGGCTTGGAACCCCCAATGGTGCTGTGAAAGGGACCAAGATGTGACAACCATACACAAATACACACACACACACACACACACACACATACACACACACGTGCCTCACATTGATTTTCATTGCAATACAGGGGGTGTGGCACCTAAATGTACTTACACAGCATGCGGCGTGAGCGGGGCTACAAATACAAGTCGTGTTCACAGTAAATTGGGGTGGGGTATATATAATAATCGGAGATCAAACACTTCCAAAGGGTGGGGTTTCCCCAAGAAAGGTGCCCCCCTATCCCACACATCATACTGGATCAGCAGGCCGTTTGGATTGGACAGTGCAGTCACAGCGTTCAGAGTGGAGCAGCCTGGAATGTGGGCATAGCTTGTAATGTCTTCAAGCTGCTGGAGTTGCTTTGGCCACACCCACCGGATGTGCAGGCCTGTACCAGTATGTACGCTGTAAACAGTTGACAGTGTATAGTATTGGACAGGGCAGGATTTACCGCTCCCACCCCCTATCCACCCCCTGGTTTGCCCCTAATTTGAATAACCCAGGGAGAAGGCCAACAGTATACCATATCCACACTCAACAAGGCCAACAGAATAGGGAGAAGGCCAACAGTATGGGGAGAAGGCCAATAGTATAGCGAGAAAGCCAACAGTATAGGGAGAAAGCCAACAGTATAGGGAGAAGGCCAACAGTATAGGGAGAAGGCCAACAGTATAGGGAGAAAGCCAACAGTATAGGGAGAAAGCCAACAGTATATAGGGAGAAAGCCAACAGTATATAGGGAGAAGGCCAACAGTATAGGGAGAAGGCCAACAGTATAAAGACAAGGCGAACAGTATAGGGAGAAGACCAGCAGTACAGGGAGAAGGCCACCAGTCTAACAATAAAGGAAGAAGACCAACAGTATAAGGAGACGGGCAATTAACGGTTCGGGAGTAAAGGGAGAAGGCTACCACTGGTTACAGTACAGGGAGATGTGCACAATTATAGAGAGATGGCCAACTGTACTAGTATAGGGAGAAGGCCATATCTATTCCAAGATATGCACATACATGTAGGGCCGAACACTACCCACTGCCGAACATACCCTACGCTACTAAATGCACATAGTATACTCACCATAACACCTGCGTCTCAGAAGATGAAAGCATGAAGGGCATACGTAGTTCGATCCCTGCATGCATCATTGTGCCTAATTGATGCGCTCCACATCTCCAACTGATAAGTTAATTTGTAATTTGGTTCAATTGCAGTGGTAATTCATTAACGTTACAGACATTAAAGTTTATAACCGTTAACCACTACTAGCTAGCCGACATAATTTTAATAATTATAACTCTACTCTAAGATGACGCAAGGTATTACGCAATGACTACTTCGTTTATGAATAAATTATGCGCGGTAGAAATTAAAATTTGTCTTGATTGTAGTTTACGAATGGTTAATGGTATAATCTTATAAAGCACAGATTCACAATCAGTCTGATTTATCGTAAATTATACACGTGTTTGGAATTCAATTTGAAAAAAAAAAAGCAAGATGACCGCCTATGTATGGGCCATTTCTCCATATGAGGTGTTTGTACCAAGTGCGGGATACATGGTGTGCTAAATTTCAATGCAAAACTCAATTTACATTCTCCAAAGCACACCACTCTTCCACCCTGTTGCCTTTGATACCTCTGGAGTCTGTGGCCCTTGCTTCATGTCTTTCTTGACAGACTTGGGTTGCCGCATTGCGAACACCACTGGTGACAAAAGCTCTCTTGCACACCTTCTGCAAAGGTTTTCTGTTACCATTCAGAGGGGGAATGCAGCATCATTTTTGGAAACTTTCCCTCTCGTTTGAATGTTATTTGAATTTGTGTTGAGTTTCCAGTATTGTATTAATTTTCTTATTAAAAAATAAATTCTATAATCTCTATCCTGGCCCCTTATGCTGGAGCCTGGCTTTCTGTTATCCTTCTCCAGGACTTAACTTACAACTTGACCCTTTGGAATTTCAAACAGCCAAACAGTGGTGGCTAGGCATGAGTGTCTCACAGCATGCTAGCTGTCCCTACTGCCCAGCTCATACTTTGGACTCCCTGGGTCACCATGCTTATGAACTAGCGGTGATGTGACAGTTAATTCGAATGCAGCCGGCATGCCCAGCATCTAATTTTCAGCAAGAACACATCAGCTCTACCTGAGCATCAACTCAGGCTCTCCAGCATGACTCCACAAAAAGATCGCGAAGCCTGTTATGGCGGGTGACCACATCACTTCCGTGCTACATGTAACAGTTACATAAAGCGAGTGTGACAGCGGGGTCTGCAGCCTTTGCCGCCGAGGAAAACAAGCATAGGTCCAATGATGCAAAATGTGCTGAACTGGGTTGGGTGTCCATCTCACTTGCAGTGGAGACGTATGCTGGGGTACAGAAGCTAAGTGGGCATCATCTCAGCTTGCTTCCGGATTGGGCACAAGACAGAACTGCCCGAAATCCATAGAAATCGCAGCTCTATATGGGAGGCTGAACCTGACCCTTGTTAGGGCCAATGTCGGGGCAATCCTTAGCAGAGCATTCCAAGATCATTAATTAACCATAATTGATAGTTATTACGTTACATTATTTCAATACAACACACTAATCATGGGGACCCCTAGAATGTCCATGTTTGGAAGGAGAGATGACTCCACCACTGGAGGAAAATGTGAGTTTCCATTCCTGCTGAAAAGTTCACACTTGGAAAAGTTTATGTGAAGCCCCAAGTATGGACCAAGCTCTTCAATAAGGTGCAGTGCACGTATTACTGCAGACCTCTCCCCTGCAAGGACTCCATCATCAAGATACCAAGCTTCCAGTATGAGGTGGAGACAGTCGTCATCTACCTCTATGCTGGTAACAAGCTTATGGAGGACCAGGGCAAACAGCATAGGGCCCAGTGGATCACCTTGCTGTACTCCTGACTGAGAACTTACCTGGCCCATAGGATGCCACAATGAACTATTATTATAATTATTATAATGAAATACATATACAACAAGTACATGACATACGAACCAAATACGAGTAATAAACATATGTTAATTACCTATACAGTACCCATATTAATTATAATTGCAACTACCTAATCTGCACCCACTACCCTCAATTATTATTATTCAGATACAAGAGAATACAGGAATACAAGATACAATAAAATAGCACATTATTATTATTATTACATACACTGTATGCACTATCATTCTACTACCATTACCTACGCTACTCGCATTATTATTATTATTATTTTCAATATAATAAAATAACATTACAGGGAATATACAAAAAAAGTATTATACTTATGTAACGCACTCACTCACTACTCACTCACTCACTCACTCATCACTCACTCACTCACTCATCACTCACTCACACGCACGCACATCACTCGCACTCACGCACGCACGCACGCACCACGCACGCACGCACGCAGCACGCACGCGCACGCACGCACGCACGCACGCACGCACGCACGCACGCACGCACGCACGCACGCACGCAGCAGCACGCACGCACGCACGCACGCACGCACGCACGCACGCACGCACGCACGCACGCACGCACGCACGCACGCACGCACGCACGCCCGCACTCACTCACTCAACTCACTCACTCACTCACTCACTCACTCACTCACTCACTCACTCACTCACTCCCTCACTCACTCACTCACTCACTCACTCACTCACTCACTCACTCACTCCACTCACTCACTCACTCACTCACTCACTCACTCACTCACAAACGACCAAACGCGGTGGTAGGGCCCGCCCTAGCCCTGCTAGTCTCGTCCGACTTCGTATAAAATACACATGGTCTTCGGAGACAGCCTTGGTGTCCTGTTCCCCTTGCGTAGCCCTAATCAGAAGAGGGGATTCCTCCCTTTTCGCGGCCACTCCTGGGGTCAACACCTCAGCCCCGTCACCCAAATGCAAAGTCCAGCCATCTGGAAACAACTGCATGGAAGTCGGCACCACATTCCTCAGTACCACAGATTATCACAAACACTTGCCGTGCGGCTAGGATAGCAATGAAATCATTTATTGATCTAATTTTGAAAGATGCGATGGTCTGGTTTTATCCTAACCAAATAAGTCTAGTAATCCTGCACCACAATAGCATCTCCTGAGGTCTGTGTCACACATCCATGCATGTGTCATGGCTTTGACCCACCCCCTCTGAGGACCATAGCTATGTCACACCTGTGAGACTGACAGGGTGACCAAACTAAGCGATGTTCTAGGAATCCTGCACCTCATCAGCATCTCCTGAGGTCTGTGACACACATCTGTGCATGTGTCATGGTTGTGACCCACCCCCTCTGAGGACTATAGCTATGTCACACCTGTGAGACTGACAGGGTGACCAAACTAAGCGATGTTCTAGGAATCCTGCACCTCAACAGCATCTCCTGAGGTCTGTGACACACATCTGTGCATGTGTCATGGTTGTGACCCACTCCCTCTGAGGACCATAGCTATGTCACACCTGTGAGACTGACAGGGTGACCAAACTAAGCGATGTTCTAGGAATCCTGCACCTCAACAGCATCTCCTGAGGTCTGTGACACACATCTGTGCATGTGTCATGGTTGTGACCCACCCCCTCTGAGGACCATAGCTATGTCACACCTGTGAGACTGACAGGGTGACAAAACCAAGCGATGCTCTAGGAATCCTGCACCTCAACAACATCTCTTGAGGTCTGTGTCACACATCTGTGCATGTGTCATGGTTGTGACCCATCCCCTCTGAGGACCATAGCTATGCCACACCTGTGAGACTGACAGGGTGACCAAACTAAGCGATGTTCTAGGAATCCTGCACCTCAACAGCATCTCCTGAGGTCTGTGACACACATCTGTGCATGTGTCATGGTTGTGACCCACCCCCTCTGAGGACCATAGCTATGTCACACCTGTGAGACTGACAGGGTGACAAAACCAAGCGATGTTCTAGGAATCCTGCGCCTCAACAACATCTCCTGAGGTCTGTGTCACACATCTGTGCATGTGTCATGGTTGTGACCCATCCCCTCTGAGGACCATAGCTATGTCACACCTGTGAGACTGACAGGGTGACCAAAGTAAGCGATGTTCTAGGAATCCTGCACCACAAAAGCATCTCAAGAACATAAATAATAATAAGATGGACAATAATTGTTATTATTCAACATGTAATATGATCAGAAGACATGGGATACAAAGTATCTTCTATTGCTATTTACAGACTCTTCTAATCCAATCACAGGGCTCATTTCCTTGCAGCATCCTGTAAGGAGTCCGGTGCATGGTTAAATGCCCTGCCGGTTACATCACTGGGACTACCATTTATGTCAAAGCCATACCTGCCAACACTGTGGGGCAGAGGTGTCTCAGTTTGCCACGCATGGCTTAAGCTGCAGAAAGAGTGCAGGACGCCACCACCGCCATTCAGCTGTGAACGAGCATACACAGAGCTTTGGTTTCAGCACATGTTCCATCACGTTTGGAGCCTTCAGGTCTGTATTGTTCAGATGGGAAGCGACCTGATGGTGTTTCAATTGTCCCTTGGAAGTGTGGGCAACTTCTGGTGTGGGATGCAACGTGTCCGGATACTTTTGCACCTTCTTACTCTACAATTGCTGCACACCAAGTTGGAGCAGTTGCTCAACAGGCAGAAGATAGGAAGATGCAGAAGTATAAACACCTTGACTCATGCTACTTTTTCACTCCAGTGGCAATAGAGAAAAAGTGGAGTTTTTGGACCAAAGACAACAGAGTTCCTGAAAGAATTGGGGCATCGATTGAGGCAGGTGTCTAGAGAAGCCAACTCCTTTGCATACCACACTCAGAGACTCTCAGTTGCCGTCCAACGTGGCAATGCAGCTTCTGTGTTGGGAAAAATTAAGATGGACAGTGAAGAGGAAGAGTTTTTAGTATAAAAATTGTTGTATGGTATGAGTGAGTGAGTGAGTGCGTTACGATAAGTATATGTTAGGTCGTGTTTATGTTAGCCATATGTGTATGTATTACTACAATAAACTATACAATAATATGTGTGTACTTGCACGTAGTATGATCATTTTGTGTGTAATAGTCTTAATAATTATAACTATTTTGATTAATAAAATGTTATGACCATTTATTGCTGTATATGTATTTCTGTGTGTGTATATTTCATCAATAATAATAATGATAATAATTAAAGATTAATATTCAACTCAATATACCTGGGTATAGCAAATGCACTCTCTGCTAATAACACGCCATAACTCTTTTCCAATAGCAGCTGCATTGCTTCTGATCCATGGTCAAGCCCCTTGGGTAACTCAGACATGCATTGTACACCCATTACCATATAACTGAGCACATTCAGAATTATTTTGCTTCACAGCGTACTGAACATGTCTTATTATATACCATCCACTATCTCAATCGACACCACGCAGACAGGTCATGGATGCACCAATACACCCAACATTTCCCACTCACATATCATCATCCACACATATTGAAGGGATATGTTATCCGTACGCTGGCACACTGACCTTATTCTGGTCTTTGATCCGTGCACTCCCATCCAACAGCAGACGCACACACTGAACATTTCCACTTCTGATGCTGCCCTCAACGGGTTCCATTCATTCTGCATTAATAGATGTATTGCATATCACAGTGGCAACATCCTTTATAAGTTTACAAAAATATGGCAAAGTCAACATTTCTAGGGACACTTCTACTGCTTGATTAGATAACTATACTTCTCTAAATCGTTGACTTGAGAACCCGTGTACAATAGCACTCAATATGCATTGGTCGTACTATAACGCCAGCCCAATGATATTCACTTCAGAATATTTAGAAAGCACATATCCAGAAATGGCCCATACATACGCGGTCATCCTGTTGTTTTTTTCCACATTGAATTTCAAATATGTTTAATATAATCTAAAAATCGATTTGATTATAATATGCATTTTTTATTTAAAAAAACATTAAGCACCCTTTAACTAAAATCAAGACATTTAAATTAATTTCAACCGCGCATAATTAGTAACATGTTAATACATTTTAATAATTTATGACGTCTACGACGAAACTTTGGCTCACGTGCACATGTAACATTGATTTAATTTAATCTGGTATAATTAAATAGTAAAATAACGAAAGTCTATAATACAGCCAAAGCTTCTGCGTGAGGGTGTGGCGACTGCGGTACGCCCACGCATATGTGAAAAGTCAGTTAGTTGGTAAATAAATCATGCAACGCATGCCGATAGGGACTGACCAAACATTCAGAAATCATGTGTGCACACAATAAATCTGTTATGCCTCATGGCAGTGTGCAATGTGATCTGTTCTTTTATTGTCTACTTGAACCAGCTAGTAGCTCTAACCAAGGATTACAATCCTTGCTCGAACCCAGTGGGATATGCCTCATGTCATTCTCTTTGTCAGTAGCACTCGCGGCATTACTTATCAAAGTGGTTGTATGTTTCAACGCGTATACGTAAGTTCTATCAGTATACATGAAAAAGCTCGGCGATTTTTATATAGACTCTATTGCCTGGTAACCTCGGACAACGCTCAGTTACAATTTCCACGCTTTTCTTGTTCATTTCACTAGTTACGAGCATTATACGTGCATGCATGCACATGCAGTTGATGGTGCATGATCCAATTATGCTGTCATAGTCTGCAATTAATTAGATTAAGTTAATTGTGCATTATGCAAGACAATACGGTGCAAGATAACATGACTGCACCGCTGCGGTAATGAATGCTTGCATGAAGTGCAGTTTACCCATATACATGCATAGCTCTCAATTGCATGCATGGTAAATGCACGATGAAGAGATTAGAACTAACTTGCTGCCCATGCAGGAGGCCTGCATACTTTTACTATCTGTGCGTGTGCACCTATATTGGTGCACGATTCAATATATGCATGATGCAAATGGTTGCATGCATATGGTATATGGATACAATGCAGAGTGCAGCAGATAGTATGCAGGCATTGTTTCCTTACACCTACTGGTTATGATAATAACAAAGGTCAGGTATTGGCATCTGTTTACTACCACTATAATCTTTCGTGCAGCTAGTATAGTCCTTCACAATTCACTGGGATAACTGTTCAGTTGATTTATTATCAAATACGCATGGTTGAATGGATTGATGACTCCAGTTTAAAAGTGACACTATCAATAAACCTAATGTTCGTGCAAGGTTATGTATTGCATGCAGAGCGATCACGCAAGATTATTAATAGGACATTAAATAATAATCGAATCGGATCAGCTTCAAAACGTTCTACAGATCTTGCAAATAAAAAAGCGGTGGAAATTGAAGATGCAACACCGAACTGACTGATCCGCCGCCATATAAACCTAGTCCCTCGTATATATGCTCTGAAAAGAATTAATTAATCAACGATGACCTTACTATATTACCTCCCACCTTACACGCCAGCTGGCGTGGTCACAAATTTCAGATAGAAAGCCGTTTATAATTAGCTGTTCTCAAATGCAGACTACCTAAGTTGCTGTAGCGGACCCGTGGGGTTGGACAAATTTGAACGGTTATGAAGCATTAGTGGCCACATCCCCGCTTGGCAGGA
This sequence comes from Ephydatia muelleri, assembly GCA_013339895.1. Taxonomy (NCBI): domain Eukaryota; kingdom Metazoa; phylum Porifera; class Demospongiae; order Spongillida; family Spongillidae; genus Ephydatia; species Ephydatia muelleri. The sequence goes on from JABACO010000001.1 coordinate 1,959,348, forward strand.
GCGGATCCATGCAGTATTTTGGTAAGGGGCCGGGGTTCGCGGAGCCCTGGTTCAGTACGAAAACGGGGAGGGGGGGCCAAATACAAGAACTGAGACGCGATTCGCCGAAGTGGCGCTCCGATTCTAATTTCATGAGTTTGTGAACATTTAATAAACCTAACTATAATTATTTAGTTTCAAGCTTCATGTAAAGGTACATACATGTAGCCGGCCGTGTTTCTGTTATGACGACCAGTTATTCAACAATGGTCAAGATGGCGGCGCCAGTAACCGAACATTGTTCAAAGGCTCCCCGAACTAGAAAAATCTATGTAATGGAAAAAACAAATGGCATGAAAACATGTACCAATGTGCTGCAAATCATAATAAAGGGTGGCAACTCAATTTTTTTTTAAGATTCAATTAAAAAAAAACAGTGGAATACAGTAATTAGGTCAGAAAACATTGATTTTGTGTATATGTTAATGGGAAGCTATGTTTTGCTTTCCCGGACTGAAATCTTCAATGTAATAGTATGATATTTTTGCACAGTTTGCACCTTACAACCTTTCTACACGTAAAAATGAGGTGGCAAATGTTTTATAACTTGCGGTTAGTTAATTAAATTCAAGAGTAACCTACATTAAAATAGGTGTAAGTCTAACTTTGTATTGAACATATTCGAACCATTGGTACTTATAAATTCAACACAAATTCAAACCACACTACCCATATGTACTAGCAATAGAACGCATGCTATAGGATGTCTTTTTGAACACAATCACTTTCCTGGTGACCGCTGATTTCTGCATATGATATTTTATGTTCATCCTTCCAGCCGCTGCACATGTATATATTACTCACAATATACATTTGTACACTATGCATGCAGTTGTGTGCATTACGTATCAACTGGCGAACACTGTATACCGTTTAATTCGCATGAAGGCCTCTGTTCTGTGATTAACACTCAGGCATATATGACCCACTATAATTACATGTCCATGGCTATTGAAGCAAGGCTGATCTCATTAGAGCCACTCTTGGCCCGTTCAACAAGTTGAATAAACTCTTCTGTCCTAGCACTCCCGGCGACATCTTTCGGTAGCTGCTCCTATAGCGATGGGGCACGTATTCAGTACTTAAAACACTAATTTCATCTTTTAATATAATAGCTACTTGCTGTAGTAACCTACATTCCGCGGAGAACGAACACTCCGACAGTGCTTACGCATGTTTCAACAGTCCCGTAAACATCTCCGCACACAATTACTCTGTGGCGTGACTCGAGTGTGGGAGTGGTGCCCCTCTCACTTCAACTTAATTGGTCTCGATTACGGGCATTATGAATATAATCAGGCTGAGCGCGAACCTTTGTCATAGCAAACGCCACCGCCATTCTGACCAGCATCTGACCTGTAGAGTGTAACAGGTATGTGTGTCTAATACTTCTGCATCCCTCATTAATCCGCTTGATCTACATGTATGATCCGTTTTAGTCTCGGTCCCAGACCCCGTAACCGCAGCAGTGATGCAATGCACCAGCAGCGGTGATGCAGCTGCGTAACGTTGGGTCTGGGCACGAGACTACTCAGGAACTAGTCTAGTCGGGCGTGGCCTGACCGTACGCTAAGGTGGGGCTACGCTCAACTAGAACACGATAGCGTTACTCCTGAACAGCGGTTAGTTATAGAAACCTTCGTGAAGGGATATTTCCCGGGCGTTACGCGCCATTAACGTATTACGAGGACGTCCTTGAAGCCAGTCGTAATACGTTAATGGCGCGTAACGCCCGGGAAATATGCAATTTCTTTGGACACTTGTATCTCCATTAACGGATAAAGCAAAAATTAACGAACAGAACAAGTCAATAGCGGTAGGAACCTTCTACATAGGTACCTATTTTGAACCAATTTGGACACTCCTACCTGAAGATGTGGCCGTTTTGAACCCTACGGGGTATCGGACCTTGTAACGTCGGTACCTCGCATGTGGTATGTTGTGTTAAAAATAGGAACCCGATGGTGTTAATATTTCGGAAGATATATATCGATTTAAAATATGTTATAAAATTAAATCCATGCACAAGACCCATTTTCGTATAGAACGTTCCATATATACATGTATAGATGTGTATAACGCATATCAAATCTACAACTCGCTTTGTTTATATCTGCCAGTGCATGTTGTTGGGATATCGCTATATTAAGCGATGTTTCGCTTTCCGCCTTGTATATAAGTACGTTAGTATTTCGCCTTTAATTTGTTCATTGTTTGATATACCAAATCGCTATCAGCAATGTTTTCCATTGCAGTGCGGGTCGGGTTAGCAGTATCTACTCCATTTCAGTTATGCCCACAACTACGGCAGTGACTCGGAATACGCCAATGATGCCGATTATAGCAATGGAGTTGGATTAGACAGTATCGCCGCTCGATTCGACGAAGGAGGTAATCGAGTTCAATCAGATGGAATTGGACCTCATGAAGAGCAGGAGATGTTTGAACAAGGAACCTTCAGCAATTCTGATGTGCAGAAAGACGATGCAGTATTGATGGGAAAAGGTACTACCAGCAATTAAGCCAACAACTAAAGGTACTACCAGCAAGCCAACAACTAAAGGTACTACCTTCAAGCCAACAACTAAAGGTACTACCAGCAAGCCAACAACTAACTAAAGGAACTACCAGCAAGCCAACAACTAAAGGTACTACCAGCAAGCCAACAACTAAAGGTACTACCAGCAAGCCAACAACTAAAGGTACTACCAGCAAGCCAACAACTAAAGGTACTACCAGCAAGCCAACAACTAAAGGTACTACCAGCAAGCCAACAACTAAAGGTACTACCAGCAAGCCAACAACTAAAGGTACTACCAGCAAGCCAACAACTAAAGGTACTACCAGCAAGCCAACAACTAAAGGTACTACCAGCAAGCCAACAACTAAGTACTACCAGCAAACCAACAACTAAAGGTACTACCAGCAAGCCAACAACTAAAGGTACTAATACCAGGCCAACATGTGAAGTTGTAGGAGAACGTCTGTACCGTGTTATTCGGAATGACGAATCGTGTACATGTGTTACGGGACTCATTGCTAAGAACGCCATGCAATGCGAGTCAAACTCTCACCTCTCATGTTGAAGAAGGTTCTACCAATGGCGATGAGTCACAGTTTATAACATTTACATCAACACTGGATGTGACTAAAAAGATTTTTTATGTAAACAAAAGGCTTGTTACAGTTTCTGTGAAAGTCGCTGATCAAGAAAGTCTGCACCATGTATGATTTCACTGTAAAGAGGATTCGCGACAATTATCTTTTTTCTGCAATAGCCAAGAAATATGCTCACGAGTGGTGCGAAGTTGTGCTTGATTGTGGAAAAACTCCGATTCCATGTGAAGTACTGTGATTGCTCGACTATTGCTGTATAGTAGGACGTAGACGTTCCGTGTATAGTACTCCCGTAGTGTGTAGTGTTGACTGCTGCGCAATTATGTTATATAGTCATTGAATGAATAAAGCCAAATTGTAAATGCAAGCGCTTTAGTTGATGGTGAATTAACGTCCATGCATCGTAACACTGCCTTAACAAGATCGCGTTATGACACTATTATTATGAATAATAGCACGCAGGCCGAACATGAAGAAACGGGCGTCTACGTCCAGAGCCGACTCTTGAAGTGGTCGGGCTTGTACGAATAAATAAAAACCGTGACGTATATATTTGCGCTACAAGGCGACTAAGCCTAGGTGAGTATTGTTATAAGGTACTGCATATACCGTATATATGCGCAGGGAAACTGGGGTGCAGGTGGGCACGAGGTCCCTCAATGTTGTTAGTATACGGAGTACAGTGAATTTATAATCACAACCCTCCCCCACACCCACATACAAACATCACCACCAAATCCTATGAACGTCCCTATGAATCTTGATTTCAGATACATAACTATAGAAAGCTTTTAATCCGACCGTCAGTTTTGCATTGCATATCGGTGCAAGTTTAAATCAGGGTTGATCGACCAGTATTAGAGAGGGTCAGGTTTTTAATCGGCATAGTACTGAGCAAGGCCGTATGAATGGGGGGGGGGGGGGGGGGGGGGGGGGGGGAAGATGATATATGGGAAAGTTTCCGAGAAAAGGGACCTAGCGTGTATTATAAAAAAGCATAATAAAAATGCCTTACGTTTGAAATGCTATAACTTCCGAAGGGTTAACGCTATCGTCTTCCTATTTTCAGCACTTCATATTACACCATTTCTCTATGGTAGAATACTTTTGGGATCTTGCACTTGCTCCTTGCCAGTATTGCAACGTTCGATACCCCACCGGGTTCAAACCCGCCATAACTTTCTGTAGGAGTAATGAAATCGCTTCAAATTCGGTATGTAGGTAGAGAGGTCCTATACCTATCGATTTGTTCTGTTCGTTAATTTTTATGCCATCTGTTACGGAGATACAGTTGAATAAACTACGTGCACGTTTTCCCGCTTGATTCGCGCCAATGTAATAATCCCCGCCTCCCCATACATTGAGCGGAGCGCAATTTGCCCAAATCATTGGCGCGAAACGAGCGCGAAAATGTGCACGTAGTTTGTTCAACTGTATCTCCGTAACGGATTGCATAAAAATTAACGAACAGAACAAATAGATAGATACAGGACCTCTCCACCTACAAACCGAATTTGAAGCGATTTGATTACTCCTACAGAAAGTTATGGCGGGTTTGAACCCCTTCGGGTATCGGACATCGCGATACTGGCATGGAGCATGTTCAAGATCCCAAAATGTATTTTACCATAGAGAAATGGTGTAATATGAAGTGCTGAAAATAGGAAGACGATAGCGTTAACCCTTTGGAAGTTATAGCATTTCAAACGTAAGGCATTTTTATTATGCTTTTTTATAATACACGCTAGGTCCAAACTTTCCCATATGGTCTTACTTAAGACTATATATGGTGAAAATTGATAGTGAATATCATCTCGGCCTCCCTATGTCATTAGAATTTTATTATTGTTCAATGAATTGCTTTGTCTCTCATTAAGAAGTCGCATGTGACAGGCAGGTAAGAGGCAAGCGCCGGATCAGATTGCACGAGCAGGATATATACGTGTATGTTAGTTGACACGAGGTGTGGATTGCAGTATTGAGCATACCACCTTTGGTGTCGATTCAATGTGTACATGGCCATGGAAATAAACAAGAGAGAAGGAAAATATATTTTCCTGTAGCTGTAGAGACCATAGATGGTGCTGTTAGTCACAGCCAAAATCACCCACCGGTGCCGCACACTATATTAACGGTCTCTACAGCTACAGGGAAATCTATTATTTTTGGGCCATCGCCAATTCTTTTCTCTCTTAATTATTTCCATAGCCATGTACACCGGCATTGCATGAATCCACACCAAAATTGATATGGTTAATACCGCAACCTCATAACATCCACTCAGTGTTGTGCCTATAGTGTATTTCTGTCATGGGGACCCGTAAGAGAAACACGTTACACATCTATGTCACATGCATCCCAAAAACAGCCACCGCATGGGAATACGAAGGGGAGGGGTCGATCGATGGACCCCCTTGTTGACGTATGCCTTACACGGCTTGTTGTGGCATACCGCGTGATTGCAGTATTGTCATTGTCGAGTCAAAGTGTGTACGGCCGTGGAAATAATAAACAAGTGAGGAAACCGGCGATTTTCAAAATGGTGTAGTTTTCCTGCAATTGTATAGAGGCTAGTAATATTGGTGGTAAATGAAGCTTTGTTTTGTACTGTATACTCAGTAAAATGATATCTATACCGGTATACAGGTGAATGTACTGCATTATCTTCTGACTTCGATATCTTTGCCTCAATGATGTGCGAGTTCCACTAAGCCGTGCGGCACTTTAGCTTTTCCTAACATCAGTGACATCCTGCATGCTCAAGATCGTTTGTTCACTTGCATGCCTGTCACATGTGAACGTACAGTTAGTGGGCACTAAGAGGAGGTTTGGATAGAGTATATATAATTTCATTGAATGTACTGTTCATTTTGCATGCACGTGCCCACCCATGCAAGACGAATAGAATGGGACGGTGATCTCGTAATTCTCCTCATTTGTAACGTTATAAACGTTCTATGAAAGTAAGGACATGGTCTTAGCCATATATGGTCATCTACATGCATAGTTGTGTTGTTTTTTATAAGGTTAATAATTGGGACCGTTTCCGCGTTACAAAAAGGGCCTAGTGCATAAAATTTCTTGTACAGGCGCAATTGAAATGTAAATGACGCTTGTGTTAAAATGTATGGCTAATTAAAAACTTAGTGCTTTACAACTCCATGACAGACTGTCCGATTCACAGTGCGTAAGAAGCAATGTGTAGAGGACATTACAGACTTTTAGTATATCATACAAATGTTGAAAAACATGCCTTTTTGCGGAAAATCCAAATTTGCACAGAATACGAACATGTACGCCACGAAAAGCATGCGAGCAAAAAGCGGACCCAAGGCTGAGAGATGGACCGTGTTACAACTTGCATGGGTACCCCCGGACAGTGTAACGTATAGGATAATACATCATGCACCGTTAGGATTATATGCATGCATGTGTCTCTCTCTCCACGCAAACGAGCGTGCATGTGTCCCCCGATCAATGCATGTATCAGTCCTGCGTATTGATGTATATAGTGTCGTACTGATTATGTATTAACTTAAGCGATTTTCCGCTTTCCGCCTTGCGGAGCAGTGCATGCAGTGTATATAAGTACGTAAGAGTATATTATACCGTTAGTCCATTATTCGATCCACCAATCGCTATCAGCAATGTTTTCCATTGCAGTGCGGGTCGGGTTAGCAGTAATTCTACTCCATTTCAGTTTTGCCCACAGCTACGGCAGTGACTCGGATTACGCCAGTGATGCCGATTATAGCAATGGAGTTGGATTAGACAGTATCGCCGCTCGATTCGACGAAGGAGGTCATCGAGATGAAATTGGAGCTAATGAAGAGGAGGAGATGTTTGAACAAGGAACCTTCAGCAATTCTGATGTGCAGAAAGACGATGCAGTATTGATGGGAAAGGTACTACAGCAAGCCAACAACTAAGGTACTACCAGCAAGCCAACAACTAAAGGTACTACCAGCAAGCCAACAACTAAAGGTACTACCAGCAAGCCAACAACTAAAGGTACTACCAGCAAGCCAAAACTAAAGGTACTACCAGCAAGCCAACAACTAAAGGTACTACCAGCAAGCCAACAACTAAAGGTACTACCAGCAAGCCAACAACTAAAGGTACTACCAGCAAGCCAACAACTAAAGGTACTACCAGCAAGCCAACAACTAAAGGTACTACCAGCAAGCCAACAACTAAAGGTACTACCAGCAAGCCAACAACTAAAGGTACTACCAGCAAGCCAACAACTAAAGGTACTACCAGCAAGCCAACAACTAAAGGTACTACCAGCAAGCCAACAACTAAAGGTACTACCAGCAAGCCAACAACTAAAGGTACTACCAGCAAGCCGAACAACTAAAGGTACTACCAGCAAGCCAACAACTAAAGGTACTACCAGCAAGCCGACAACTAAAGTTACTACCAGCAAGCCAACAACTAAAGGTACTACCAGCAAGCCAACAACTAAAGTTACTACCAGCAAGCCAACAACTAAAGGTACTACCAGCAAGCCAACAACTAAAGGTACTACCAGCAAGCCAACAACTAAAGGTACTACCAGCAAGCCGACAACTAAAGTTACTAGCAGCAAGCCAACAACTAAAGGCACTACCAGCAAGCCGACAACTAAAGTTACTACCAGCAAGCCAACAACTAAAGGTACTACCAGCAAGCCAACAACTAAAGTTACTACCAGCAAGCCAACAACTAAAGGTACTACCAGCAAGCCAACAACTAAAGGTACTACCAGCAAGCCAACAACTAAAGGTACTACCAGCAAGCCAACAACTAAAGGTACTACCAGCAAGCCAACTCCGATTCCATGTGAAGAAGTACTGTGAATGCTGGACTATTGCTGTATAGTAGGACGTAGACGTTCAGTGTATAGTACTCCCGTAGTATGTATAGTGTTGACTGCTGCGCAATTATGTCATATAATCATTGAATGAAATTGTAAATGCAAGCGCTTTAGTGGATGGTGAATTAACGTCCATCGTCGCACTGCCTCAACAAGATCGCGTTATGACACTATTATTATGAATAATAGCACGCAGGCCGAACATGAAGAAAACGGGCGTTTAATAGGTCGGGCTTGTACGAATAAATAACAACCATGACGTAATATGCCGGGGTGAATATTGTTAAGGTCAGTGCTATATATAGGCGCAGGAACTGCAGGGTGGGCACGAGGTCCCTCAATCTTGCAAAGGCATTTTGCATGCAAAGTAGACTGAATTTATAATCACAACCCTCCCCTCCACACGCTTATACAAACACCCCACCAAATCCTATGAACGTCCCCACGTGGATATTGATTTCAGATACATAACTAAAGAAAGCTTTTAATCCGGCCGACCGACGTTCAGTTTAGCATATCGATGCCGGCAAGTTTAGATCGGGTTGACCGGTCAGTATTAAAGAGGGATAGTGAATATGATCTCGGCCTCTCTAAATTGTGTTATTACTCAATGAATTGCTCTGTCTCATTAAGATGTTGCCCAATCTGCACGTTCGCATGTGACAGGCAGGTGAGAGGCAAGTGATCTTGCGGGAACAGGATATGTATATTGACACGAGGTTTGTAGATTGCAGTATGGAGCATACCACCTTTGGTGTCGATTCAATGTGTACGTGGCCATGGAAATAAACAAGAGAGAAGGAAAGCGGGGAAAAAAAGGCCAAAATGATATATTTTCCTGTAGCTGTCACTGCGCCACAGCATTTAGTATGCAGAGCTGTGCAGAGTCTGCATATCAACCGTATGCAGATGAGTATCATTGAAGTGTTCATATGCAGACGTCTGCATATGAACACTTCAATGATACTCATCTGCATACGGTTGATATGCAGACTCTGCACAGCTCTGCATACTAAATGCTGTGGCGCAGTGTGTAGAGACCATAGATGGTGCTGTTAGTCACAGTCACAGTCACCCACCGCACATTATGGTCTCTACAGCTACAGGGAAATCTATTATTTTTGCCATTGCCGCCTCCCTTCTCTCTTAACTTGATTATTCCCATAGCCGGCATTGCATGAATCCACACCAAAAGTGATGCTCAATACTGCAATCTCGCAATCCACTCAGTGCTATGGCCATAAATAGTGCATTTCTGTAATGGGGACCTGCAAGAGAAACAAATTACACTTGTATGTCACATACGCAGGGGAGGGGTCGATCGATGGGTTCCTTGTTGATTTATACCTTACACGGCGTGTTGTTGTGGAATAACCATGTGATTGCAGTATTGACATTGTCGAGTCAAAGTGTGTACGACCGTGGAAATAATAAACACGTGGAGGAAACCGGCGATTTCCAAAACGGTATATACATTTACCTGCCACTGTAGATGCTAGGATGATATTGGGCCGGGCTGTAGAAAATGAAGCTGTGTTGTACTGTATGTCAGTCAGTAAAATGATATCTATTTACTATCTTCTGACCTCGATAACTCTTACTCAATGATGTGCGAGTTACACTAAGCCGTGCTGCATCTCGACATCCTGCAGCATGCTCATGCAAGATCGTTTGTTCACTTGCCTGTCACATGTAAACGTACAGTTAGTGGGCACTAAGAGAAGGTTGGATAGAGTACAATAATTTCATTGAATGTACTCTTTGTTTTGCACTTGCCCACCCATGCAAGACGTATAGAATGGGACGGTGATCTCGTAATTCTCCTCATTTGTAGCGTTATAATTACATGTATTAATTCACGTTCTGCGAAATTCCGCGTTATAAAAAGGGCCTATTGATCAGTCTCAATTGCTAAGAGAGTTTGCAAAAGCTTGATGTCAAGATAAAATAATGCAGAAGACTCCAAATAACATATGCTTTCAAACTTCTAAACAACCCTCATTTTTTAAAAAGTAATATGACTTGTGACACAGAATGATAATTGGACTGAAATATACAAATAAACATCATCAATTCCTAAATAACGGCTAAACTTCAATGTAATGCTATCATTTTGTAATGTCTTCTCGAACTGGTACGAAAATAATACTTGTGTTGATACATAACTTGTGCACCTGAATTTCAATCTTGAAGCTTAAGAGATGAAGGAATCAGGAGGTACATGTCGTTTAAGTTATTGCACACTAACTTCGTAAACATCTAATATCTGTCAGAAATAAAATTACATCTCCAGTATCTAGCATGTTGTGGACAAAGTAAAACATGCCAATTACAGACAAATCATGGTGTATATGAGCAGAAACTGGGTAGGAATAGTTTCATACCATTGAAAAGATATGAATGGCCAAAGTTTCCACTCTCTTATTAACTGAGACGGACGGATAGTGCGTAAAATTTCTACCATATCCGGAAATTCCTGGACATGTATGCATATATTCAGATTGTATCAGTGGATAGAGGAAAATTGTAAAATCATAATGATATATATATATATGCACTGAAAGGAACAGTGCTAAAAATTGTCAAAGATAAAGTAATTAGTACTTGCGGTCTCGGTCATTACGTCATGCAGTAAGTCGTGCTTCCTGTATACCTATCAAGTGTGATGGATGTAGTGCAAATTTCACGTTGCAACATGCATTAGACTGTAAGACAGGTGGTCTTGTCATCCAACGACATTACGAAGTTCGGGACTGTCTTGGGGATATGGCTGCTCAAGTATGGAGTCAGGTTGTACGTGAAACAATAGTCAAAGAAGCTGAATCCAAAGCAGATGGTCCAGAATTGAGGGCCGATCTAGAAATTCGAGGTGTTTGGACTCCCCAGGTGGAAGCGTTGTTTGACATAAAAGTCATTGGCACAGACGCACCATCACACCTGCATCGAACATCAGAATCAATTTTGGACACAGGGGCTCTAGAGAAGAAGAAGCTATATAAAAAGGCAGTGGAAGATAGGCGAGGTACATTTACTCCTTTCGTAACATCCGTTGATGGGCTTCTCCACAGAGAGGCAGAACATTTTTTGAAGCACATAGCTACCAGCATAGCAGCAAAATGGGAAAAATCATATGCAGAAACGTGTGCATTCGTCAGAGCTCGACTTTTATTTGCCCTGGTTCGAGCATCAAGCTTATGTCTAAGAGGATCTAGGGTAAAGTGGAGGAGTGGACTAGGCTTTGATGATGGGCATCACTTCCTTCAGTCATGAAATAGGCTTTAGCATTTTTTTTAGCATTCGTTTTTTGTGTCTTTCTTTGAATGTTATTCTTGTTTTGTAATTCTTCCTCTCTAATTATAAACCTAGTTTCCATTAAAAAAAAAAAAAAAAAGTAGGTCGTGCTTTACGTCATGAACTAGTTAACTACGCTTGTGCATGAGATTCATTGCTAGAAATTCCTGGTCAATTTTGTAAACGTCCGTCACATTTCCCGCGCACGCGTCCCGCATAGAAATTTATGAAGTAAAGTACCTTTTTGAACACCATAAATTAGGGAAAGCCGCTCGTTAAGTTCCCAGGATGTCCAAGGATATAGATAGTATCGCAGCCTATCACCCTGCCGGGCTGATGTAATTTGTAGCCCCTATATACTACTATAGCTAGCTTCCTCATAAGAATTAGTTCTACTCCATAGATATGTGTGGTTTTTTATAATGATTTTTCATCATTTATCTTCTTGTTGCTCGGAATTGAAGATAGGAAGGTGTTGTTCCCATCATTTCAAATGATGCTAACATGATCAAGGCAACTTTGTACCACATTTTCATGCCCATAGGCTTCTCTCCCTGGCTTCCTGCATGGGACACTTTTGGTCATTATAGGGTACCTAGTTCAGCAGAACATTGAAAAATTAAAAACCGCCCATGCAGGTGGCAGCGTTTAGTGCTGGCCGCGTTGGAACTCGACTGCACGTAAATTTGGTATGTTCTTGGATCGATACGTACGTATAGGGTTGATCGGGTTACTAATACAGAGCTTTATGGTCTCACTCTGTAAAACACGGAGTAGTCCTATAGGACATTATACGTAACTACGTGTCTGTTTCAGAAAAACTAAGGAATTACTGAAGGCTAAGTGTATAAGTAAGGCCTACTGTCAGTGCCGGATTAAGCACTGTGGAGGCCCATAGGCAGTCTATCTTTTTGGCCCCCCCCCCCTCCCCCCCCTCAGCCCCTACTGCCTACTACCGGTAGAACATCAATTGCTTTCAATGGTTTAAATTATCTTGCCAGCCGCCAGTACAGTGCCGGTGTAGCAGGATACCCTGTCCCCCCCTAAAAATTGTCCGGCCGGACCAAGTATCCTAGGCTACATTGTCCGTCGGACAACGTAGCATAGGATACGTTGTCCCCCCTAGGACAATTATTCCTAGGATTATCGGTCCGCTTTAGGATTTGCAGTCCCCCTTCGTTTTTGCAAGCAACGCTTAACCAAAATAGCCCGTTCGATAGGATATTAGTGCATGCTGTTGCGCTCTCCTTAAGAACTTTGAGTGTTGATCACTTTAATGATAATATTAGCTATTTTTAAATCTTCCTTGCTCCCCATGCACCATATCGTATAGATCTAACAATATAGTTATGCTCCTCCGGGTGTCCTGCATGCTCCCTCGATACATATCTAATCTTATACATGCAACTGATAAATACAGCAATGACACAAAATGAATGAAACTTCATGATCGATGTTCACTTCTTGGTGCACAGCCTGCACTTCCAAGAGGATGCCAATTCCCTCCTTGTTACGTTTTCACACTTCGTATGATACCATTCTTTGCAACAGCAACACTGAATCATTCTACCAACTCGTGGCATTCGGCAGCTACAGGAGATCTGGATTGTCTCTTGTGCCACCACTGAACATGTTGAAACATTCCTACGGATGCTCGGGAAAGGAGACATTTGGCCCTTTTCAAGGCAACTTACTAAATGGCTTCTCATTTTGCTGACACAGAATTGAATACAACTTATATCCTCACTGAAACAGAGACTGGTGGCATATGCTATTGCATACACACCACAGTCAGAATTGTTGGTCTTCTGCTCTACATCAATAAATCTAACATCTACTGCATCATTGGTGGAAAACATCACAGCATAAATCTGATCAATAGTACACATTGTGACAGTGATTGGTAATGGCTGTCATAAACATTGACTGTTGATGCTGGCAGACCAATAGTGGATATTGTCAGCCAATGGTTTTTACCATTGTGCAGTATTTGGATGAACTCACTTCAAATAACATCAAACAACAACCGAGTTCCTAGTGTAGTATTTTGAAATCCTGCTGCTCCAAACTGTTCCCTAAGAATGCTTTGAGCTTGATTGATGATGGTGTCATCAAGCCATCCAGTACTGGATAAGACAGTATTTCTCACTTCTTCATCCAATGAGCACCTAGTTACAGCCTTGCCTGGAGAGGTCAAATCCAATAATTAAATCAAAAAAACCAATAACTATGAAGGAATAAAACTAACTAATAATGTTGATCAAAAAAGGTGCAATATTTTAATGTAAATCAACACATGCATGCATACAGATATTAGTAACAATATACATGTCTTACTCTTTGTTGGTGAGCATGACTTCATTTCTGATTTGTTCCATTGTTTTCTAGTGTCATACAACCATTCACACAGTGCATCCAAGTCAGCAGGTGACATCAAACAGTATGCTTTATCCATTAGGGAAACTTCTTATATGGATGTTGTTTTGCAGGTCTTGATCCAATAAGTCAAGAGATCCATTTGTTCAAAAATTCTTAAATCATTTTGATAGGTTCCACCTTTCTTGAATTCCATAAAGCTTTCATACAACCCATCATTACAAATGACAAAGTCACCACCACAAACCTCCCTTAATGGACTCATCTTATCGTATTGACGAGACTGTAGCCACAAATCTACCATCAGATCTCTGCTTAGTGCAAACTCACCTTCATTGAAATGCATACTTGAGGGCTGTGAGATAAAATAAAGTATTTTAATTAAAATCAAACAGGTGTAATTAGCTTACATCAAATTCATCTTCATCAGCCCAAAATGCCAACATAGCAGCATAAGCGCAGTAGATGTGAAGAGTACAGCTGGTTATCAAGAGAAGAATTAGCTTTAGTTGTCAGCAAGGAGTCTTTACTGTGATAGTGAAGTCATCTTCATCTTGCTTGTAACCTGTCCCCTCTTTTGAGTTCTCCTTTAATCCACACTGACTAATAACAGCTGAAAGTTTTTTATTCTGTGTTCCTTCCTCATTTTGAACTTCATCAGGCAATGTAGTACATTTTTCAGTCATGATTTGAATATCTTCATCTTCATCTCTGTAGTCCAGTACCTGTTGACTAGAAACATTGCTACAGTTTCCTTTGCGCTCATGATACAGTTTTAGTCTGCTTCCATTTATCTTCTTCGCAAGCGTTTTCAATTACAGTTTTGGAGGCTGTACAATCCCTTCTCATGGATCACAATGATTGAGTAAGGACCTGTCCATCTCACATCTGATTTTCCTGCTTAAATTCCTCATGTTTTTCACAAGCACAAGGTCCCCTAATTGATACTCTTCTGATCTATGTCTTTTATCGTAGTAAGCCTTTTGCTTCTTCTGTGCTTTTTTAATCTTCAGGTCAACCACAGGAAATAATTCTTGCTTCATTTTTACATGTGTAACATACGATTGCACTGTATCACTATCCACATGCAGCTTTTCCACTGTCTGATCTGTCATTTGCAGTTCGACTGGAAGCACTGCTTCCCTACCATACATCAAGTAAAATGGTGTAAATTTTGTTGATGCATGTATACTTGTACGATAGGAAAACAAAATAGCATCTATGTCAATCATCCTGTTCAGGATTGAGATATTTCACAATTGCTTTGGTCACTGTCTGATTCATCTGCTCGTCAAGGCCATGTGTTTGAGGGTGATAAGCACTAGATACTCGGTGTTCAATACCTGCCATTTCAAAAAGTTTATCATTGAGAGCATTGACTTGATTGATTGATCTTGGTCAGGTATGCAGACACTGAAGCATCCGAACCATGTAATGAGTGAGAGAAGAAAATGAGCTACACCCTCAGCTGATTTTGCTGGAAGAGCTTGGGCCTCTGGCCACTTAGAAAAATAGTCAGTACATGTTGCAAGGTATCTGTATTAATGAAAGTAATAATACTCTTATCAAAATGTGTTAACATCATAGCAATGTTTGAGTATCACATGTAGCAGGCTGTAATCATTTAAAATGTTGAATGCTAGGTCAATCTTACCCTGTAAACCAGTTTTGTTTGACCAACAATGCACTTTCCTTCTTCTGATATCACAGTACTATAACCCTGCCAAACTAACATAATTCTAAGCACAATAGGAGAGGAAGTCATCCCAACACAGTTAACAGTCATTCCTGAAACTAGAACATGTCTTAGTTATTTAATTTTTATTTGCTGTGGATGCAAACTGTCATGAACCTAAAATGATAAAATGTGCCTATTTGATTAACTGCACCAGAACTATGATCATTTTCCGGAATTGTATATGTGCATTGTTTAAGCAGAATTGGTATTTTATATTCTACGTCGATTTTTTCCCCAATGATCACTATTAACACAGTACGGAAATTAATTACATTCATATGCTGTTTAAACCAACATACCTATTTCCTCTCAGTCTTTGTGAGCGTAAGTGGACCTACAAGGTCAATTCCTATTTGATGCCAGACTTCAGATTTTACAGCAATTGGATGTAGAACTGGAACCTCTTTGTGCAGTTTTGGGTTGGTCTTTTGGCAGACTTCACAAGTACTTACATTTTCTTTTATGTGCTTTGTCATATCGCGCCAATAGAACCGAGAACAAATTTTCTGTAGAGTCTTGTCACGTCCAAAATGACCACCACCTTAGTTGAATATCACAAGAATTAAGGAGGAGACTAGTAAAAAAAATTACGAGTACCCGTATCGCAGCTGCATGCGCATATCGTCAACTAAAAAACTCACCTACTAGCTTCCCATCGTGGCAAGATAAGATCACCTTCATTTGATCCTTTTTATTCACAATCCATTCCTTTTCTGTCATGTCGGCCATATTGCTTCTGAGATAGAGCAAGCCTTCCTTCATCACGAAACTGCTTTTCCGATTTACTATAGCATCCACCCGATACTCGCCATGTTTCAGATACTTAAAAATCTCGTTGTAGAGTGGTACTTACTGATCTTCATCGTTCATTCTTCTAGAACCAATGGAACAATTTTGTCACACGCTTCCGACGTCGACTGCGTTTGAGAACACGTGGCGAATCCAAAAAATAGTAGGTGTTATACCGTATACTGTGCCTGAAATTCAGACGCGAGCTCTCAGTGTATATGTCGAGGCCCAATTTCAAACCGCTGGCCCGCTTTAAAGCGGGCCAGCCCATTTTAAAGCGGCCAGCTGGACCGTTGTAAAGTAATGCATGAAAGTACGAACCTTAGCATTCTAGCTTCGATTTGTGATAACTATCACGCTTTTAGGTAAGCAGAACGCCAGTAGCGTTAAATCGGGCTGGCTGGCCCGATTCAAAACCGGCCAGCCCATGGTCCGCATGCGCACATTAAGGTGTTTATTGCCTGCACGTGGCGGTTGTGTGTTGGTCGTTGCTGTGGTTTGAAATGTCGAAGGACAATTTCGAGGAGTATTTGGCCAGGACCTTCCCTGACGATGATAAGAGATCTACCAGTGGTGTCATACACAGGAAGCTAGGTCAGAAAATCAAGGATTGTCTTCTAGGAAACGGGTCTTTTGATAAGAACTTCAGATGCATGGTAAAGAGACGTGAATTTTTGCTGTTGAATTTGCCGAGAGTGGGTATGAGGGATGTACTGGTGGTGCCAGCAAAATATGAAAAGGTACAGCTCAGTTGACTCTACAGGCATGCGCTTTTCACTTATAAAATATATCATAGATTGAGGATAATTTGCTTCTTGGGAAATTCCGCATGGTATTTTATGTTGAAGACTATTGAAACACCCTTATGGAAGTTCATGACAAACAATTGTTTCATGCTGGTTACAGGAAAACCTTCCATAAGGCATGCCACAGTAGTATTGTAACTGTGATTGAGATAATAAGCGTATTTCTGTATAAATTAATTCAGGTGCAAAGCATGTATTGTGGAATTCCTCGAAGCGTCGTTCTAGAGTTTGTGAAGGCCTGCACAACGTGTCAGCTGCGCAGACCACAACGAGTTTCAGCTCCATTGAAACCAATCCTTGCTTTGGGATTCATGAGTCGATTACGGGTATTTATTGTCCGTTGCTTATTGCATTGAGTTATGTACAGTTACATTTGTAGATTGATGTCATTGACATGAGGCACCTGCCCGATGGTGAATATCACTGGATTTTGCTCTGCATAGATCATTGGTCTAAGTTTAATTTTGCCTACCCTATTCCATCAAAATATGCAAAATGTGTAGCAGAATGCCTAGATAAAAAGGTGTTCCCATATTTTGGCATTCCACGTATTCTGCAATCAGATAATGGAAGAGAATTTATTAATCATGTCATTCAAGAGCTTATAGATCAATGGCATTCAAACATTCAGCTTGTAAGTGGACGACCTCGCCACCCTCAATCACATGGAGTGGTTGAAAGAGCTCATGCCACACTGGAGAGAAAACTGTCAGCAGAAATTAGCAATGGCAAAACTAAAATCACACCACCCTGGGCCAAACTACTTCCAAAAGTCATTTGTAAGTTTATAAGATAATTTGTATAATTAATCATACTGCAATGTTTAATATTTTTAAATAGATTCTATGAACACCCAAGTTCATGACACTACTGGCAGATCTCCTTATGAGTTGGTGTTTGGTCAAATGCCCAGAGAAGTTGTATTTCCATCAAGCACAAAATCTGCTATTATTTTGGAGGACTTGGAGGCTGATGGTGTTGTCCTTGACAGTGTTGATTGTCACAATAGTGCCATAAGTTCCAAATGTACAAACGACAGTGAAGAACCTTGTCAGGAAGGTAATATCTGTATTGGTGAGAATCCAGATGTGTCTAAATGTGATGATGATGATGACGATGATGGTGATGGTGAGCCTGAGTGTCTTCAAAAGGATGATGATGATGACCAGCATGATGAAGCCAGTGGTGTTAGTGAAGATGACGAGGGAGTTGTTACAGATGTTGATGATATTGGTGATGAAAAAGAGGTGGATACAAATTCTGATGGTTTGGTGCTAAGAAGGTCTAAGCATTTAGCAATTACCAAAAAACACATTCAGGTATACTAAGTTATGGTTATGAATATTAATACCGGTACATCCCTTTCATCTCAGGTACGACAAGCAGCTGATATAAAATATCTGACAGCGGCACAGAGAATGGCTAACCGTTACAACAGGAAGAAATGGGTGAAGTCATTTGGTGTGGGGGATAAAGTATCAGTAAGGATACCACGAATTGACTGTACATGTTCAGACTTGCTTAGGTTACCATGTCGTATAGTTGAAGTATTAGGAGGTGTCCAAGGGTGTCTATCGTTTACAGTAAGCAATTTTGAATTTTGTATATAATGGAATGACTTTTTTAATTATATCTTTAGGAGTGAACATGGAATACTGTCAACATGTTATCCTGCCAGTCAGCTTGAGGATATTGGTGGTCCACTTTGTTGTGAATTTAATGGATGGAAAGAGATGAAGAAAATATCATTACGAGAAGCAGCTAAACACCAGGCACCATGGAATTTATTTACAGCAAATGCTTGTAAATGCACCACTGGCTGTTGAATAAAACAATGCCGATGTTTGAAAAAGAATCTTGGTTGTACCAGTCACTATCATGCTGGGAAACAATGTTCTAATCAACAAGATACCAAGCTTTTTTGTGCAAATGAATCAAAGGTGCAACAAAAAAACTGTGATATCAAGAAAAACAATGAAATGGCAAGTAAATAAAGAGTTTCATGTGTAAGTAAAAACATTAACTCAATAGAACTCAAATCATGTGTATTGATGGCATCGTCTTATACAGGTGCCCTGGCTCAAATCATTGCATCTCATGCAAAATGATAAGTTAAGCTTGGAAGCAAAACAGTGCTTGAATGACAAACACATCCATGCTGCCCATAAGATAATGCATCAACAAATTGATAAACTTCATGGGCTTCAATCAACTCTCCTGGAACAGGTTGGTACAGCCCAATGATTTTCTCCAATTGACGGATGAGGTGAAGGTAAATACAGATTGAAATTAATGAGGGATAACTAAATAAATGCTCTGATTTTTTGACAGCAATCCAGATATTATATGATCGTGAACGAGGACATTGGGTTACCACATGGTTTTCAAATGGTAAAGTATATTTGATGGACTCTCTATTTGCTGAGAATCTATCACAAAGCATAGAAATGCAAATATCTGTAATTTTTCGAAATGCTGACAAGGGAAATGGAATATCAGTCACTGCCCTTCCAGTTCAGCAGCAACATGTATGTGGTGTGATGCGCGTTGCACTTGCATACCATGCAGCTGCGAGGAACAATGTAGCTGAAATAACATTTGATCAATGTTTGATGTGGCAGCATCTCATTGTTTGCTTTGAAAAGGAATCTTTTAGCCCTTTCCCAACTGCATCAAACACCAATGAAATCAAGAGAAACATGTTGAAGGAATTCACCATTCTGCTGCATTGCCATTGCAATCTACCTGAGTGCTATGATAACAACATGATAAGAGTGTGAAGTATGTGGCAAATGGTTCCACTACAGATGTGTACAGCTGAAAAAAGCACCTAAAACCATGTGGAAATGTTCCAATTGCTAATTCAATCTTTGACAGTCACTTCGCATTTATCAACTACTTCATATTACGACTGCAAACACTATACACAATGCTATAAAAAAATAATGCTTGTATATATAATTATGATCATTTTTGTCTTGTTATTAAAAACTGGTCAGATAGCTGAAATTAAGGTGGGCTAGGCGGCCCACTTTAAAGCCGGTTGAATGGACAGTTTTAAAATCGGGTATGTGGTCCGCTTTAAAACCGGCTGACCCGGTTTAAAGCAGGCCAGCTAGCCGGTTTTAAAGCGGGCCGGCCCGGTTAAAGCAGGCCAGCTAGCCGGCTTTAAAGCCGGCAGCCCGCCTTAAAGCCGGCCAATATACAAATCGGGCCGTAACATATATACGCAAGTAACACATCCGAACGGTCAACCAAAAGTTCGAAGTTGCAAGGAGGGACAAGCTATCCTAAAGGCGGACAACGTATACTAGGATAGGGTGTCCGTAGGGGGACAGCCTATCCGGGGGGACAAGCTATCCTGTTACACCGGTATTGAATTTCCAACTGCGATACGAAATACTTGAAATGAACCATTTCTTCCTGAAATCGATATCAACATCAGCAGGATACGCGTCGAATCACATTATGATTTTTTTAAAAACGATTAGTTCTATACATTATGTTACAGAATGTAAACATTCTGTAACATAATGCAAGTGACAAATCATTTGAAAATCATAATGTGATTCGACGCGTTTTTTTCCTGTGTAATTCTTTCTAAATGTCTCGGTTGCCTGTCTTAATTCGTCATCTGTTTTGGATGGAAATTCAACTAAAAACCCATGCAAAAAACATGCAACTGAATTTTGTCAGGCGTATGCCTGCACGCGACGGTTGAGCTCAGCAGATAGTCTATCCAATATCGGTAGATAGGTTTCAATCCTGAACTTGTCTTTCCAAGAAGTACAACTTCTTCCGCGTCACCATCGTCGTGATGCCGTTTCGCTTGCGCAAACGATTAAAGTCGTCAGAGTATTGTGTTTCAACTTTCTCGTTCGCCTTCTCTTCGTATTCAGCAAACAGAATCTGATATCTCTGTGATGTTACAAAATCTGACAGTGATTTCAGCAGATTGACGGCCGCTTTGAGTTCTATCGTTTCTTTCTGTAATGATTATTGACTGCATCGATTTCTTTCCAAGATGACAGCCCAGAAAACGGACATAACAGCGGTTTCCTTCTTCAACAGATAACGCAGCTTTCTGCAGCAGAACTCCTACCAAGTTTAGCGAATGTGTTGCGCAGGGAATGTAGTGTGCAAGTGGATTGATTTGGCAAATATGTGCCTGAAGACCATTGTAACACCCCGACATGTTTGCGGCATTGTTGTAAGATTGTCCTCGTAGATTTTTAATATCAATGTCACATTTGTTTAGAACTTTCAAGACGGTCGTAGCAAGAGCTTCTCCTGTGTGACTTTCAATTGGGATGAAGGTGGGAAAGCGTTCCACACAGCAAAAACAGAATGATGCATTTCACTCCATGACACTTACATTAATGTCACTCCTGATTTTTTTAGTGACAATTAGAGTGAATATCACTAGTTTTCACTGTAGTGAACATTGCTAGTGATTGACACTTTAAATCAATGAAATTCATTGCCTGCTGTATTTCTAATAATACACTTCGCATACTGTTGCAAGCACGTGAAACAATAACGTCAAGAAAGGTTATGTAATAGAGTTTTTCCATGAACGAGTACGGGAGTCTGGAATCCACGAACCTGCGCAGCCCAGACAACCAGAGCCTAAGGCAGTCCCTGACGGCGCGCACAAGGGCCGTACTCCAGAATGCCGGAGGTACAGGTTTACTTCCCAACAAACACCATGGGGGGGCACACATCAAGGGCGTAGACAGCTATTTATGAATGGGGGGGCTAAACACACTAATTAGTTTTCATGGTTATGTCACGTGTACACACGTCGCTGCTATCATGGCTTTCCAATTTCAAAAAAACACCGCTCGAGGCCGAGAGCGAGAGTTCATTGTCTGTAGGTTGCGATGCGCCCAGCACTAGCAAGCGGCCGCCAACTGATACATGTAATGTTCTGAACACTACATGTATAGCAATCAGTTGAACCCGCGGATGCAACTAGGCAGGCAAACGATTGCAGTAGTGCCGCTAACTCAGGTACTAGTACAACTTCATTGATAGATTTGTCAACGCCCTTGCAATCTTCAATCACACCTTTGGAGTCTGCACAATCATTACTTCCGCAAAGTTCTCACCAACCGATTTTGGCCCCTTTTCCTAAACGCACTATGGCAAGCAAACACGTTCCTTTTGTTCATCTTGGTACAGAAAGTATCAATATCAAGAAGGAAGTGACACAGTACTGTGTTACTATTGTATGATGGCAGACAAGAGAGGTCTGGTATTGCATGGAAACAAAGATGATGCTTTAGCAAAAAGTGGCGAACAAATTGAAGCATTCATACAATTGAAATGATTTCATACAATTATTGTAATTGTATTCATACCAATAGGATAAAACTGGGGGGGCTATTGCCCCCCTTGCCCCCCCCCCCCCCCCTGTCTACGCCCTTGCACATGGGTTGGGGGGAACACGCTGTCGCAGACGACGGAGACGAGTTCTATCAGCAGGAGCGTGGAGATGGACTTGGACATGGAGAGGCTGAAGGTGTACGGGCAGATCTTGAGGAGCAATGCCTACCATCTGGTGAGCACGCTCATCCCTGTGGACGGGCTAAAGGGGTTGGTGGCTCATTATAGTGGGTAGCGCAGCACACAGTAGAAGCCGAATTTTCCTTAGCTAGAGCGTGCATTCCGGTCCGATCGCGAACTGCTGTTCTCGATGAACTCTCTTCAAAGCGCTCAACTCGTCTTACTCAAATGCATCGCTCAATGCTGGAAGGAAGGAAACAAATAGCTTGCCAAAAGGTCGTGTAACACCGAACTTACCTGTTCATAAATAACAGAACGTGAGGTCACGCATGCGCAACGAAATATATTTTTAGCATGACTTTACATGTATATTTGTTACAATTGTGAATAATCAGCATGTCTCACGATGACAAGAAAGGACGCAAATAGCTAGGGTACACTGTAGGCATTCAGGATGTCAAGATATAGAGTTGTCCAAATGTGAGGAAAGCTAAACAGGACTTTTGAGCAGTTCCAATTGCAAAAAGTGCACTTCTCTCAGAGTGTATTTGCTGTCCAACAGTATTTCTGTGTATGTGTGAATGTGTGTACATGTATGCATACACATACACACATGTGCATGTATGTTAATATGTGTGCATTGTGTGTGTGAATGCGTGTGTATGTGTGTATTTGCATGTGTGTGTATGTGCATGTGTGTATGCAAGCAAGGGTGTGTAACCTCCTCTGCATAATGAAAATCGATTTTTCCGAATACTTTTAAAACACTAATCGGTTTTTGTGTACCTGAAAATCGATTTTTCTGAATAGTTTAAAAAACAAAATCGATTTTTCCGAATAGGTTTTGCCAAATTTCCTGCCGAATACCTAGGTTATTCAGGTTATGGTGCTTGTGGAGTGCACACTGAGAAGATAATTTATGTCTGCACAGAAATCCACCTGGTCTTGCACCCATACTACAGCTATGCACGTCAGTTGAAAACAGAGACACAAAGGTCTACAGTAGCATGTGTTTGCCAAATAGAGTTTAATAAATTGTATATCTTTACCATGCACTTGTACATGTGCATATCAATAGTAATGTAAACCTAACCATCCAACACTAATCACTGAGACCAGACATCACCATTAAAAACTCACCCCACAATCACGTACTCTGCTTACAATCATCCAACAACACTCCATTCACGTTCTCGCTAAATACATATGAAATTTCCCATCAGTACGATTGCGTAATACTCTCTAATTCATATACATACTCAAACAGAGCGTGCATACTTACTTGAAGTGGGTGAAAAGTCTGTCATTCTATTTCACTCGCTAGCGCAATACTCAGATATGTGCACTTCGTATACCACTGTACAATAAAACAATGTAATACATAACTTTATTGCTACTACATATAAACACAACTCGTGGCATATACTAATGAACTTAGTTACTTACTTGAAGACGACGGTACGCTGTATATTATGTAACCCTAATTGATGCACATTAATTATTTCTATCTATTTACTCAATACCTATCAAATTATTAATTGCTTCCGATGTCGTCGCATGTATGTATAAATAGTAAAAACAACAGTGATGTAGTTATATATATAACTCTAATTATGAAATACTCAATTGAAAATCATATCTGGATATTGGTATAAAAAGGTATTCGAATAATGGGCGAATTGTCGATGCTGACGACGAATACCTAAGCACCTCCGAATGGAGAAACATAAACCGGTTATTTAGAATAGATAAAATTCACTAATCTATTTTTCCGAGTATTGCTAAGTTGCTATTCGAACGGATAGGTTTTTGCGAATATCTGAATAACACGAATAACCTGATAACCGGTTACACACCCTAATGCAGGCCTGTAGCCAGGGGGGTTGGTCAATCCCCTTCGTTTGATGCCTGATTGTGAGGAGGACCCCCCCCCCCCCTCCCCGCTTTCATATTTGGCTAAATGTGCGGCCCTTCCCCAACAGTCATGCAGTCCTATTAATCGACGCTCCCCCTGCCAGGCTTCCTGCCTATGAGCCTGTGTATGCATGTGCCATGTGTATGTGTGCATGTGTGTCCTTATGTGTGTATGTGTGTATGTGTTCATATGTGTATGTCTGTGTGTTAGCAGGAGTCTGTCATGCAAGTGTGTGCATGTGTGTGTGCATTGTGTGTTTATGTGTGTATGTCTGCATGTGGGTGCATGTGTGTGTGCATTTGTGTGCGTTGTGTGTGCATGTGTGTGAATGTGTGTATGTCTGCACGTGTGTGCATGTGTGTGTGCATTGTGTGTTTATGTGTGTATGTCTGCACATGGGTGCATGTGTGTGTGCATTTGTGTGCGTTATGTGTGCGTTGTGTGTGTATGTGTGTGAATGTGTGTATGTCTGCATGTGTGAGCATGTGTGTGTGCATGCATGTGTGCATGTGTGTGTGCATGTTTGCATTGTGTGTGTTCATATGTGTGTGCTAGCATGTGTATGCGTGTGTGTTGTGTATGTGTGTGCATGTGTGTGTATGTGTTCATATGTGTTGTACACATGTGTATGTGTGTGTGTATGTGTACATGTGTGTGTGCATTGTGTGTGTATGTGTGTGTGTGTTCATGTGTGTGCGTTCATGTGTGTGTGTTAGCATGTGTATGCGTGTGTGTTGTGTATGTGTGTGCACGTGTGTGCGTGTGTGTACGTGTGAATGTGTCTGTGCATGTGTGTATGTGTGTGCATGTGTGTACATGTGAATGTGTCTGTGCATGTGCGTATGTGTGTGCACATGTGTGTGCGTGTGAATGTGTCTGTGCATGTGTGTATGTGTATGTATGTGTGGCATATGTGTACATGTGTGTAATGCACATGTGTGTATGTGTGTGCATGTGTATGTGTATGTGTGTACACATGTGTGTGTGGTTATGTGTATTTGTGTGAGTACATATGTATGTGTGTACATGCACATGTATACATGCATGCACATGTGTGGTTATGTGTACGTGTGTGCAGCTCGTGTAAAAAATGTGTACATATAAGTGCATCTGCTATGCAAACATGTGCATGCATGTGAACATTGTCAAATAATTAATAGTTATGCATTTATCTAGTATCAGTCATTACACCAAATGATATTTAATCCCACAACACTGTACCTACAAAAAGTGTTCAAACACTTCAGTACTTTAGCCTAGTACCATTACAAGTGTTGGGCAGCATTCATTCATCCAGCATATTTCTTCACGATTGCTATCAGGATCTGCATGTGGCATATAGACATACATGTATGTAGCCGCATGAAAGTACGAACACTTTTAGCACACACCCAATGTTCAAGCTGCAACAGGTCTGTTAAATATATTTGTAAAGGACTACCTACATACTTTCTGCTAAATGTCATGCAATATGCTGCTTCCTTGAGCTATATGTGATATTAAATGCATACCCATAATAGATACTTGTGAGTAATAATGTATATGTTCCCATGCCATTTTACTAGGGTGTGGTCTAAATAGAATCCAGATGGATACACAGTCACTGTTACCACACAAGCACTGCCTTTGTACTTAACCTTCACTCTCAGCACAAAGTGGCATGCAGGATAAAAAACAAGCTTGCATCAAATTTGAAATTTAGCAGCATACTGGGGTACTATAACATGCTAGCGAACCATACACACAGCAGTGCACACAGGCACGCAAGCCTTCATAAGCACATCGAGATTACATGCATGCATACGGTAATTACATGTTGAAAAAGCAGCTGTAGGCCTACTAGTATACTAGGAATGCACACGCGCACGCGCCGCTGGGGTCACCAACGCACGGGCCATGGCCAGCCTATGGTAGACGTTTTGTACTGGTACGTTGTGTCACTTGTGTGCGTGCATACCATTTAGATCACTTGAAGTTCAGTATCACCAACTACGAAGTCACAGCTGCCTTCATAGTCACAAACCACGCCCTCACTCCGTCAGAAAGTAATTACTAAACAAGGGGCTGGGAACTATCGCAATGGCGGTAAATCAGTGTTATGACAACACACCTTTAAAACAACCTAACACCCCACCCTTGCTGGGGGTTGCTCCTAACACCCTAACGCAGCCTGCCACAACCCCAAGATGTCAGCTCAACACCCTTGTGTGTTGCCATAAGCCCATAACACTCCCTGGGCTGTAACACTCCTCAAACCTAACACCCCTAGGGCCTTTTTTTAACAGTGTAGTTATAAGTTAAGGATGTAAGTTGTAGCTGCGATCATCATTGCCCTCATATAGGTCAATACCCACAGCGAACACACCATCAATTCCTGAGCCCACTGGTCTATGCCGGTTAGGTCAGATGGTATTGACATTACGAGGGTTCAATTGCCCCGTATCCGTATATCGACTATACCAAGCCGGGCTAGTCTGGCGTAGCCACACCCTCGCGTATACACGTGTATACGCGAGGGTGTGGCTACGCCAGACTAAAGCCGGGCAGAGTCATACCGCAGAGAATGCTTGAATCAAACCAACCTAAAAACTTTGCAGTCTATCGGTCTACCATTAACGTAGTGGAAGTCTGGGTGGTTATCTTGTTTGGGACTTCATTTGTGTGGACACCAAATGCAGCCTCACACGTACCTGTATGATGCAACAAGGGAAGCAAAGGCTGTAGCCGCAAGTGCTGAAGCGCGCAAGAAGAGATTAGAAAACATTACTACATAAATTAACTTTATTGATCATGAAGCAAGTAATTGATTTTCACAGTACAGAATTTGCTGAACAGTTTGCATGCATGGCCCTCCATATAGATTCCGGGAAAGTTGTAATTGACAATCAGTAAGCACGCGCATGCGCATTACGTGCAACTCGTGATCCACGGAAATATTTATTTATGGCGACTCCCTACTCAAACGTAAGCGATAACTTGTTTGGCTGTGTTATATGTTGACCTACGAGGAGAGAGGGGGAATACCGATCTTGCATTTGGATCAGTCGCTAACTCGTTCGTGTGTGTCCAGCTGTTTGCGACGATCACTGCTACCCGATTACCTAGTTATTGGCACAGCTAACCTGATTCGCCAACCAAAATGCACTAGTATCCGAGATGATGTTTTACGGTACGATGGGTATAGGCAGAGATAATATATAGAGGGATTGGAAACGAATCACGTGCGCCATAGACTTAGGCAATTTTAATGCGCGCGATCCTCGCAAGCACCTTAGTAGAGACCAAAAAGGGGGGGGGGGGGGGGGCGGATTTTGTACTTTGAATACAAGTCTTGAATGCCACAAGGTAACTAACTACCCTTTTTCGATTTTAATACGGGCAGCGTATAGGCAATCCACCATAGATTCATTAGGCGCTGCCAGATTTGGTGTAAAAAATGAATAATATACGGAGAACGCTTTTTTTTTAACTTGTGGAGGAGAATCCGCTGATCTAGACGAGCTGTTATCGTCTTGTTTGGTATATATACTTCATATAGGCTATTGTGTGCCCATCGCTTTCGTTTTGGCGCATAGCGTCCTTGTAACCCTCACAATAAGATTTCCTATACCCTTAGTTTGTGGGGGAGCCACGCCGTTGTGATACGGAACCGACTGGTTTTGGTACATTATTTTGACAGTGCAGTGTTCGTTGTGTGCCCATCGCATGTTTTTAAAGGCCAAACGTGTCCCATTTGTTTAGTGAATTTCTACAAAGGTTATGATGGGAGGAAGAAAATTTAAATGCCGGAACATTAAGAAAGCGGATAGAAGAGTGCAGCTTTGAAACTGGTTGTGGCAATTCCTCGCAATCGTATTAAGGTTACAGTTTCAGAAGGCTTAGCTTTATCTCGGCTTGTTCCAGAATCCTTAAGTCCTGTGGATATGTTGTCTGAGGTTGTTCCAGAGTCCCTATGTCCTGTGGAATCACTCCCTGTCTGTTTACACATGTCTCTTTTAACAGCTGGTTTGGTAGAATCTTTTATAACAGGATAACTAGAATGACACTTCTTACATCATGGGTGGTTTTCAATTCAGATGGATCATCTATGTCCATATCCAAGTTAGTATCACAAGGCAGTGGCAAGGCAGCAACAATTGCAATGTCAGTGGTTGTTGACATGGCCATGCAGTGGTGTATTCACACCTTGCATAGGCAGATGCATGTTCCAATGTGTTCACTTCTTAGTGGTATGCCAATCTTGCTATTAAATTAAGGATTTAGTAAAACACTTAAGTCTTAAGCTTGCATTGCACGGTACTGTATGTATATTTGTCAATTAATGGCACGAATCAATTTCCAAATCCCCCAATCATTACTGGCATAACTAAGAAAAATATCGTTAGAAAAGCATGGGCTGTAACTATAACATTATATAATTGATCATCCCCTAGCATTGACCCAGGGGCTGATAGCTGTGTTTTATAGCTCTGGTCATAGCAACTTGTACGGATTCTTTCCAGGAGTGTGCACGTTGATTGGTATTGATTGGCTGTGTTTCCAATCCCTCTATATATTATCTCTGGTATAGGTCGATGCGAGGAGATGGGGGGGGGGGGGGGGGGGGGGGGGGGCCAGGAGGGTGCAAATCCGCTGTATCTAGCTAGGACAGATGCTGCTCTCGCCAGCCATTTGTATAGCATTCCAGTGGGTAGGGTAGTAGATTAATTAAGGTATTTTCGCCAGGGAGGACTTTTCGCCACCTTCACTTCATACGGCGGCGCCTAACCTTATTAAATGTTTGCATCTCACGGCACAAATGAAATAACACTACATGGAGTCTGTCTGTAGGTGGCAAGAGATGTAAAAGTTTCGTAAGGTTCGTAAGGTTCGGCGCCGCGTTTGAAGTGAAGGGTGCGAACACTCCCACCTGCATGGCAAATCTACTCTAATTAAAATTATCACTATTGAGTGACTTCCCTAACACCCTCTCCCAACTGTGCTCTCACTAGTATTTATGTCTGATCTACCCACCATCTCCACATATAGGAACAAGATGATCTTCCTGATGCACTCAGTGCCTGGACACATCAGGCCGTATACAAGAATAGTACCAATGAGGTGAGCTCTTCTTTCATTTGTAATTACTCATTATCAAACAACATCATGTCCATGCATGTATATTAAATATGCGATATCATGAAAAACATTGTGAAGGAAAGGAGAGGAGAGGCAATAGACACTGTTACTTGTAAAGCGGAGTGAGAAATGTTTGGATTAGTGTTTGTTTCACTGTTACAGGGATGCAATGAGCAGGTACTACATGATAAAGTGGCTCTAGCTAGCTGGATAGAGGACTTGGTTCTACAGCAGGGTGCAGCTGCTAAGCAGGTAAATTGTGTGTACATGTAAACCACTTTGCATGTACTGATAGAGGTTGTAGTACATGCAGTGGTAGATGCCCTGTATAAGGGATCGTTTCTGTGAAAAGGGCCCTAACCCACACATAAAAAAATTTCCAGTACGTGCAATAGAAATGAAACGCTTGCGTTGAAATGTATGGGTAATTAAAAATTCAGAGCCTTACAATTCCATGACAGATACTTCAATTATCAGTGCATAAGAAGCAATGTGTAGAGGACATTTCAGACTTCTAGAATATAAAAAAAAAATTGAAATCTTGAAAATACATGCATTGGGTACCTTTTTGCGGAAATAACCCATATACAAATTGCCAAGTCATACCTTGACACACATGTGTGAGTCTCGTATGAGCCCCTATGCGAGAAGTGTATATGTATCACTCGACCATGCCACACAACATCCTTGACACATAAGAACGGCAAAATGAAGACATGCAGTTGTGTGAAAAAGAGTAGATTGTCTATAGTGCGTGGAGCATTCATTGCTGATGTGCACGAGTTGTGACTCATGTCTTAAGATTTTGCTCCAGCTTCTCATATAGGTTGGTCTTCATATGAAGTGACTTGTACAAAATATTGTTAATGGTTCACGAAATATTTGTCACTGATATTGCAACTGTGCACACTCATATCTTTGTCATTATACAGCTGACAGAGGAGTTTTTGGCATGAAGTTGAAGTCATTTTAAGTAAAACTGAGGAATGAATTAGTTTTGGGTGTGGTTAAAATGTGGTTAAAATTAAAGCACATTTTACAATATAGGAAGTTGAAATACAACTTAGTTATTTAGTGTATCAATAACCTCTGAGAACCACACACGGTGTAACTTGATAACGCCATATTTGCCTCATACGTTCCAAGTGGTGTTGTGTATTACTTCCTCAACACAAGACCATAGGCCTTACTGAAGATACATGTGGGTAGCTGTTGAGACAGCTACAAAACACCACTTGTAATGTAAGCAAACAATATGGAATTTTGATAAGGCAAATATGGCATCCTCGTGTATGGTTGGTTATTGATGCACAAAGTTTTATTTCAGTAAAACCATTTGGCCATTCACTAACTTGCATTTCAACTTATGCATGTATATTGCAAAATGTACTTGTGTAACGACCTTGGTTAGCACACCAAAAGGTATAATCACAGAAAAGACAAAAGACCCAGTAGTACAGCACGCATACACTTAAATAGTCAATGCCTAGAAAGTTCGAGATCTACATGTATTTCATGCGCAAGCGCATTAGCAGTGACAGCCAAGATTATTGGAGCCTCCTGTTACACTGCTCCCTCTTCTGAAAGGTTGGGACTCCAAAGTATTAAGAGTACGGCACAGCTCCATAATAGTCCGGGGCACAATGATTATGCCTAGGGTACCGATTTTGGTTTTGCGGCCATGCAAAACGAAGAACTTACTCAACAGGATGTCCCATCGCAAGAAGAGGTGGCCATGCCTCTTCTAGCATAGGAACCTCCTGTTGAGGAAGTTCTCCATTCTGGACATCACTCTCTAGAGCTTCATGCCCATCCTCATGGGCCTGCGGTTCAGGTAGCTCCTGCTGTCCTGGCTTTCTCATTTGTCCTCTATCCCTTGGCTGTATCTCCAGAACTTCCTCATCGTCGTCCACAATCCTCAAATCTGTACTCTGTCGCATTTAACATTAATTTATTCATATGTTGTATATCGCGCACGTGAGTTTTTGAGTAATAATTGAGTTGAGTAGCGTGGACGTTTCTCTGCTAGGGATATTTACTATAATCCGACTGCATCGTACAGACAGTGATAATTTCCGTAACTTTCACATGGTCCTTCGAGTCGTGGAACACATTTAGAACGGAAATCACTGAAAATGAGCGAAGAGCTTAGCAAGCAAAAAAGAACTAGAGCAGGACATCGTGGGTCCGCCAAGAGAATCATATCCCAAGCGCAGGAAACCATAGACTCCGGCGAAATAAACGTCTCGAAGTTGAGCCAATACCTCAAGACTCTGAAGGAGAAGGTTGAAACTCTTCGAAATTTGGACGCCAAAATCTTGGAAGCCATGGAAGATGGAGATGAACTTATCACGGAGATAGAACAAGCCGATCTGAACCGAGAGGTAATAGAACTCGCTATTCTCGACATTGAAGCCGCGCTACAGTTAGGTGAAGGGAGAAAGAGCGCAGATCGACCGACTCAAGCAACGTTAAACGATGCGGGACGAGCTTCATCGAACGTTACATCGTCGCCGCAAGTCAACGACACTACGCATCTACATAGTGACGCGGTCGTCGAACCCGCTTCCGCTTCACCGCTCGACGAAGTACTAACTGTACATCATCAGAAGGCAAGGTTGCCTAAGCTGGAACTGAAAAGATTTGAAGGGGAATTGACGACATGGACGTCGTTTTGGGACTCGTTTGAAGCAGCCATTCACAACAATGAGCAACTTTCATCGATTGACAAGTTTAATTACTTGAGAACACTTCTGGAAGGCCCAGCAGCTGCAGCAGTTGCAGGCTTATCTCTGACCTCTTCAAACTATACTGAAGCTGTTGCTGTCTTGAAGAAGCGGTTTGGCAACAAGCAACTCATCATCTCCGCTCATATGGACATGCTCATGAACCTCGAGGGTGTCTCTTCAGGCCAGAACTTAAAGGCTATTCGGGAACTGCACAATGATGTTGAATCACATGTAAGAAGCCTACAGTCTCTTGGAGTTCCATCCTCTTCATTTGGTGCCATGCTTGCATCGGTTATCATGAACAAGCTACCTCATGATTTACGTCTAGCAGTCAGCAAGGAGATAACTGATGGTGAATGGGATCTAAAAAGGGTGATGGCAGTAGTAGAGAAAGAAATCGACGCAAGAGAAAGGGCAGCAGCAAACGCGAAACCTGTGCAAAGAGGAATGGGCAGGAGTCACCAACCTACTGCGTCAGCCCTCTTATCCAGCAGTGGTTCTCCTTCATGTTCATTTTGTAGCCAGCCTCATTTTTCAGCAAACTGCGAGACGGTGGCTGACGTCCGAGAACGGAAACAGTTGTTGAGTAAGAATGGTAGATGTTTTGCTTGCCTGCGGAAGGGACACATGAGTAAGGACTGCCGATCATCGAAGAACTGTCACAGTTGCGGAGGAAGGCACCATGCCAGTATCTGTCCTAAGGGAAAGCAGCAACTACAAGGATCCTCAACGTCGACAGGGAGTCAGCAGTCGGGTCCGAATGCCTCAAGTAGATCAAGGTCAAATGCCGGTGGAGGTCAGCAATCGTCCATTTCACTAGTGGTGAGCACCAAGGTGCCAACATTACTTCAAACAGCTCGTGTCAAGGTCAGAGCTCCTGGCAAACTAGCACCTGTGATCGAAACAAGAATTCTACTGGACACTGGTAGCCAGAGGTCCTACATCTCAAGGCAGCTGAGTGAAGCACTCGGATTGAAGGAGGAGAAGAGAGAGACACTACTTGTCAAGGCCTTTGCAGCAGAGGAAGAAAAACTTCAGGTATGCAGTGTGGTTAGTCTTAGGGTGGAAACAAGGGCAGGATCGAGCATAGTGTTATCCTTGCTTGCCATACCAATCATCTGTGGGCCCATAACTGGGCAGCCGATTACCTGTGCAATGGATCTCTTCCCGCATTTATCGGGCTTGGAACTAGCGGACTCAGGTGATCTGAATGAATGTCTGGAAATTGGTATTCTTATCGGAGCTGATCAATATTGGGAGGTTGTGACGGGGGAAATTGTTCGAGGTAGATCTGGTCCGTCAGCAATGAAGACATGTTTCGGTTGGGTACTCTCAGGTCCCGTTCCCGGTGTTATTGCTGAATCACAAGTGACATGCTCGAACATCTCTCATGTACTAACTACGCAGACGCATTCATCACAGCAAGAGCTTGTCCACCTGGAGAAGAAGTTGCAGGCGTTTTGGGACCTAGACACTTTAGGAATCAAGGAGGGGGAGCAATCTGTATACCAGAAATTTGTTGAAGATGTATCCTTCCGTGGTGGTCGCTATTGTGTGCGGCTGCCTTGGAAGTTTCCACGCATTATGCTGCCAGACAACCAAGAACTTTGCCAGAGGCGACTCTACAATCTGCTCAGGAGACTCCAGCAATCACCACAGATCCTAGCCCAGTATAATGAAATCATTCAAGACCAGCTCAGGCAAGGCATAGTGGAAATAGTTGACCCTTCTGATGCTGGATCCATTGGAGCAACTCACTACCTTCCTCATCATGCTGTAATACGGGAAGATAAGCTGACAACTAAGTTGCGCATCGTTTATGATGCGTCGGCAAGGAGTAACGGACCGTCTCTTAATGATAGTTTATACGCGGGACCAACCTTTGGCCAGAACATTCTAGATATTCTTCTGAGATTCCGTCTCTTTCAAATAGCTGTGACTGCAGACATAGAGAAAGCCTTTCTTTTGGTGTCTGTAGCTGAAGAAGACCGCAACGCTTTAAGGTTTCTGTGGGTGGATGACATTGCGGCGCAACTTCCTAGACTAGTCGTCATGCGCTTCACCAGGGTGGTGTTTGGAGTTTCGGCAAGCCCGTTTCTCCTCAATGCGACGATTAGAAAGCATGTCGAAGGCTACAGAGATAGAGATCATTCTTTTGTTGAGAAGTTCAATCGCTCTATTTATGTGGACGACCTCACTTTTGGAGGGAAGACTGAAGCCGAGGCATTTGAGCTGTACGAGAAGTCAAAACGGTGTTTGAGCCAAGCAGGATTCATTCTCAGGAAATTCATGTCCAACTCTCCGGCCCTTCAGGCACGCGTGTCTTCTCAAGAAACCAATGAGATTCAAGTTCCTCAGCGTGAAGCTGTGACCTGTGACGACGAATCATACACCAAAAACACTTTGGGAGAAAGACTGGAACTACCGGAATGTGTTAAGGTGTTGGGAGTGAAGTGGAAGCCGACTGAAGACATTCTAGTCTGTGACATCGGGGATCTCTACAAGGTGGCTGTTAACATGGTTCCTACTAAGAGGAATGTTATTGGGCTCTCTGCACGTGTGTACGATCCCATGGGCATCCTTTCACCATGGACGGTATGCTTCAAGCTACTTTTCCAGGATATTTGTGCAGCAAAATTAGATTGGGATGACCAACTAGAAGGAGAGTTGTTGCTGAAGTGGAAGATGTTGCTGTCAAGAATGAAGGAACCACTTCTTCTCCAGATTCCTAGGTGCTACTTCCACGGTGTTGAAGAACCCCATTCCTGTGAATTAGTAGGATTCTGTGATGCATCACAAAGGGCATATGCTGCAGTGGTGTTTATGAAGATAGGTTCTGCAGGCAGGGGTGCAGTTCGATTTGTTGCTTCGAGGACCAGAGTTGCTCCTATGAACTCACTGACTATTCCAAGAGTGAAGCTGCTAGCTGCACTTCTTTTAGCACGTCTTCTTTCAAACACCATGCAAGCGCTACAGCCTGAACAGAAGTTTAAGAAGGCTACCTGCTACACCGACTCGAAGATTGTCTTGTATTGGATAAGGGGCTATGACAAGGAGTGGAAGCAGTTTGTGGAGAACAGAGTGAGAGAGATTCGCACTCTGATTCCAGTGGAGTGTTGGCATCACTGTCGCGGTGATGTAAACCCAGCTGATCTCCCATCAAGAGGAGTTGAAGGTACCGAACCAAGTGCAATTGGATCCTGGCTGAAGGTACCTCA
Organism: Ephydatia muelleri; assembly: GCA_013339895.1. Lineage (NCBI taxonomy): Eukaryota > Metazoa > Porifera > Demospongiae > Spongillida > Spongillidae > Ephydatia > Ephydatia muelleri. The sequence goes on from JABACO010000001.1 coordinate 1,994,850, forward strand.
GCATGTTTGTGAGCCAGATCAGGAACCTTGTAATCCTGAATTGAACACCATACCTGAGGCCTGTGCAATGGAGCTGAAGGCGGGAGACCGAACCTCCTCAATGACTGTCCACAGCGTGGTGGTTGAAGAGTCAAGTCGGATTGATTCAGTCATTCGGGTGGAGGACTTCAGCACTCTTAGACGGCTTCTGGGGGTAACGGCTCGTGTTCAGAAGTTTATTACCCTACTGAAATTTAAGGTTAAGGCTGACCCTCAACACAGAATGAAGACTATGACTGCAGTAGACATCTTGAACGCAGAAAGGCTCTGGATTCGACAGTCTCAATTGTCACTTGTGCAGAATGATAGTTTTAGAATGTGGCAAACCCAGTTTGGCTTACGTATGGATAGGGATGGTATTTGGAGGTGCGTTGGAAGGTTACAAAGGGCTGACTTGTCAGACGACACAAAACACCCAATTTTCCTTGATAAATGTCATCCTCTATCCACATTGATTGTGTGGAATTGTCATGCTCGAGTGATGCATGGAGGTGTGAAGGAGACACTCACCGAGTTACGGTCGAAGTTCTGGATCTCAAGAGGGAGACAATTTGTGAAGACAGTTCTCAGTAAGTGTACGGTTTGTAAGCGTTTCAGTTCCAGGCCACTCAGTGGGCCACCACTCCACCACTGCCAGACTTTAGAGTGCAAGAAGCACCACCGTTCAGTTTCATAGGTGTCGACCATGCGGGGCCATTGTATCTCAGGAACGGAGAAAAGGTTTGGATTTGCCTTTTCACCTGCTGTCTTGTGCGGGCTGTCCATCTGGAACTGGTTCCAGACCTAACTGCAGAGTCATTCATACGCTGTTTGAGACGATTCTCTGCCAGGCGTGGAGTTCCCCAGAAAGTGGTTTCAGATAACAGCAAGACATTTCGATCAGCAAACAAGATTCTGAAGGCTCTGATGAACACTCCTGAAGTAGAGCGCCATTTTCTTGACTTGCGTATTCAATGGACCTTTATATTGGAAAAGGCTCCCTGGTGGGGAGGATTCTACGAGAGATTGATCCAGTCTGTGAAGCGATGCTTGAGGAAGGCTATTGGAAAGGCAAGAATGGATTTTGATGAGCTGGTCACGGTTTTAGTGGAGGTGGAAGCTACATTGAACTCACGCCCTATCTCGTATGTATCTTCAGAAGACATGGAGGAACCCCTCACACCATCTCACCTACTCATGGGTCGTCGTCTTTGTAGCTTGCCTAGTCCAGTAGATGTGTCTGATGCGGATCCTGAATTTGGGGTAACCTCGGTTAACCTAACACGACGCATGATGTACCTAAACACAGTTTTGGGGAATTTTTGGAAGAGGTGGAAAACGGAATACCTTGTGGGGCTACGTGAGGTCCATTCCAGTGGGAGGAAGGGGGCCAAGGATACAGTTGCCAAAATCAATTTAGGTGATGTTGTTCTCATACATGACCCAGCCCAACCCAGAGCTCTATGGAGGATTGGGAAGGTGGAGAAGCTGTTGCAGGGATCGGATGGATTAGTGAGAGGTGCGTCTCTTAGAGTGCGTTCAGGCACTACTACCATACAGTTGAATCGCCCGTTGCAACTCTTGTACCCACTTGAATTTGGATCTACTACTGACCAGACAGATCAATGTGAACCTGATCAACCTAAGGTTATCGCCAAGAGATCTCAGGCAACCAGAGCTGCCGCTCAAGTTGCAAGACTCAGAATGAAGGAACAGTTGAACTAATGTTTACCTTTACCTGACTAGTTAGACTAGTCAGGGGGGGAGTGTCGCATTTAACATTAATTTATTCATATGTTGTATATCGCGCACGTGAGTTTTTGAGTAATAATTGAGTTGAGTAGCGTGGACGTTTCTCTGCTAGGGATATTTACTATAATCCGACTGCATCGTACAGACAGTGATAATTTCCGTAACTTTCACATACTCACATGACGATGCTCTTGCAGGAGAGGCAACTGTTTTTCTACTTCCTGTGGTGAGTGATCCTGCCCTGGGATTTCTGCTCGCATAGAGGGGCAGGGATTCAAGCGATCAAAATGAACCACCAAACACTTGCGCTTATTTGGTCGTGTGTCTTGAATTCTATAGACCACTGTGGACAGTTTCTTCACAACTTTAAAAGGCCCAGTCCATGGACAGTGTAGTTCCTCTTCGCTCCTTTAGGGATAACAGGGTTGTGCAGCCAGACTAAATCACCCACCTGATGATATTCATCCCCATGAGCTCTTCTGTCATACAACTCCTGTCGCTCCAGAGCAGCACCCGTGTGATTCCTAACTTTCGAATAAGCTTTCTTCAACGTTTGCCGCAGATTTCTGACATACTCCTGTGTTGTCATCTCTTCCATAGGGGCAGCCCCAAGTATTGTGAGCCATGCACACGAGCCTTAACTTTTTATCCCAATCTCCAGGGTGCTCTTGCACAGTTGCAGCTAACATACTCAGAAGCGTCCGATTAAGACGTTCCACCACACCGTCAGATTGGGGATGATACGCCGTTGTCCGCGTCTTGTTAATGTGCAGCAATTTGCAAACTTCTTGCATAAGCTTCCCCTCAAACTGTCAGCCCTGATCAGAGTGTAGCTGTTCCAGGATAGAAAATCGGCAAACTATTCTTCCACTAATTTCTCCGCAACTGTCACAGCTTTCTGATTTGGAATAGCAAATGCCTCCATCCATTTAGTAAAATAGTCAGAAACCACAACCACATAGTTATTTCCACTCTGCACTGGTGAAAATGGTCCGACAATATCGACTGCTATAATTTGCATGGGGTATCCCGCTTGCATACTTTGCAGTGGTGCTCGCCTCCTCTGCCCTGGACTTTTCCTCGCCGGACAATCAGCACAACACCTGCACCACACTTTCACAGCTTCAACATGCCCTGGCCAATAAAAGCGCTCCTGAAGTCTGCTGAAATTCTTGGCTTCACCTAGGTGCCCTCCCGATGGCGCATTGTGCACTTAGTGTAACACGTCATCCCAACTCACTTTGGGCACTTACAGTTGGAGATGACTATATCCATTGGCATCCTCATGGTGTCTATACAAGACGGCATCTTTCAACACAAGCTGATTCCGTTGCTCCACAAGTTGTGCGAATTCTCTGCAGACGGCATTACCTTGAACTCCAATAATCCCTCTCTAGTTGAAAATGCTGTTTTTAGCCTGTCTTGCTAGCTCACTTCCACCTGCCAGTATCCTGACAGTAAATCTAATGTTGAGAACCATTTCGAGCCCCCTAACACCTCCAAGGTTTCGTCAATCCGCGGTAGAGGGTATGCGTCTTTGCGGGTCACAGCATTTAGTTTCCTGTAGTCTATACAGAACCGCATTGTGCCATCTTTCTTCTGAACAAGTACAACAGGTGATGCCCAAGGACTTGCAGACGGTTGAATGACATCCTTCTGGAGTATTTCATCCAACAACTTGCGAACCTCATGTTGTCTTGCCACGGGAATCGGCCTACTAGGTTGCTTTATGGGTGGGGCGTCGCCCGTGACAATAGAGTGCTGCACCACTGCAGTACGTCCAAGCTCTTCATCCTTATCGGCTAAAACATCTTCATACATGTACATTAACATCAAGGTCAACAATTCCTCACGTTCCTCCTCTGACAAATCGTCACAGCTCTGCACACAGTTGTATAACATTTCTCTTTTCCGTGCCGATATTCCACTCACCCTATTGTCCACAGACCATGTACAGCCGCTGCAATGTGACTGTCTGCAATCCTCTCAGCCACTTCAACTGCCATTCCCTTGTAAACAGTAACTGCTACTGGCGAGGGATTTACCATACGCACTGGTATGCACACCAACTCACGATCCTGTATGGGCTTGACAACAGCCCCCGCAACAAGAACTTGGGGCACGTTCTTGTCTCTCAGGCCTTCTACCAACCAGGTTCCGCTACCACATAGGGAATTTGTGCTTGCTAAAACTTCAACTTCGCTCCAGGCTGGAACAGTTACATTCTCCATCAAAGTGGCCCTGGCCTGACACACCAAATCGACGTGCTCCCCACTTCCTGCAGTCTCTAATGGGATCTTTAACCCAACACTGCATAACCATGTTTGGTACATCAATAACACAGGCATATCTTTTCAAAAAGTCAATACCCAACAGAGACTGGACACTTCGTGTACTTACAACAACAAACTCTACTGCAAGCCTTTGACCCCCCACCACTATGTCCATGCTAACAACACCCTCCACATCGACAGGACTCCCCCGTTCACACCTACCAACGTCTCCCCATTCCATTGTTCCATTGTAAACTTTGCACCACCAAGTCTCATCCACTGTTCCTTTCCCAAAAGGCTGACCGCAGCTTCAGTATCGATCATCAATGTTAGGGGAATTTGGTGCACAAATGCTGTGATGAAGTAAGATTTTGAGGGATTAACTGCAAAATTAGTAACAACAAAGGAAGATTGGACCTTTCTGAGGCCCTCTTGTGCATGGTCCTCTGCCCTGGGGGCAGTCAGTTTCCCTGATTCTTTCTTCGCAGGGCACAACCTCTGGCAAAATGCCCCGCCTTTTCACACCTATAACACACCAGTTCCTTCTTTTCGTGTTCTTCTTTCTTCGCTGTTGCTTTTCCCGAGGGTAGCTGGTCAGTATTTCTTTCGTGTTCCAACTTTTCCAACCGTTTTGTGATGGAGTCTAGCAACTGAAGGACCCCGGGTTGCACCCGAACATTACAAACATCATACCCATTCTCTTATTCTTCCTCCTGCACCGCTGCGACCCTAGTCGGCTCCTCCTTCCTCAGCAATGCATAGGATTCCATTTCCAGAGTACACGACACTGCTTCTTCAAGCGTTTCTGGCCTCTGTGCTGACGCACTGCAAGCGCAATATTCGCATCACACAACTCACCCAAATACCTGTCAAGGGTCAAAACTTCCTTGGCATCTTCGGAGAGTGTTGGAAACGCTTTGTCGGCCAGACACCGCAGCTGGTCTGCAAAATCACCCCACTGCTCTTCGTTCTTCCTTTTCCTTAGACGGAACTCCGCCGCGTAACGTTCTCTCTTACTGCTGGGCTCAAACCGGTTACGCAGAGCATCCATAGCAGCCTGAAAGTCTCCTTTCGTCTCGTCCGATAACCGCTTCCACGCCGCCTGTGCCTTTCCCATTAACCTCACCGGCAACCAATTCAGTTTAATGGAGTCATCCCAGCTGTTCACCTTTGCCACTGCCTCAAAATGGTCGGCCCAGTCAGTCCAGCTGGAATCCCCAGTATAGGCATCGGGAGTCACCACCGGTCTGGCAGCCCTCGTGGGGTGCACCGTTCCTAGTCCTCCTGAAAACTCCGGTTCAGTAGGCTCCCTTGTGGGGTGCGCCGTTCCTGGTCCTCCCGAAGACTCTGTTCGCCTTTCCACCATCCTGCCGACTACGCCACTTGTAACGACCTTGGTTAGCACTAAGGCTTGAAACCGGTTGTGCCAGAGCTCCGGTTAACTGGTTAACCGATTGCGAGAATTAAATAACCGCCTCAACCGGTTCTATTTCAGCTAAATAACCGCTTCAACCGGTTGTTAAAATATTAAGCAATCACAACCGACCGGTTGATATTTTATTGAGGAGTTGCAAGTGGTGTTACGTCCGTCTTACATCTACCAATAATGCTGGGCGTGCGAGAAAACAATAAGCCTACGAAAGTGAACAATGGAGAGATTCATCTCTGCATGGTGATACTTACAGTAACTTTATTATATTTGGAACAGTGTCCAGCAAAATCACCCCTATGATACTATCAAATTTTACAGGACAAGCAGAAGAAAAGTAACGCTCGAATAGAAATGTATGGCTAATTATAAATTCAGTACCCTATAACTTCATGATGGATAGCCCATGCGTAAGGACCATTTGCTAGAAACTCTTTGGAGTTCACGGAAAATTTGAAAACTTGAAAAACTATCCATAAGGGTGACTTTGCTCGACACTAGCAACAAGGCGACATTCTTAGGGAAACGCCGCGGATCATCTTTCTTGCCATGTGGCAAAGCCCGAGGTTGTGCTGGTTTAACTTTTGGTCCCATCGATTATGCATAAATAATCGATAATTAATTGTTAAACCGGCAATAACCAGTTGTTTTAAAACGAACAACCTCAACCGACCGGTTATTTTTTTTAAACAATCACCTTAACCGACCGGTTTTTAAATTTTAATAACCTCTTACAACCGGTTTTTTCTAAACTAACAAGTTTCAAGCCTTAGTTAGCACAACAATAGGTATTATCACAGAAAAGACAAAAGACCCAGCAGTACAGCACGCAGTCAATTCCTAGAAAGTTTGAGATCTACATGTATTTCATGCGCAAGCGCATTAGCAGCGACAGCCAAGATTATTGGAGCCTCCTGTTACACTTGTAATATGCTAAACCTTTAACCCTTCAAAACCTCAGTTCTACTAATAATGGACTTCAATTTGATGCCCCTCTGTCAGCCGTATGACACAGATATGAGTGCAACGTAGCAATTAATTACTCAGTGACGTGTATTTCATAAACCATTATGGCTATCCTCATGCATCCAACTGAAGGGGTGTAGCATATTTGTACTATTTGTCAAAGGCCCATGTATTCCTACATCTGGGGGGGGGGGGGGGGGGGGGTTAGGGTATTAATGTCTAAAATCTTCTTCCCTGCTCGTTCTGCAAAATGAGGCCAGCCTTTTTGTTACATACATTTATCTGTACTATGAATTAATGTTTTGCCACCATCTTAGTCACTCAGGAATTCGTACTAGGCTCATAGTTGATATCAGATAAGAAAAGTTGCACGGTGTTAGCAATATGTTAGCCAGTTCTGTCTGTTGTTGTAGGAACGTGATCATCAGCTAATAGAAGCAGTTGCAGCGAGCTGGACAGAGGAGGTGATGCGACTTCTTGATCAAGGTGCAAATGTTAATACCACTGATCTGGTGAGTCAGAACATCATTTCCAAATTCCATTTCATTGAACAAGAAATCCAGAAGCAGCTTGTATTTGTATTATCATGATTTCACGTACCATTGAGCGAAAGGTTTTATCCCACTGTGAGTACTCCCTTCTCAAGGGACAAGGAAATTCATTTCTGTTTCCTTAAGTATTGAACACAATTTCTCGCATTTAACTTACACATTTTTGATAAACCTTATGCAATTAGCGGCTCTTTGTATGGTATGCACTGATCACTGCAGAATGGAGTGACCCCGCTGCTGAAGGCTGCACGTGATGGACACGTTGAGTTTGTGCAACTTCTATTGGACAGGGGTGCAGATGTCAACCACAGTACAAATGTGAGAGCTGTTTGTGCTAGACACATGTTTAGTAACGCTTAAAACAAGTACATATCTGACAGCAGTCTGAGGTGTCCCCGACTGTACTCAGTTAAAGTTGTTGAATGCATTGCACTCATGTAAATAGCCTAATTGCTGCTACCCACTGATGCAAATTGTAGTTCAATATAATTTGTACCTGGTAACGGTCAGATTATATTGAGCCCAGATCATTTAGTTGCTATCAGGACTCATACGAATCTGCAGGGATCCAGATAATACAGTAGCGGCCAAAATAAAAGTCACATTTCGTTTTTGTGCGACGGTCGTTGCACTATGCAGTCTTTTTATAAAAACAGTATTAAGACGATGATCTTCTTCACGCTTTCATATGTGTTAACTACTTTTTGCAAACTGTGCAACTCCGTTTAAACCGGTTTTAGTTAAGCACGCTGCCTAGTTGCTAAAACGATGACGCTACGAAAAACCTTGAAGGAATTGAGTAAGACCATTTCAATGTAACCAACGTTGTTCAAAAGTGCGCGCGTTTCTTCCAAATAACCTTTGGATCAATCCCCATTTACGGCTCCCTAGATTCCGTAACTATGCTAGCATCCAATTAACAACTCGTTAACCTATACGTTTCGCGGGACACTCAAAACATGCCGATCTCTCAATTCTAGTCAATCTAAGCTATAAAACCTATGCTTTTACGCACCATGAGACATTCTCACAAGAATGGCTTTCCTAGATGTTGGTCCTATCATGTTTGGAGACACACCCGAAGATTGTAGGGGCATTGTATCCCTTGCGATGAAAGAACAAAATACGAAGCTTCAGGTAGTCGCTGTAAACCATTTTCGCGCGGAATGAATGACGTCATAGTTTAAACTGAGATTAAACTAGAGTTAAACTATGATGTCAATGAAGAGAGCGTGTTAATTTCATGCGAACGAAGCCAAACTGGAAGCCATATCTTAGTGCAACGACCGTCGCACAAAAACGAAATGTGACTTTTATTTTGGCCGCTACTGTATACCAAACCTACCGTAGATAATGTTATTCATTGTGTATTTAGTTACATACTCGATGTATTTAACCATGTATCACCATGGATTTAATAGGAGTACTAGTGTACTCAATGAAGTACAATTGTTATGCATCAACAGGACGACCTTGGGTCATGTAAAAGGCAATAATGGTTAATTGACTTGTGGCTTCTTATGCTATGCTCCAATTTCAGTTCTCACATACAGCTTAGTGATAGCCACTTCTGACTCTGGCTTCAAAACAGCATTCTACTGGGCAAACAATAGCTGAACAGCTATCTCCATGACTTGGCACAGTGAAACCTTATTGCCTAACCACCTCATCCTATATTTCTCCTTGCTTCCTCTCTTTAAATTTGACACAGGATGCTCTGTTTAGCTGTATCGTACATGGCTCAATTCGTGTTTTTCAGCACGCTTCACAATTTTAAGCTTATCCTCGTTACTAAGCTTGGTGCTAGCTCAGTTTGGCATTGCCAGCATGGTCTCAATAATAGAATACCTATTATGCCCCAAGTGTATACTTGAGCAACAAAAGAGACTCTTAATCGTGATTAAAGAGGGCTAGTCCGGACGTGGCATTATTAGTTATGCATGTTGGTTAGTGGCTCAACTGTATCATTATTATGCTAAACCGTCTTATTTTTTCTAATCTACAAGCAATTACAGTGAAACAACCTGCATCAGTCACCATGACAACAGTAGTTTGTGATAATCCTGAAAGCACCATTTTAACAGGATATGGATAATAATAATGAGATCCGGATATTACCGACTCAACATGTGTATTTCGCACTGGCAGTCATGGTATAGTGATAAAATCTGGACCGACAATATCATGCTGGATGATATTAAGGGGGTCTGTATACACATGCAAATATTTAGGGCTCTTCTGAAAGTATGCGCTATATTGTCTATTTGCATCCTGAAGTGTGTACAGTGGTACACAAATTACCCCATTCATTTTGTTGCATCATATCTCATACCAGGAGTGAGCATTTAACACAATTTTTGAAAATCTATACCCCCTGTGGTGATGCTAAATTGTGGCTAAACTTGTCATGAATATGCTAATTTTGGCTTATTGCAATAACTGTTCATAATTCAGTTATCCACAGCACTACAGAACACTGCAAAAGTGAGAGATTTAAAAAAACATGATGGGAACATTCTCAATAAGTCAAATTTTATACATATAGTTTGTTTTGTATGCACATTAAAAAACTGCTGTTTCTTTTGAGTAATCACTTTTACTTTCAAATGCTCTAATTTGTGTACACCTGTACACAAATTGCATTGCTTTACCATAGTAGTATTATGTTTTCAAAAGAGTCTTGAAAGTGATAGAGGGCATGATGTAGTAACTATGTATTGTGAAATTAGTCATGTGGTTCTATCAAGAAAGTTTTGCAGTAAAATGTGTACAGGTGTACACAAATTAGTCCTATGTAGAGGAATGATGTTTATTGCAATATAAATTCAAATTCAAATCAGTTATATGCATCCAAAATCAACAACAATGCAAATGCATACATAATAAATGTTCATGTTGTCTAAGTATCACTCCATCGTCTCAGGGCAGACTGCTGCTTTAGGCTTTGAGGATTTAGTCCTTCAATATGCATAATTAAACACCGACGCTTTGTGGCAGGGCACAAAAACATAGCTGATCCATCACTTCGTTTCTTACCACCTGTAGTAACACTTTGGGGAGTGCAGGCACATCGCCATCGTGTGACAACACCACACATTCTGCAGTGTCCCCTATCACAATGCAATAGTTCATGGACAGTGTGATCGTCTTCCTCTTCCTCACATGGTATCACTGTTCTGGAAGACGCTTCTCTCTCTTTCTGAATCCATTGATTGGTCATCATCTGGTGACAAAGTTGCAAACGAAAGTGTGTCATGCTCATTGCATAGGAAGGTTTAAACTTGTTCCAGAGAAGGAATGCATTCACCTCTGACATACCAAACAATACTTGATAATCACGGACCCACCAGCTGTGTGTTTTCCAAGTGTCTTCAAATGATGTTGCTCCTTGTCTTTTGGAATTATGCTTGTCAATGGCGTTAAAGTTGGCACGATAAAGTTCATGTATATGCCACTGTTCCAGAGTTGCAGTTCTTGCCTGCCACTCGCCATTGCTATGTCTTACAGTGAAGTGCCTTACCAAAGTGGTACCCATGTTGGTAGTTCCTGCAGTCCCAATTAGGGACATGGGCTGCTTATCTTTGTCTATTGCAGCCAAAACCTCCATCTGCCTACCATGCACAGTAATGAAATGAGTAGCACAAGCACGATCTCCCCTTTGAGACACTTGACTATTCAGCCACTGTTTGGGAAAACCACTGTGAGCTGTCTTAACATTACCAATCATGTACAAACCAACTTCAGCTAATGCTTTGGCAGCTTTTAAGCTGGCAAAACCACTGTCAAGAATTACGATTCTACCTGCGCCCATGGAGCAGTGAGTCTTAATGCAATGGCAGTACCAGCCCCTAGTTCATGTACGTGTTCCTTTTCTGCCATTAGTATCTTGCCCTCATACACCTCATAGAATATTATGCAACCTGTTTCAGCATCAGCAGTAGTATGACCCTCTCTTCCATTGGGAGTTGGCTTCCTTGCGACATACATCAAACCTGGCATTCCTTTACCTAACCATTGGCCCATACTTTCATCTACCACTAGAAATTTGCCTGGACAAATACAATGTTGCATTGTCACATTCCATTCATCTACAAACCTTCGAATAAAGCGAAAGGGGTCATTTTGACCTTCAATGCCTGGGTGCTGAGGTAGAGTGAATGCTTGCATCAGTCTACGAAACCTTCCATAACTTAATCCAAACTTGCCAATGTCATGTTTCACAAAAGCTGAGCAACTTTCATACTTGGTAGACAGAGAACCCTCCCAGTAGTCTTGAATGGGTAGATCCATTGGGTGGCAAAGAATGTACAAAAGGTAGCCCATAAAAAGCCAGAAATCTCCTTTAGTGACAGTAAATGGACAGCCTTTTCTTTGCTCCCGTCCCTTTTGCATCATCAAAATGCATATGTCATCAACCAGATTGGAGGGAAAACAAGCCAAGAAGAACTCAAACACAGTGGCATCAGCATAATTGTACATTCTTAATTGGGTGGGCTGCGAGAAACCATTAGTAGCTGCTGGGCATAAGGTACGACCAAGATCCTTTACCCAAGCTACACCATGAACATTCACATGAATATCAGTCTCCTCTTGAGGCTCACCGTCCACTTCTTGTTCTGTGTCTTCACTGTCATCATGAATGTCCATTGGTCCTGAGGCTTGCTCCGATTCTCCAAAAGGTGTACCTCCACCCTCAAGTGTACTTGCACTTCTTCTACCATAACTGGCACTTCCTTTACCTCTACTGGCACTTCCTCTACCTCTACTGCCACTTCCTCTACCTCTACTGAAACTTCCTCTACCTCTACTGAAACTTCCTCTACCTCTACTGACACTTCCTCTACCTCTACTGGCATTTCCTCTACCTCTACTGGCACTTCCTCTACCTCTACTGACATTTCCTCTACCTATGCCTCCACAACTAGTACTCGCGCCTCCACTAGTACTCGCGCCTCCACTAGTACTCGCGCCTCCACTAGTACTCGCGCCTCCACTAGTACTCGCGCCTCCACTAGTACTCGCGCCTCCACTAGTACTCGCGCCTCCACTAGTACTCGCGCCTCCACTACTCACGCCTCCACCAGTACTCGCGCCTCCACTAGTACTCGCGCCTCCACTAGTACTCGCGCCTCCACTAGTACTCACGCCTCCACTAGTACTCACACCTCCACTAGTACTCGGGCTTCTACTACTCGCGCTTCCGCCGTTTGAGCCTCTTGTTCTGCGTACACGCGCACCTGCTCTTCTCTCCATCATAACCACTCGCATGTGCGCGCTAAGATTTATTTACTTTTCTAATTAGTTTAATTGACAGATAGCAATCAATTTTTTATTAATTTTAATTGACCATCTATTATTAATGTGTTGTGTACTCATGTATTGATTTTGGAGTTACAATTGTGATTAATTACAAAGATAAGGTAGGGTAAGTAATTTGTGCTCCCCTGTACACATATACCCTAATATGTGTACAGGTGTACACACGGATGCAAATAGACAATATATTATATCATTGCAATGTTCATCAATTTGCTTCTTGTACAGTTATTACAATTATAAAATGCCTTGTTTGGATTGCGCACCACCCAAAACATTTTAACTGCACATCCAGCCCACAAGCCCCAAGAGAATTTTTTTTTAATTGGCTGCATACTTCATATCATTAGCAAAAGAAACACTGATGTTGATGTAGAGTAATGTAGTACTATAAAGATACCAGCTTGGCTTTCTTTACCATGTCTAGAACGGAAGTAGAAACATGGAGTTTTGTGATCAAGACATACATATTACACAGTCCAATCAGTGGTGTTCGCATAGCGGGGGCATTTGGGGCAGATGCCTTCCTCCTCCCCGCTTTATGCCCCCCCCCCCACACACACACACACAAACATGCACATAATCCTCGTCAATTAATTAAGCGCCTCTGTCTGGGCCAGTTATATTCGTGTGAAGTTCCCGCCCATATTACATCATTCACAAATATATACCGTATATTACGTTGGTTTCAAATACAATGTCGAACACAAAGCGAAAGCAAAGCGGGGCTGAGAATCAAAAATCTAAGTGGCAGCGTCAACTGCATTCAAGAGCTCAATCTGTTGTTGTTTGACAAGTATCTTGTGGACCAGGAGTTGGGACTTTGGAAGCGCAAATGGTCCATCTGTTCACCAATTGATTGTCCGGATACTCTTGCATCGGCACTAATCTGTTTGATGAAGAGCGTTTTCCTAATATTTTCCGCTTGATAAACGTTAGTTGCACACTTCCAATTACTAGTTACACCTGCGAGAGAAGTTTTTCACCTTACGCCGTCTGAGAAACTGGCTAAGGTCCTCTATGACCTGTAGATGGCTTTCTTCAGTAGCACTTAAGAATATTCATTACGCACATCCAGTAAACTACGACACAGTGGTGGAGATCTTTCTCAAGATGCACCCAAGAAGAATAGGACTATCAAATCTTTATATGAAGTAGTGATAATTTCACAACCTAACCATATGAATTTATTTGCTCAATTGCTGCATGCCTAATAGATTAGTCAGAGCCACTCCCCTCCTGGCGCCCCTCTGTTTGATTAGCCCCCCCCGTCCTTTGTAAACACCTAGGGACGCCACTGCAAATGTAAATGGTATTAATCACATTATGTCTGATGTGTACATTAGTCAGTATGTTTTGCTTTTATATTAGTCCCCAGATAGCATACTGACTCCTAAACATACTCATTTGCACTTTTGGAAACTCCTATCATGGCCTAAACCTTATTGACGACCGCTCTGCTCTCCACTCATTTTCTAGATCTCTCTCTGTTTCAGCCTATAGTAATGGTTCTGTGTGAGTTGTATGTGTGATCTGTCATATGCTGTTATCTTTAACTACAGGATGGGTGGACTCCATTAATGTCAGCATCATATGGTGGATCCATTGGGTGCATGCGGTTGTTGTTAGATAGTGGCGCCCAAGTCAACAACCAGACTAAGGTGAGTGCAAAGGTCCATTGTTTGTTGATGTCTTGTTCTCTTGTTCAAAGAATGTATGAATGTGAACTGAATATGTGTGGTGTGCATGATCTGCATCCAAGCCTCAACCCTTCATTTTAAATCACATGGTATTGCTTTCCTCAGGACGGGATTGCTCCACTAGGGTGGGCTGCATTTAAAGGGAGAGTCGAGTGCGTTAAACTGCTGTTAGAAAAGGGTGCTGACCCCAACCATCAGGACAAAGTAGGTGTAAATTTGATGTCTGACATCCATTTGGGATCTTTCCGTGAAAAAGGACTAACGCTTTCAAGTTTCTTACATTCTAGAAGTCTAAAATGTCCTCTACACTAAAATTCCTATGCACTGAGAATTAGAGTATCTGTCAGGAAGCTGTAAGGCACTGTATTTTTTATAAGGCATACATTTCAACACAAGCATAACATTTCTATTTCTTGTACTAGACAGTTTATAATCGGCGCTAGGTCCCTTTTCGTGGAAACGATCCCATTTGCCACTAACAAATTAGTTCTTGAGTAGGACCCAACATGAAGTCTTTAACAGGTTCCTCAAGTGGTGGATTTTAGTGGTTCCTTCAGATGATTGGACATTCCATGCAATAATTATTTTATGCAATGGGTTGCCCAGTGGGTTAGTAATTTTTTCACTTCAAAGCTTTGTCCTGTAAATTACACTGTAAAACTGTTGCTTCCAAGACTACATTTTGTAATTTGCTAGAACGACCAATGAGATTAATTTCAAAGCAAGAACTTCTAAAGAGATGTGTCCTATGAGATAAAGTGTTGTGTGTGATACTACTCAGAGATCAGCGTCAGTTAAAATGCACTTGCTTAATTATTGCCGTTTTCTGCCAACATGGAAATGGGTAGAATTGATTGCTCTGGCAGTTGCTCTAAAGAGTGGCTATCATTATTAGCATTCATTTTTGAGCCCAATAATTGTAGTTTATTTGCATCTGAAATGCCATAGTGTGCCATTTTGAAGATTTAAGGAAGGACTCCGAGTAGAAACACCCAAAAACTTAATGTTTATGCATGAGAATGTCATGATGGATGTTGTCTGATTTCTATCAATCCGCAACTTTGTATCAAATTGTGGTTTGAGTACATCACCATTTTACAACTCTGGCTAATGTTGCTCAATGACCATCTTATTTAGAACTTGGTAGGGTTTATGGAGTTGGGGTGGGAATTGTAGAAATATAATTATTGCAACAGTTTTGGCAAATCATTTTCTCTCTCTATGCCAACAGGATGGCGATACTGCTCTACATTTGGCAGCCTTTGATAAACCTGATGTATCAAACCATTTGATTTGTGTGAAATTACTCCTCTCCCAGCCAGGTGTTAACCCTTTAGTCATGAACAAAAAAGGGGTAACACCCTTGGCTCATGCTGCAATAGGAATAAGAGTTATGTACCAGAATATAGCTGAAAGGATATTACGCTTTCCTGTGCACAAGTATGTCAAGGTCGTATTGTGCGGGCATTCTGGTGCGGGGAAGAGTACGCTGACTCAGGTAGGCCAATCGTTGAAAACAATCATGTTGCTATTGTACTCTTCTGACTCTTCGCTAACCAACTAACGTTGGCCTCCAAATATTGCAATATTCGTTGTCTCAAGTAATTGTAGCATGTTCTTAATGCACTGTGATCCAATTATTCGTG
This sequence comes from Ephydatia muelleri, assembly GCA_013339895.1. Taxonomy (NCBI): domain Eukaryota; kingdom Metazoa; phylum Porifera; class Demospongiae; order Spongillida; family Spongillidae; genus Ephydatia; species Ephydatia muelleri. The sequence goes on from JABACO010000001.1 coordinate 2,010,501, forward strand.
AACTTCAATGTGCAGAATTATTATTGCACTTCAGAGATGATAAAGGATAAATTATTGGTCAATAAGTTAAGAACCTACAAGCATGCTTAGTAATCCATGCAGATCTAATCTGTAAATAACAGCAATGTAGTGTACTGTATGTATAAATTTGAATGCCACTATTACATGTATTATACGGCAGATGGCATGCATGAAATAGTTTAAAGGGGAACTCTTACAATTTTTTTGATTACATAGTAAAGCTGGTTTGAAGATTCTGGGTGTACCAGCATTATTATGTAATGATCTGAAGTTGATCATGTTGTGCGCCACGGTATATTATATATTTTGGGCTCTTGATGTCACTGGTCTGTTATGTAACAAGTTGGAGGAAGCAAAGGGGCTAGAGTCTGTGGGATGGCTCCAAATCGATTCGAACCTACTGGTCATGGTAGAAATAGTGACAGTAACGACAATGAGGAATGACTAGTGCGCCCAGTAGACCATATTGGTAGTACTTTCTTGGTGCCTGTGCAGGAAGTGCAGCACTCTACCCACCGAGCTAGAGTGTCTATGTTGCATATCAGGTGGCATGTTTTTACGATGAACCCCAAATTAACGGCTTCATACCTTCAGTTGCTTGTACTTTGCGTACTTTGGTTGGAATTCTGTAGGGAGGAATCTTCACTGGATGAGCTTTATCCGTCTCTATGCGATGCGCTCCACAAGATGTGTTCTACCTGGGATATCTCTGAAAATGTCTGCATACCTTCGAAGAAGTAACTTCAGCTCCGCCCTCTGGTTGTCGTTTAGTTTTTCACCAATCTTCATTGATCCTTGCACCTTATCGTTCCACGAAGGGATTTCCTAGTCCACTTCATCCTCCTCCGCAACGCACACAGTCTCCTCAGCAAGTCAGACTTGATATTCCTTCAACATGTTAACATGGAACACTCGCAATCGCTTCTTTCTGTCGTGCATGTCGATCGAGTAATTTACCTTTCCCTTTCGTTCCTTAATCTGGTATGGGCCCTGCCATTGTGCAAGAAGCTTGTTTGACGACGTCGGTAACAGCACTAACACCAAATCTCCTGGTTTGAATTCTCTGGTCTGGGCTCCTTTCTCATACCATCGCTTTTGCCTAGATTGCTCCTTACTGACGTTCTCTTGTACGATCTCTGTCATTTCCTTCAATTTCTCTCTCATCGCCAGCACGTAGCTCACAGTGCTCTCTTTGCTCTTCTCTCCTACCACCCATGTTTCACGTAGCACGTCCAACGGTCCACGCACCTCTCGTCCGTATAGTAGCTCGAAGGGAGAGAAACCAGTTGAGGATTGCGGAACCTCCCTGTAGGCGAACAACAAGTAAGGATGAAACACATCCCAATTCTTTCCCTCGCCCTCCACTAGCTTGTGCAGCATGCTCTTCAACGTTTTGTTGAATCTCTCCACCATACCATCCGTTTGAGGGTGATACAGACTTGTGCGTATTGGATGGACGTGCAGCAGGCGATACAGCTCCGCCAGTAACTGGGAGTTAAAATTACTCCCTTGATCGGTAAGAATGTCTCAAGGAATTCCGACCCTTGCGAAAATCTTGATAAGCTCGTCCGCAATGTGTTCAGCGTCGATACTTCGTAAAGGAACCGCCTCCGGATATCGAGAAGCGTAGTCGCACAGTACAAGAATATAACGGTTGCCCGAGCTGCTTTTCGGCAAAGGACCAACGATGTCCATTGCTATGCGCGAAAAAGGTTCCTCAATCACCGGTAGAGGTATTATTGGGGCTTTCTTGACACGAGATTGTGCGGTTTTCTGGCACACACTGCAACTTCTGCAATACATATCAACATCGCTGTGAAGTGAAGGCCAATAAAATCTGCTGAGAATACGTTCCTTCGTTTTCGTCTTCCCCATGTGTCCTGCAATAGGGATTTCGTGAGTGAGCTCAAGCACTGTCCTCCGGCAGCGACTTGGTAGAACAAGCTGCTCGACTGCCGTGCCTTCCGGACGCCCAGGAGGCTTCCGGGTCATTTCATGTCAAGTCAAACAACATGTGCACCTCATGTTCCAAATTTGGCTCAATTTTTCCATATATATTGGTCTTCATATGAGTTCACATTTCCCAATTTTGTATGTTCATAACCTTAATGGTTGTAGGATAACGCAACATTGAATAATTAATTAGTTTGCTGATAAGCTCAACTTTGCGATGCAATAACTTGATCCACACTACGAGTACAGTTACATGTTAGGTATCAAATCAGAGGTCATGATACCTAGAATCAATGTATGATAAGCATTTTGGTGGGAAATGAAAGGGTTAAACAGACAATGGTTCCACAGCACTGATTACATAATTACTGTATGAAGAAGGTTGATAATCATCAAATAAATTTAACCACATTAAGTGGAAACCTAAGCTACACCTTTCTAAAAAATAAAAATGTTAATTATCAATAACCCCTGCTCTCTGTGAATTGTTTTATGCTTGGCAGCCATTTTGGGTTGATGTAACAGAGAGTAGGTTATATAACAATTTAACCACAGTTGTCATAACCAATTTAACAACAGTACCAAGGTTGTTAAATTGGTTTTGATAACGGTGGTTATATTGTAACGCCTCTCTGTTATATCAACCCAAAATGGCTGCCAAGCATAAAACAATTCACTGAGAGCAGGGGTTATTGATAATCAACATTTTTATTTTGTAGAAAGGTGTAGCTTAGGTTTCCACTTAATATGGTTAAATTTATTTGATGATTATCAACCTTCTTCATACAGTAATTATGTAATCAGTGCTGTGGAACCATTGTCTGTTTAACCCTTTCATTTCCCACCAAAATGCTTATCATACATTGATTCAAGGTATCATGACCTCTGATTTGATACCCAACATGTAACTGTACTCGTAGTGTGGATCAAGTTATTGCATTGCAAAGTTGAGCTTATCAGCAAACTAATTAATTATTCAATGTTGTGTTATCCTACAACCATTAAGGTTATGAACATACAAAATTGGGAAATGTGAACTCATATGAAGATCAATATATATGGAAAAATTGAGCCAAATTTGGAACATGAGGTGCATATGTTGTTTGACTTGACATGAAATGACCCTTCCACCTTCTGTACAGAAGCCCATCCTTCCAGAAGAACTCTGAAGTTTCATCATTGTCATCTGTCGACGCCACCTTTCGAATATCTGCCAACGAGTGGACTTGCTCCTGGAGCTCGCCTAGCTCTTCGGTGGAGATATCCAGGGCTCCCCCAGGTTGCTGCTGCTGCAGTCTTGCTTTCCCCAGCTCACGGTTCAAAGTCCTTCTTTCGTCCTTAGTGATTTTGGTAGTAACGTTCCCCTGCAGAGTAGACGTTTCTCCAATAGGAGTAGGAGTAGCTCCCGATACCGCCTCCTTTTCTCTTCGAGTAATCTCCTCCTCCAATTGCCGTCTAGCCATCGCTCGGGTAGTAACCAGCATCACGTCTGCTTGGAAATGAGAGCCACTTACGTACCGCTTGCCTTTGAGAAAATTGCGCCATGTCCGTTCCCAACAGCACTGATACTGGAAGGTCTTCGGATACAGCCGCTTCGACTTGTATGGGCACACCTTCGACCTCCATTTGGATGTTGGCTAGAGGATAAAGCACAGTATCCCCGTGCACGCATCTTATGACTACGTTACTTCCCTCAACAAACGCCTCTGGAGAGACCAGTCTTAGATGTACCATCGTTCTAGAACATCCACTATCGAGAAGAATGTCACGCACCATTTTGCCCTGCACTCTCCCTCGGCAAAGCTGAGTAGGCTTCTCCACTGACGTCGAGCATTCCCCCGCCATCAAAGCATCCTTCGGCTTCTCTGGGCACTTCCTCGCCACATGCCCAAACTGCTTGCAATTAAAACACTGCAATGCACTACACGAGCCCTCTGAAGTGGACAGGTTATGTGAGGAACTACCGCTCTTTGCCTTTTTGCGACAGTCAACCTCTTCATGCCCCCTAATGCTGCAAAACGAACACTTGACTGGGTCACTTACAAGCTTTGCCATTGTTGGTCCAGCGTCGAGACGTCGAGCCAATTCATACTCGTCAGCCAGCTCTCCTGCTTTCACACACGTGTCAGGCTTCTTTTCAAGAACCCGTAGTCGCTTTTCTGTTGTCAAGGTCTTAAGGAATTGTTCTATTCCTATGGCCTCCTTGACCTGTCCCATTGTGGTGCGCTGACGAAGCCATTTGCCTTGCAAGTCCATTAAACGAACTGCCAGCTCTCGGTTGCTTTCGCCCTCCTCTCTTTTAACCGTTCGGAATCTTCTTCTGTACGCTTCCTCGTGTATATCGTACCGCGCCAGAATCGCAGCCTTAATGGCACTGTAGTCTGCGGACTGTTCTGTCGGCAATGCTGCAAAAGCCAATTGCGCCCGTCCTGAAAGTTGAGGTGCCAGGAAATGAAGCCAGCTGTCCTTGTTCACCATGTGCGCCGTCATGATACGCTCGAAAGTGACCAAGTAGGTCTCAATGTCTTCCTTTTCTGAAAAAGGAACAAGTTTCATGCTCAGTTCACGAACAGACTTACCGCTCTGGGTACTCTGGGTCTTTTCCATCATGGACACGAGTTTCTCTATATGAGCGTGCATAGCTTCCATTTGCTCTCTAGTTTCTCTCTCTCTCGTTCGTCGCTCGTTTTCTAACCTGTCGCGTTCGGCGGCGAACTCTTGGTCTCGCAGCTTTCGGTCTTCCAGCAGAAACTGGAACATTTTCACGAACTGCTCTGCTGCCATACTTTCCTTTTTATGGGGCTGCCCAGAGCGAGTTGCCATTCGCCTAGTGACTCTTTTATTATTATTTTTTAATGGTACCGTCGTCTGCCAACTGCACGACGAAATACCGCTGCCACCAAATATGATAGTCGGTCGCGGTCATTAGTTCCTACGTCCCTGACTAAATCATTCAAATATGACACAGAGAACCCTTATTTCACACGAAACACACAATTTATAGGTTCAATGCCCGACAAGTGCGCAAGCGCAGCCTAATAATAACCTAGATATTACAGATGAGGGCGTAGGCCCTCACATGCACACAATATTTTTACTGATATCATAAATAAAATGAGATAAAATATCATTTACCATTGGACTGGTAGTTAACTCTTTGGACGTCAATATTGCAATACGGGTGACGTCGTTAATTGTCAGCTATGTTTTTAATTATGGCTACCGTAGCTTATTAGTCGCCGAAGACTCGCTGTTCTTGAAGAATCACACGGTTAGCTTACTTTAAAGACATTACGATGATAAAAAAGCGTTTTGTGATTTTTGTTATATTTATTCGGTGTTTGAAAAACAATGGTTGCTAACAGCACCCGATATAGGCGGAGCCAAGTTGGCAGGGATTTGAAGCCGTACGTCGTGTACACTATAAAACAGACGACGAAAACACGATATTTTTATCCCTTGGTGTTATTTTCAAGGTCCAGCTTTTTAAAAAAGCTTCGCTCTCCCCTATTTTAGTAGAACAAGCGGGTGCTTGTTCAAAGCCGCTAGTGACGATAGAGGCGCCATTACACGTACAGCTGCAGCTGTTAGTTACCGCTTACCTTTCAATTAAAAACCAACACTCCAGTCGTAGTTCTATGCCCTGAGCGCTGTTTGGTGCACAAAGTGCGTAACCATGCGACACAGATTGGTTTTCTAATACGTGTGCACATACATGTGCACTTGGCGGTGAACGCGGGTGCAATTATTGCACATAAATGTGCACTTGGCGGTCAAAGAGTTAAGACTGACTGAATTTTGCTGAACTGGAGTTCTCGTCACTCATGGGGAATTGTTTCCAGATGATGCAATCTGCACCACATAATACTGATGTTTGAACTGGTGCTAATTGCCTGTTGATGAAAATCGCAATATTTCATTGCGATTTTAATGTAATAGTGTGTACACTTGTATTCTGCAAAATCGCAATTTTATGGTATTATTTTCAACATGGATGTTACATGCCTTTATTTACCGTCAGTGTCTTCGCCTAATCAATATATGGCAGTTTAAAGTAGATGTATTTCTGTAATTTGTACATCTGTTTACATGTGATCATATTTAGAACATCTTCAAAACAAAATATTAAACTTCTAAACATACTTGTTGCAAGCTCACTAGAGATATAAGCATGTAGCATGCGTTGTGCTCTATTATCACAACAGTCAGCAACCTCCTCACCAAGCATGTCAGGTTTTTTCTACTGCCTAGCAGGCACCTTTTATACTGTTGTAAAATGTTCGACGTGTGTGTATCACTATTAGAAGATGGTAGAAACCATTGATAGTGTTAGCTACCCACACAACTCTATCTGAAGTAGCTATGAACACTCATGATGTTATTAAAGTTCAATATTATTTAATGTGCATGCATAATTAGATTCCATCTTTATGTCATTAGTAAATCAAAATTTCATCTTGATTACAGCTTAATCATTATATTGGATCGTTTCCGCGAAAAGGGACCTAATGCATACATTATCAAATTTCCAGTATCTACAATACAAGTGTAACACTTGCATTGAAATGTATGGCTAATTAAAAAATTCAGAGCCTTACAACTCCATGACGGATACTCTGATTCTCAGTGCATAAGAAGCAATGTGTAGAGGACATTTTAGACTTCTAGAATATCAACAAAAAAAAAAAAGGAAATCTTGAAAAAATACATGCGTTTGGTCCCTTTTGGCGGAAATGATCCCATATTGTAAGCAATATAAGTTATTTCCAGATTGGTTTTTAGTACATAGAACATCTGGGTAAATTTGAAAAGCAAAAGCTGAGATGATATCGCCTGCCTATGAATGATGATTTCTCGATATGCTATTGCAGGATTAAACATGTACATCCATGCTTTCAAATACAGTAGGCATATTTTACAATTGCATTGTATGGGTTTTGCTTAGTTATGTTGTCCAAGTACGCTTTGACAATTTCTTGTGTTAATTAAAGGCCATCATCGACATTTCAAAACCAATAGCACAACCTACACGTCTTGTAAAGGTAAGAACAGTTTATGTGTTTGGTGTGGCTCTTCAAGCCATGCATTTTGGAGGGCACAGTATTGCATAGATGGTGCCCTGCTTCATTATTCAAGCAGCATTACACTAAAAAACAACAAAATAAACAGCAATAAAATTAACACCGCATCCGCGTATAATGTGGGTCAGGTTTTGGGGGGAAATTAAAAACCAAAAGGTCCGCTAGCAATACTATGACAGATTTTAGTGGTCACTATAATACACCAACCTATGGTATATCACACAACAGTCTATCCTTATATAAAGTATCTTTGCAGGACGAGATTGGCGTGATTTTAATACATCGGTTCGGTACTCTGGAAGGCATCACAAAGATAGATTTGAAATGCCAATATTTACTACATGTATAAAACTATACCTACTTATTAACACTGCTTCCATGAGAATCGAATGAATGTTTTGTCGAACAGACCTTTTTAAAAATTATTCGGAAAAGTAGGATATCAGCTAGAAGGCACTTTTTCTTATAGGCCAACCCTTTGTGTATCATTTCATATCATTTTTAGGCTTGTAACATATTGCACAACTTACTTAAACCTGGTCTAACTTACGTGTGTCGCCGTTCGTTGATGCTTCGAAAGCCGATCGGTACGCTTTTTTCTCATACAGTGTATAATGGTTATGAATGTATTTTTTGTGTGCTAAAGATACCCCAAAAAGGTCTAGGTAGACAACATTTTGATTGCTAGCATAGTTTGTGTGCAAACTGCTCTTTTTGTTTATATGCTCGTACCCAGACTACTGTACAATTGTATTTATTGTTCGTGCTTGCGCGTATGAGGCTCTCACTTGTTTTGCGATACACAAGAAGCCCGTATGTAACAAATGCGATGCAAGAACAAACTGCATGAAATGCTGCTTGTGTCAGCCACATACGCGTGGTCGACCAAGAAAGACGATGGTTTTGTCTCGTTCTGAGCCACAGCGGTTAAATCCTGAACGCCAAGCGCAGGTACATCCTGATCAAGACGATGCTGTTGACAGTGAGGTTATAGCTGTGGAAGATGATGATCCAATTGAGAATGCATCTCAGGCTCACATTTTGAAGGTTATGGAGCTCATGGGCTGTGATGAGGGGTACGAAAGTGCTGTGCGACAACTCCCACAAATAGATGTTCGTCACGAAGTACAATGTGCTAGTGTCCCGAGTGAGGTTGATGTTGCTGCTATGAATCGGGTTGAAAATGTATTCAGAAGAGGTTTAAAGGCCTGGGCACTAATGCTGCTGCTAAATCTGAGAATAAAGGGTGATTTGAAGATGGCATTCAGCATTCAGTCCATAACAACTACCATAGAAGAGCTTGAGGACTGTGAGAATCAAGTGGCCAGTTGTGTTCCTTCAAGCAGCATCTCGCTGGAAGTGCTCAACTCAATTCCCAATACCATCCGGGATATGTTATGGCATGAAAAATGCTACACAAGTATTCCTGCAAGGAAGCTTCTGGTACCTTCTGCTGACATTCCTCATGCATACATTGCCTCTTTGCTCAACATCAGCAACAAATATGCAGGATGTTTGGCTTTCCAAGCCAAAGTTGATAGGCTATACATTACACATAGAGTATCTCTTCAAGAATATAGCCAGACACAATCTCATGTGCCTAGGGATTCTGTCCACTTTGCTGTAGACTTCATTTACAGTGACGATAATGTAGGTCGTCTTGCCTGGCAAGCCAAGAAACGCACTCCTAATAGAGATCCAAGGTGGAAGGGACTGGATCATGTGTTTGCATTGAGGTCACTGGTCCTAAAGCATAATGTTGCTACATTATACAGGGGCTATGTTGTGAAGCAGAAGGGGTAATGCCCAGAAGGCCACCCATTGGACAGTCTATATTTTACTCCTTGGTGAGACACATAACTGGGGTGGAAAGCAGCAAGAGCCCCGTGCTGGAGTAGACTACATAAAGGTTAATTTCCACACCGACAACTTTTCTATCATTGACAGAATCATTGATGTCATTACACCACTTTCTGACATTCACCATACTTTATGTAATGAACTGCGTCAACTCCGCTCCTCAGTGTTCACATTCCTGAGCTATGGTTATGCAGCGCATGCAAGGAAGGGAGTGAAGGCTTCATCAGAGGAAATTGCTCAGCACACTCACCAGGTTCAGGACCATGAAGCCAAACAGCTGACACTGTACACCAAAGTGGAGGAGTTGGCCTCACAACCCAATCTGTTTGATGAACCAAACACCCAGGAGGAGTTTGTGGATCTGGTACGAAGACAGCTCCATTGCTGTGTACAAACAAAGGGATCAGAAGTGATGGAGAATGATTGTGCTACCACACACTCTTCAATCTTTTCACTGGACCTAGTGTCTGCATGTAACAGAAGTCCCAAGCCTGGTGGTCACTTGTGCTGCAGTGCCTGTCGAAGTCCATTCCAGTTTTATGATAAGCTGCGATGTATAGCTATGGCAAAGTTGAATGATGACCCTAACAGGCTGAGTGAGATTGCAGATGTGCTACTCACAATACACCAATGTGAGCGCCGCTCATATCGGTACATGGCCCATGTAATGCTTGCTGCCCAGAAGGCACACCATATGAAGCTGGCAATAGTGCAAATGGACTCTTCTACAGCTTACATGGTGTATGACTTCAAACAGAAGTTCCTTGCAAAGGGATTCCGTGAGGGGGGAGATGCAGCATGCCAATGGACTTTTGACTAGGATAGATTTTTCGGTGAATGGTGCTATTTGCAGAGCATCAAACTTGTTTGGTAATCAGGCACCTTGTACAACCTTTGAGCAAAATTTCTTTGCTGGTTGGTCAATAATGAGTGTAACAATTGATGTGCGTTAGCTACAATTACGCGCGGACTAATTAGCGGTCTGGGGACTCGGCCACAACAGGGATGCTAGATATACCCGTTGCTACTGCTATGCTCGCACAGAAGTAAACAGTCAAAACGTGCATGAATGCTACACATCATACGTAGTTGAGCATATTAAGACTGTTTTTGGCGCTCGAAAAGGCTATTTTAAAAAGTGTACCTTTGTCGGTGAAGCTTTTAACCGTTTAACTAAAAACGGATGTATCTTATTACTAAGATTAGATAAGATGCTACAAATGGCGCTAACCCTCACGCAGATAGTTGGACTACTAGTTTCAAAAGCTTTTGTGCATGATAAACCTTTTCCGACTAATTTTCTAAAATACAGGTTCGACAATATAAGCCTAAAAAGCATTCGATTCTCATTGAACCGGTGTTAAATAACTACTTTAGAAGCTAAAAAAACTGGTATCATCATTCAAATCAACGTTTTCACATCACAAACGCTGAAGCCTAGTAGGTACCAGAGGACGTCGGAGGTTAACTAATTGCCATCAATAATTGAAACAATATTGTTATGGATTCACGGGAAAACGAATCCGGAAGGTATTGTACAACCTAAATGCAAATGCAAAGTTGGATTGTGTCTGTTGGTACACTTTATCTGGTGAAAACGAGATTTGGACTGAAATTACTAGTTTGTTTGGAAGGAAGAAAGGCAGCGATAAGGATGATATAGGCAGTGCTGAATGTGAAAAGGATGATGGGACTGAGGGCAGAAAAGGCAGGCGACAGCAATCTACCCCGGCAATATATAAACTTTAGAAGAACTCGTACAACAGAACCCAACGATCAAACCTGCAGAAGCTAGGCAAATTCAAAGCTACACTGAACTTGCCTGCAAACCAAACTGAGCATGATATAGCGATAAAAAGTACATTAAGCAGCCTGAAAAGAAGATTCAAAATAAGAGAGAAAGCGAACATTTTGTAGACAAATTTGCAATTTGCATGTACTCACTTCATGTTGTTGTTTTTTTCTAACCATATACCGTTATCTGGTACATGTACAAACCCATATACAGGCGCAAGCTAGCATCTGTATACGGCACATTTAGCTGCATGTATGCTTTGTAGCTCTATATATACATGCAGGATGGAGGAGTAGTGAATGATTGTCAGTTTTGAATGATCTGTATAACCCTTGATACGACTGGAGCTCCAAGCACCCCACAAGCCACGTGAATTATAAAAGCACGATACATACCGTATGCACGGTAACACACCATCATTTTCTAAAAGGTGTATGTAAAGCACTGAGCAAGTGTCAGAAACAAATAATACACTTTGTAGCAAACGATCCTAAGGTCAAAAGTTCAAATGGAGCGTTTTTCACGATCAAAAATCGGTTTTCACCGATTTGGACCCTGCTACGCTCCAGCGTGTCTGTAGTTTCAAGCCGACCATCGGTCCTCACGCTGAAGACACCAGTTGTTGTCTCAATAGCTGTAGTAATAAAATCCTGTGTCAAAAACAGAAAAATATCGTCAGCGGACCTTTCATATTTTACACTTCCCCCAACTTTTGGCCGTTTTCACCCACTTTACTCACGGATACGGTGTTAACAGTTACCTGGTCATATTTGTGACTTCATCCACCAATGATGGGATTGTATTATTTGTTGAGGTCCTCAAATTTATATCTTCATATCACTACGTACATATTGTAGCCTTAATGCAAGGTTAACACATGTAGGCCTACATGTACCTTTAGTGACACTTTGTAATTGATCACTTTGTGGCAAGAGAAAGGACTTGATTTTATGTAATGCAGCATGCAATGTACCTTTTTTGATTCTTACCCCGCCCCCAACAACCTGTCATCCCTTTCCCAGTATCGACTGTCCCTGTACTATATATAGCAGCAATTTCTCCGTTTTATAGCGTGTCCTAGGTCAGCAAAGTGTGGTGGAAGCTCTAACTGCTGGGATTGTTCCCCATCAAGTTGACATTCCAAACAACAATATGATTATCTATGACTTGGCCGGACATCACCAATACTTCTCCAGCCACTCTGCATGTCTGGAAGCCATCTCCCTCAACAGTCCAGCCATCTTCCTCCTCCTGCAGGACCTAAGGAAGGACCCCGAGGCCATGACAAAGGAGGTGTACTACTGGTCCACAATGATTGATGGTGTGTGTCACAAGTGTCCAAAGCAGTCATCGGTCATAGTAGTGGGCACACATGCTGACCTACTAACACCAGAGCAGCTCACCAGAAAATTGACCCATCTACAGTCAGTTGCTGTGTTCGCCACTTCTCATCAAAAGTTAGTCAGTATCATACCCTTAGATGTTAGATATACATATGGGGCAGAGATGGATAAGTTCAAGGCCCTACTGGATGAAACAAAGAAATATATAATTTCTATGGGACCATATATTCCCTTCCATTGCCATCTAATGTTTGCTTTTATCAAAGAAAAGCTACCACGCAATACTGGCATCTTAACCTTCTCTGATCTTCTAGTAAATATACTAACTGATTCAGATAGCTTTATACAACCAGATATTTTTACTATCACTTCAATCCTTAATACATTATCGGAGAAGGGTTTGATTGTTTTTATTCAGTCTGGAGACCCTTCCTATAGTTGGATAGTCCTGCACAAAGAGAGCATTCTTAAGAATGTCAATGGAACTTTGTTTGCTGATCCATCTAATAAGAAGTGTACCCCTATAGCTAGTAATACTGGAATTGTACCGAGTGCAGTGCTCAACAAATTTTTTCCTCAGTACGATATTGAAATGTTGATTCAATTTATGATTCGCTTTGAGCTGTGTCAAGCAGTAGATCTATCGCAAATTGATACAAACATGGCACCTGATGGGTCATCAAACCCATGCCTTGGTCCTTTCCTCTTCTTCCCAGCTCTTGTCAGTGTTTGTAGACCAAGTAGTACCGAGGTTCCAATTAATAGTTTTGGTTGGTCCATGATTGTATCTTCTCCTGAAAAGTTTTTTTCTACACGCATTCTTCATGTCCTTCTTCATCGACTGCCTTTTAAGTTTGCACCACCTGCAGCCCAAACCACACCCATTCATTCTGTTCGCAATCGTCGTTGCACTATTTGGAGCCGAGGGATTATGTGGGTTAATGAGACAGGGGTGACCACCATTGTAGAGATGAGTGAGACATTCCAATCCCTTTCTTTGTCTATATTCTACCCAGACAGAACAGACCCCAACTACCTAAATTTAGTACACTCTGTGGTTGCAGTGATTAAAAATGCTTGTCAGGAATTCTGTCCACATTTAGAGGTTTTAGACGTCATCTCATGTCCTCCTGAAGCCAGCTCAGATCACTCTAAAGACACAATGCTAGAACTGTTATCATTAATGGATGCACTTGATAATAACAAGCGTTCTGTTTCTGACTGGAAAGGCCAGAAGTATGTGGAAATGGAAAAATGGATTAGGATAGAGCCTTGTCTCCCATATCTTGTTGGAGGTAAGTACTGTATGTGTTGCAAACTGGACTGCTGTGTAAATAACTTTTTTATTTTGTTGTAGTATCTGCATCGCAGGTTCCCTGTGCTTCTGTAGGTCAGTATGTCTGTATGTATTAGTATGCATGCATGTATGTGTGTGTATGTATGTATGTATGTATGTATGTATGTATGTACATCCACGTGGCGCGTTAATGGGCGGCCTTTTGGAACTGAGTTTTCTCAGTTCCACCCACTCCATTACTACCACCGTATCTGAGTATCATTACGGCTGGCCACCAGAACGATACCTACCATCCTTTTGCGGCTCAAACCTGGAAAAGGCTGAAGATACCGTGAAGGTGCGCTCTAAATGGAGATCGACTGCCATCATCTACCTGACAACTCGAGCGGTAATAGATGAACAAAGAGCGAGGAAGACATGCTTTCGTAAGAACGTGGCAGGGGATGACATTTCGACCGGACACTCGCCACAAATGCGATTAGCTCGTGAAGCTATAGTGAAGCTATTTTGCTGATGAAAATAAAACTTGATGCTGAACTTTACGTGTGCCTTTGTCCTCCCTAACGTGTCTGCACTTGTACCCGTACATGCAGTTACGATGGAAATACGATACGATACGATGTATGTATGTATGTATGTATGTATGTATATATGTATGTATGTATGTATGTATGTATATATATGTATGTATGCATGCATGTATGTATGTATGTATGTATCATATGTATGTATGTATGTATGTATGTATGTATGTATATATGTGTATGTATATATGTATGTATGTACATGTATGTCTGTATGTATGTATGTACATGTATGTCTGTATGTATGTATGTATGTATGTATGTATGTGTGTACATGGATGTACAACATAAGAGTTAGCAAATTGGTTGTGCTCAGTAAAAGTAGCTTCACTTCAATATTGCAATATTGTGCTGTAGCCTGCGATAGAGTTAAATTACTTTTACAGAGTAGTTGCTAATAGTAGGGTGAGCTTTGTCTAATGTTTTCTACAGTGCCTCAATCTTCACTGAAGCTATCAAAGTTGATACGAACCGAGTCACAGCAAGAAGGTAAGTATTCTATCAACTAACCTTTACAGTAGGAAAGTAAGTATTTTATCAACTGGCTTTAACAGTGGGAGATGCGAAGAAAGCTATGCTCTGTGCTAAAAAGATAATTGCTGTCATTGCTGTCATTGATTTCAAAGTGCTGAATGAGTGGATTTTTGACTCTTGTTTGTATTAATGCACTTAGTTTTCTTACCGTGTTTGTGTTCAGACTGACAACATGCAGGCAGCTATATTAGTACACATCAAAAATATTTGGAGTGGGAACATGCAACAAACTAGAGCAGTGATTGATTTTAGTTTTGTATTATAGTTTTCCGACGCTTCAATGACAGCCTGTCATGTGGCATCATATAATGAATCTAGGGTGTGTAACCTCCCCTGCATAATGAAAATTGATTTTTCCGAACACTTTTAAAACACTAATCGATTTTTCAGGGTTTTTGTGATCTGTAAGCCGATTTTTCCAAATAGTTTAATAAACAAAATCAATTTTTCCGAATAGGTTTTGCCAAATTTCGTGTCGAATACCTAGGTTATTCAGGTTATGATCTTGTGGAGTGCACACTGAGAAGATAATTATGTCTGCACAGAAATCCACCTGGTCTCGCACCCAAACTGGAGCTACGCATGTCAGTTGAAAACAGAGACACAAAGGTCTACAGTAGCATGTGTTTGCCAAATAGAGTTCAATACATTGTATGTCTTTACCATGCACTTGT
The DNA here is from genome assembly GCA_013339895.1 of Ephydatia muelleri. Lineage (NCBI taxonomy): Eukaryota > Metazoa > Porifera > Demospongiae > Spongillida > Spongillidae > Ephydatia > Ephydatia muelleri. Next base: position 2,025,643 of record JABACO010000001.1, read on the forward strand.
ACATATCAATGGTAATGTAAACCTGACCATCCAACACTAACCACTGAGACCAGACATCACCATTAAAAACTCACCCCACATCAGCTATAATCATGTATTCTACTAAAAATCATCCATTCACGTTCTCGCTAAATGCATAGGAAATTTTCCATTAGTACAATTGCGTAATGCTCTCTAATTCCTACACATACTCAAACAGAGTGCGCATACTTAAAGTGGGTGAGAAGTCTGTCATTCTATTTCACTCACAAGCGCAATACTCAGATATGTTCTCTTCATACCACTGTACAATAAAACAATGCAATACTAGTGCTGGTACATATATTTATTACATAACTCGTGGCATATAGTTACTTACTTGAAGACGACGATAAAAGCATTAATTGTGCTAGTACACGCTTTATATTTTGTATCCCCAATTGATGCACATTACATATTTTACTATCTATTTACTCAATACCTTTCGAATTATAAATTGCGATCTCGTCCCCACATTGCTTGTATGCATCAATAGTAAAAACAACAGTGACGTAATAACTCTAATTATGACATATGCAATTGAAAATCATATCGGGATATCGGTGTAAAAAGGTATTCGAATAATGGGCGAATTGTCAATGCTGACGACGAATACCTAAGTGCCTCCGAATGGAGAAACATAAACTGGTTGTTTCGAATAGATAAAATTCATTCCGAGTAATGCTAAGTTGCTATCCGTATGGATAGGTTTTCGCGAATATCCGAATAACCTGATAACCCCTAAATGAATCTAAGAAAACTGAGCCACCTTAGCATATTACAATAATTGGACTCAGATATTGGTTAGCAAACTATTTCTTGTTAAGCAGGAGCATTTCCTCAATGGCATGGATTACTAAGTTCTTGCAATTACAATTTAGCCTACTGTATTTTCAATCCTTTTTCATTTGTACCGGCTCCCTCTCAATTAAAACATGCTATTTAGCAACAGATTATCCGTTTCAGAAATAGTTAAACCAAGAATTATTATCATTGGGTTACAAAATACTAATTATGGTAACTGTTAGTGATAACAACAGTGGTCGCGACCCCATGAGTGGGAAGCATAACAAGTGTCAACAGACTATTTTACTGTGGGAAGTTTGTCTGTGGAACTGGGAACTACATGTGCAATAGATTTGGTAAACCTAGACCTAGACGCAGAGCAGATTATTGTGATGGCCAATCCCTTAACCAGAACTCCAGCAACTGGATGTAATTTATTAGAGTTGATGGGGATCCCGGTCATTCCAGGGCAGATTATTAACACAAAACTGCACCTCTTCAGATCTTGATACAAATAAGTTCATCATGATTGGGTAAATCACTTAATTAAATTGCATGACCACACCCACCACCAATTAAGAAATATTTTGATTTTAGAATGGTATTACAGTCTAATCTAATTCCATTTAAAGTAATTCAACACTTACCATTTGCTGGACATGTTGCACACAGTCCTTGTGCAATGACATTATGTACTAAGAACATTCATTTCACTAATATTATCACTTTAATATTAATACATCAGATGGTATAAACTGAAATTTTATTCAGTTATAAGCTTAATAACTGGACATGCCAATATCATAATAGTAATAATCACTGTTGGTTTAAGAATTGGGTTAATTGTATTATTGTTCAGAAGTAGTATGAATTCATTTGTTAACAGTTTACTCAACCTGCTTACATCTATGTCTTTGAAGTTTGGTTGCGTTTACACTTCAGACATATGTTCAAATAACAATGGCCCCTTAGCACTACCATTCATTCCATCCAAGTTATTATTGTTGACGCGAACAGGGTACTGTTCCTCTCAAGTGCATAGCGCTGTTCAGACACAAAGAGTACCTTCCCACATTCATAGTATAGCACTGTCCGCACACGAAGGTACCTTTCTTTATCCCAATGAATCTATTGTATGAAATTTTTGTATATATGCACAAATTCAGCATCATTTATGGCAGTAACAGATTTTGAATAATGTCCCATCAATAGCTTTCTTTCCAGACAAATGTTGGATGAAAGAAGACGACATTCTGTGCACAATTAACCATACCCATTGAATACTCAGGGACAGTACTTAATTTCACAGCAGAGTCATATAAAGACCGCAGCGACACATAACATAAGAAAAGCAACTGAAAATAATGATTGATAACTTTACAATTCTCAATTGCATAGCATAAAGTACAACAAAGATTTTTTCCAGGCTTCACATATTTTCTTACATGTATGTTCACAACTTTGTACATGTGCATCTATTCTTGTTTAACCATTTTATTTATCAGATTTGTTACATAACATGATTATAGAGAATGAATGTAAATAAAATTAAAATTTTAAACACGGATTTTGTCACCAATGATAAATCACATGCTGCATATGTTAAATGATGGAAATGATACAGTCCAAAACGACAACACTTTACTATTCCAATTCATTTGAAGTACAAATGTATGATCGATCATACAGTTTTATTTTAAACATGATTTGTTTGTAACATAACCTATCCCTTGTTGCACAGATAATAATAAGTTATACGTCACATATTAACTTACCCAAATAATCAAATACACTTAGAGCAAGTTTTGACCTTTTCAATGCTACCTTACAATGTATTCCTGAAGTTACTGAGTTACGACTGTTTAAAGCTAAAGGAGTTAGAAAGCTAAAATAACTTGTTCTCACTATAACTCAGATCAGATAAAATTAATTAGGTGATTCCAAGTCAGCAGGTGATCCGCACAAGGCTAGCAACAGTGACCATAACAAGTTGCCTCTAAACAACTGAATTATCGTATATCTCTTTTTAGCTAATACAGTACCGTCCACGAACAAGTTAAAAGCCCTTGCTCGACTCGCTATTGCGAGTGAATTAAGTACAGGCTGTATGTCGAAGTCGAGTGCTCGCACTTGAGCAGGCCTTGCACACACGCGAGCGCTAATCGAGTACCACGCGTGTTACTCGCGCATGCTAAGAACACTACTTGCGTTTTGCGAGGACCCATCCGACACCTCGTGTGTACCCATCCGACACGTCGCGAGTTTTTTTAACTTGCCCGCGACGGTACTGTATGACCCACTAAAAAAAACGAACCGAAACAATTTCATGTAAAATGTTAACAAGCCGTGAAAGAGACAAAATAGGACAAGTATTAACTGATTTCATTTCCAATGTTGTATTTGATGTATCATTTGAAAATTATATATATCCTTCCTAATAGGTACACCCACCATGCCTGAACTGTTGTTATTCTCTACTAAAAAACTTAACATTGCTGACCTGATTGGTGTCAATTATTCAGAGTTTGCAATACTTTTGTTGAATGATGCTACTGGAGCCATCTGGCCAGCATTGGCCCAGCAACACCACCTGAATGCTAAACAAATCAATATGGAAATACTTCAACGATGGATTCAGGGACAGGGTATGAGGCCTGTAACATGGGGCACTTTGGCAAATGTGTTAGAAAAGATTCACATGTAAACTTCAAAAGCAAAGAGTACCATTGAAGAATAAACAGAAATTGTGATTCGTCTCTACCCCTATAGCTAGCAATACTGGAATAGTACCAAGCTTAGTGCTTCAACATATCTTTCTCAGCACAGTATTCTAATTTTGATTCGATTTGCTTTGAGCTCTGTCGAGCAGTGGATCTATCCCTAGGTGATACAAATGTGGCACTGGAAGGCTCGTTTAGCTCAGTCCCCTCTCTCTTTCCCAGCTGTTGTCAACGTTGATCAGCCAAGTAGTACCACTGTTACCAATGACAGTTTTTCAGTTGATTCATGATTGAGAAGTCTCCCAAAAAAGTTCCTTTATCGATTCCCTTTACATATGCACTACTCCAATGCCCACATCTCAGCCAATAACTCTGGTGCGATCATTGGTGTACATGATTATTGCATTAGTGAATCAGGGGTTAGCCACAGTGAGACATTCGAATCGAATATATCCTAGACACCAAATACCTAGCACTAGTACACTCTGTTCTTGTGTTCATGAAGAAGTCGTAAGATGGCTCACGTTAATGGAAATGCTTCTTCATAACAAGTGCTTTGATCCTAACTTATGGGATCGGAGCATATGGTGATGCAAGAATGGACTGGGACACAACTTTGCCTTGCATATTTTATTGTAAGTCAGCAGTGCACACTACATAGTAGACGACATAATTATCTATGTTGAGGTATAAAGTCTAGCCAATTACAAGTAATATGTACCCTTCTCAATAGGAACACTCACTTTGCCTGAACTGCCATTCTGTTATTGGACAATATCAAGTAAGCATTGGAGATGGAACGCAAACAAAATCAATGTATGGCTGAACTTCAAAGATGGATTCAAGGACTTGGTCAGACACTTGTAATGGGTTAGACTTGGGGAGTGAGGATATCCAGATGTTAAATTACAAAAGGAAGAATATGATTATTGTAGTCATCCGAAATGAAGATTTTGCTAATACTCTTACAAGCACATTAACCAGTAGTGTATGCATTTATGTGTGTTGAATACTACTGTCACATGTGATCATCCATCACTGTGCTGTATAACACCAGTACAGATGTGATATTCGAATTTCAAAACGGAGACAATTTGATTTCACTAAACCAAATATGAACTATGCAAAAGAATTTGAGGAGCAAGCATTACGAATAACAGCCAGAATGCTGATTGATTGGTGAACAATTAACACCCTCACTATGTGAAGCCAATTTATTTAGTCAGGTTTAAAGTGACTCCATTTATTTGAAAGTGAAATGAGAGACATTTATCCAGTGTAGTCTTTATCACATTAGTGGTGTGAAATTGTAATGTACAATTTTATTTATTGGAACCTGAGCTTTTGTATAGGATTCATGCAGAATTAATGACTGTCGTTAAGAAAATATGACTTGCGTCTAGAGGGACAACAGATAATATCTTTGTCATGATGGAATGAGAACACAAAGGTCTACAGTTTATTATTGATTCCATGTCATAAAATGGTGCGCTTTTAGAGAATTCCTGCCTATTACGAAGGTCATTTATCTGATGTACAATCAGGTTTCCCATTTTAATAGAGGTGCATTTCGTGTGTGCCTGTGTGTCTATTGTTTGTGTCATGTATGTGTTTCTGTGTGCGTCTGTGTGTGCCTTTGTGTGTCTCTGTACGTCGTGTGTGTTTCTGTGTGTCTGTGTGTGCCTTTGTGTGTCTCCGTGTGCGTCTGTGTGTGCCTTTGTGTGTCTCTGTGTGTTTGACGGACAGTCACACACAGACACACATGATACACATACACAAACATACATGACACAACACACATACAGACACACGACATACACACAGACACACCTAAGCACACACAGACACACGAGCACAGTCACACACACATGCACAGACATACTGACACACACAAACACAGACACACACAGGCACACACGAAATGTGCATAGACACATATGACATACATGTATATGTGTCTGTGTTCATCGTGTGTCTGTGTGTGCATGTCGTGTGTGCGTCTATGTATGTGTGTGCCAGTGTGTGTGTGTGTCTGTGTGTGCATATCGTGTGTGCGTGTGACAGTGTGTATGTCGTATGTGTGCCTGTGTTTGTGAGTGTGTGTTGCCAAGTGCATACAGTGGTGTGTATTATGCAAGTGTGTGTAAGTTAGAGGACCAGATGGGGACACAAATATAGGTACAATGGTCCAATTGTATGGATACAATGCATGCACAAAGGACCCATCCTATGAGGATACAATGTTGGTACAAAGGATCAATCTATGGGAACACAATGCATGTACAAAGAGCCAATCCTATGGGGCACGATGTGCACATGCACATACAACCAATCCTATGGGACAGTGCATGTAGCTACACATTCCTACATGTATGTACAGTATCTCAATGGAGGGCTCTATGTCATGTATGAAAAGCCAGTTATAAGGGAACTCAACATGCAAACATGCTCAGAGAGTAGTTGTCAAAAAAAAATGGATGTATGCAACAATACAGAGGAAAAACACTGAGTACAGAAAGCTTGGTACATAAATTCAAATTGAATCAGTGACTACACCAACATGCACAAGTGCATTTAAATTGAATAAGATGCATCTGTATGTGACAATGATTGTGAGTATGGTGTTTGTACCAACACCACTCAGACACATTTATTGTTTGCCACATGCATACTGGTGTGGCAAGCGTACTGTACATGATGTGCATCAGAATGTACGCCGTATGATAATGTACAGGTCCACGTACGCAACAATGCTAGTGTGTGCACAAGTGTGATCCAGCATGAGTTCATGTACTATGTGCACAGTGGTTTAAAACAATAGGTGATGATGACATTTTTGAACCATGAAAAAATAATTATGTAACAATACATAGACCTACTGTTATTTAACTGGTACCATTAATAATTACAACACCTAGAAAAACAAACCACGACAATCAAGATCACCTAAACAGAGCAAATCTCACAGTTATTTACATATGCTCTATAATGATCAGCGGATTTATGTAGCCCTAATTCGGTTTTATACATACCCACAAGAAAATGTATTAACTATTATATATTACGTAATATAAATCAAGACACATCTATCAAGATAAGGTAAGAGTTTGAATCAATCGATAAATCATTATAATTGTTCAGAAAAGACTGGAATAGAGGAAGTTAAACTGGTAGAAGAGGTACATGTGATATCAGCACCTTGAAGATCAACTCTTCAGGAAAAATACATGTATCAGGTTATCTTACAGTGACTTCAGCTTGTAGGAGCGAACGTTATGCTGTCCATTGCAACATGAGCATTTTAAAATAGATCTATAGCTTCGCACTATTGGATCTGATTTGACCCAAAGCCTTGTTAGAACGTCAGTTACGTTAGCCTGCTGTGTTGTTTTTCGAGCCAGCTTCTCTCGATACAAAGATTTTTATGTTATGTCTACAATGTTCCCAAACCTTGTGATTCATTTTTATGAAAAAAAAAAACATCTGCTTTTTCACTAAGAAGGTCTTCGTCACATAGAAATAAGCCAGCAGCTTCCCAATCACTTTTTAACTTCTTAATGTACTTATCATGAGCTTCTAATTACAGATCTTTCTCTTTTCGGCCATGGAACGCTTGAAGTAGTAACTGTGTAGATTTGCGCGCTTGCACGCAACGAATCACTCATACAAACAACAGCAATCAAATGGCTTCGCATCAAACAAGAGACAACTACAATCACAAACATTAGACTGATTAGTCCTTATATACAGGTATGCGGACAAATCCACATGCGCGCACTACACAAAGAGCGCTGAACAACAGAGCGAAGACGGTGCTGTCTCAGCCTGCCCGCGATGTCACGATAGAGCAGCGGCTCCAACTCCAATTCACAGAACGCATAATACAACCCTATCGACACGTAAACATAGTCCCACGTATGAGTTATTAATATAATTATTAATATATCAGTCACCTGATGTCTCTTGTTTAAACGTCACCAGTAGCGCTAAACGAAAAGTCGGTTAGAGTCGGCTAAGTCTTTGGTTTGGAAACACATAATCAAATCCATTGGTATTTTAGATCTCCTTCGTTTGGTCCTAGAATTGTGTAGAAAAGTTCTCGAAGTTGGTACATGGACATTATTTCGGTATTTTAACGTATAAAAAGGTCCACTACATTGTAAATATCATAATGGTACTTAAATAATATTACTAGACAGAGGAGAACAAAGGCCATATATTCACATACTCACCTATTCATTTTTTTAATACCAGAAAGCAAATACAATTTAGGAAACATAAATGATAATTTTCACTTTAAGTTAGTACACATTATTCAAACTTCATCAATTTCATTTATTGTCTTGAATTTCAAGTGATATAATGAGTTACAAAACTGTTTCTGAAAAAAAACTTATACATCATTCCCATAGCCCATGTCATCATCCCAAACCACTGTGATGTGTGAGCTGAAAGTTGTGTGAGAAATAACAATTGTAGCTGAGTGGGCATGGCAAAAATAAGACAATTTTAGCAAGGATTATGGCAAATAGGAAACCATTATTACACGACTAGAGGATGATGGGAGTGCTTAGCAAATAGCCTTATGCATGCCGCTTTGAATACCCCCAATAGCAAGTTTACTGCAACTATTCACTCAGATCCATTAATTTGGCAAGTCTTCTTTTAAGTTTTTCGCATAAACTCACTGCCTGTGTGTAGCTAGAACAGTTGCGAATGGCTAGCTTAGTTTAAGGCGGAAAATGGGTGGAGAAATGGGCGAACAAAGAAGTTATCAAAATTTATTGTGGATTTCATGCAATAATAGTGGGAAATGTGCATTAACTTTGCACAGCTGTAGCTGAACAGAACAAATCAATAGCAACAGAACTCCTTAGCATACATACTGAATTTGAAGCGATTTTGACGCTGCTACCTGAAGATGTGGTGGTATTGAAACCCATGGGGTATCGGACCTCATAACAGCGCACACTGTGCTTGTGCAAGACACCAAAATTCTGTTTCACATAGAAAGTGATGTAGGACGAAATGGAACGTTCAGAAGATATAGCAATTTGAGTTTTATGTTATAAACTGAAATCCACAATGATCAAAATCTCATAGAACATTCTAATGACATTGTGGTGCGCAGGCATGGACACATGATACAGCCAAAAGCAGGAAGCATTCACCAGGCAGGCATATCACCTAATACACTAATAGCTCATCTTGAGAAGAATTGCAGCCTCTCCATCAGCTCTCTTACATTTGGCCAGCATGAAAACCTGTCGATCTTAGAGAAGCTGAAGTGTACACTTTGTTCCAATATTCTTTTACAGTCACTAGAATTGATGTGCAGTGCACTGGTATGCATCAAGTGCATCACAGAGTGCATAGAAGTATCTGGTGCTGTGATCAATCCCTATTGCTCAGATGATGGTCGTTTGTTCCATCACATGTCAGACCAACATCAAATGTGATACTCCTGCTGCTATCAGATGTTAGAAGACATTGTGCTGGTTGCAACAGGGACATTACAACTGGTGATTATGAAGGGCATGAGTGTATACCGTCACTAACACCTGAGCAGAAGCAAGCTGCTGAGCTCTGAAGAGGGCCCATCTTTACCAGTCCTACAATGGTGTTGTACAACTTGCTACAGGAGGAGCAGTTACAGAAATGCTTTGATTGGCACTGCGGTTACATACTATCTACCCTCATTTTAGCCAATGACATTCATGCAAGTCACCAAAGCCATGCAACAAATCACAGCCGCCTGCTCAAGAACCAGATTATCTGAATTGCAGAGAGTACGAAGTATTGTTAGTGGAGAAGCATCTGCTCTCATCCAGAAAGATGTTCTCACGCCATATCCAGAAATCAGCGGTCAAATGAACTAGGTAATTAATGCGAATCATCAAATACTCCTGTATATCTTCCCATAAACATGTGCATGGGGTACTTCAATACCAAGCACACCAGATTTGTCTCAGCTAGCCACGAGGGATTGTTAGTACACAACACACCATGCCAAATTGAAATTATCCACAAGGTGTATCCGCCCGTTTTACATGTGTTTTATGCGTGTGTGTACATGCTGCATATGCATTTGATGTATAACTTGTGTTTTCGCTCGTAGTACACGTGTTATCCACTCTATCGTTTAACGCGCGTTACTCTAGATGTATAACAAGCGTTTCAGTCTACTTACGCATGTTATACACCGAGGTGTGGATTGCGTGTTTACACTTTGTATACAACGACCGCATTCAACCTGGATAAGCTTTGTATATCCTAAGGCGTATAACCGGGAATTTAATTTGTCGTTATGCCGGGGATGTGCATGGTGACACGACACAACTGCAAACGTGATTGTATTGCTGACTTTTGCCGTCGTACTCATCATTCCCCTCTTTTGGAGCAAGGTTGTGGTATTGGTCCAGCCAAAGCCCCGGTGACATTGTGATACCAAACTGGTCACAGTCTCGGTCTGCAGCATTAGACATCAAGGTTACACATACCCTCAAAAATTCTAAGATTTCAGATGCTTGTCAGACCTCAGGTGCCTCAGCTGCAGTGAGTGAAGAGGTGCTTTGGGTTGTCTCAAAAGAGGCTAAATGTGAGTGGAGGCGTATGGAGACTGGGAAATCACTGCTAATGAAACATTCTCAAGAATTGCTAGGCTCCTGGTCATCCACTCCCACTCATCCAACTCTGAACTCTAAATGCAATGTTCTACTGAATAGTGTTGTATAACTGGTTGCAATGATATGCAGAATAATTTATGCATGCATATTGCCATATGATGTCAATTTCTTTCTTTACATGTACAAAGCAATATCAACATTTAGCTACCCAGTTTACCGCTTCAATAATACAGTATGATGAATTTGCTACTGAAAAATGTATCTGTTTTCACATAATTAGCCTGATTAATACCTGTCTTAGAGTGGTCACAACATAAGCCTGCTGCTGCTGCGTGATGCCTGAGGCGAATGATTAATGATTTTTATCTGTCAACGCAATATGTAAATCAGCTGAAAATTTTATATAATAATAGCAAATGAAAGCACATTTAATAATGGTTTTAATAGCCGTGCTTTACCAATGGAGACACAACACAAACACAATCTTCTCCGTAATCAAATTGAATGTACTGATTGTTTGCAATAGCACACCTATTTGCTATACGGCTCACAGGTATAAATGATGCTGGACCCTCACTTTCAAACAAGGTTGTCACAACTCTAATTGGGTCAGGGAAGTGATTCTCCCTAGGATGCTTTCCATACCAAGTAACTTTGGCAAACAGGTGGTCTGTATTTTTCATGCTGGGTTCGTCCGAAACATCAATATGATATGCATGCTTCAAGAAATACTGCACAATTCCAAATCTGTATGATGCAGCAGTGTGTAGGTTGACTTGCCCATCAGAATCATACCAGGATGCCATAACCACTGCAGAACGTTGAGATTTTGATTTTGCTGACAAAAAACGTTCTCCGTGTATTTCAATATCACTGCAAATCAAATGTCGACGAGAAACTGGCTGCTCAAATTGGTTTATATTGGGATATAGTATGTGATACACAGCCGACAAAGCAGTAAGTTCTATGTCATTTAAATATCTTTCATAACACTTTGAAAGAATTGCATGATGGTTTGATGAAAATATAGCATTAATGTTGTCACCATATATATTTCTGGCATACATGTCTTGCTTATAAACATCCGCAATGGTTGACTGAAGAGATCCAACATGACATTCAGAAATTATGCAAGATTGGATGAAATCATGAAGGGGACAATCGAGTGATGAGTCACTTGCACATGATACAATATTCTGATAGGATGTAAATTTTCTCATTATCTGCATCTCAGGACTCCTCCAATTATTAATGAACGATCCCATCACTCCATTATAGCGCTCAAATGGAAATACCCAAAAGGATGAAATTGGCCCAAAGTCTATTATGCAATCTTTAAGATGTGCATGAAGATGCATGTTTGGTGTGCATGCTGTCTTTCCATACAGCTCTTCAAATGTTTTACAAAATCCAATTATTTTGGTGTCTGCTAATGAAACATCATCAGGTGACAGTGATGACTGGGACAAAATGATTGATGCCTCAACAAATATTGTCCAACATGCATAATCCCTTTCTGGTAGAATACCTTTCAGTGCATATAATGAATAAATATTTGTCCAATTACGCCACTGGTCTGCAGAGAGTTCACTAAATTTAGAACTTATTTTATACGGTATGCGTCCTATCTCAATTGGAACAAGCATACTATCAATTCTAGTTTGTATAATATCAAAGTCAGCATTTCCTAAAATTCCCCTATCCTTCCATATGCTTACAACATGCTTTGCTGTTCCTAAATACATATTGTGCATGGCATCTGTCACATGCTGTCTTATGATATCAAAGTAAGGAAGACGTAAAAGTTCACTGTATCTGACACCATTCTTTTTAATTACTTGCTGTACTTCTGTTGGGGTCCTTGCAGATCCAATTCATGAATTGCAAGTAGATGTTGTTCCATACTTCGTGGAATCCAAGCATCTCTATCAAAGCCTGAATAATCTAGCTTCTCTCCAAAGGACAGGCAGGTAAAAGATTTTAAACATTTAGAACACCCCATGGTAGCTGAATGACCAGAAAATCCGCACACCTTTCTAGTTGCAGGTACATCACAGGACACTGCAAGTAAATGCACCACGAATACATATTGGTAAATCACATGAAGGAGAATCTATTGTTATTCCTTCCCATAAGACTAAGAGTTCATCCACAAGTGGCTTTAAGTAAGGATTGATATTGCTGGGTTCCTTTGGACCAGGTATACAACCCACAATAATGACATTCTCCAACTTATATCGTTCTGATCTTGGTAAATTTAGAATAGCAAGATAAATTACACCTATACTGTATTGCGTGTGTTCATAAGGTTGAAACCAATCCACGTTAAGGATTAAACCTAAATTGTATGGTACATCCAAAAAGGGTCTTCCATTTACAACAGTAAACTCATTCCATATTGCACCATCATAAATGTCAACATATTTTCCATTGAAACTTCTAGACATCCATCCATCCAAATTAGAATAAATGCTCTTTCTGGTTATTAGTCTTTTAATTGTTTTTAGTATACTACTATAAATGTATGTTTTTTGAGGTAAAGTCTTCGACATTTTTGAAAACTTGACTACTTTGCAAATTAAGGACTGGCAAGCAACTCTACGGCTCTTATGAGGGTGATTTGGAAATGGTACATGTGAGCACCTATTTTGATTGGAAAATATCACGGCCTTTGCTTCACCACATAGAGTATCACACTTCGGACACATAACATACTGCAGAAGTTCTCTTTGTTCAACACTCAGTCTTGTTCTCATTGCATTCAGTGAAGAAGGAAATTGATTCATTAGGAGCTTTAATGATGAGTTGGATGGAACTATTAGTGAGATTAGAGCAATCATGACTTTTAGGAAAGAAAGAAGAAGTTGCATTCCTCTGTCTGGTACATGAAATTTGAGTTGATAATAATTGAGGAACAGACATATGGCACCAAAAGGAAACTGTTTATCGTCGGATGCGAACCAACCGGTCTTAGAACCTTCAGGAGTGCTACAGCCTGTGCAATCAAAGGCTAAGTCATCGTAATCTGAATCGAGGACGACTTCTGTTTCCTGATAAGCATCTGCGTTTTCCATTACATTAACATTTCTGTCTTCGAGATGCAAGTCATCAGCCGCGGAAGTTGGCTGCTCTTCCGCCTCTTCGGTGCACAGCGTGTACCTGTCGTTCACGTTATCCATATCGCTGCTCTCTTCTTCCATATCAACGCTGAGGTTACTTGTTTCTTGTGACGTACGTGTATTAGTACCCTTTGTCGTATGACATTCCTTTGTCTGCATTCTGACCAAAGCGGGACATCCATTTCGTCGCATATGCCTGTAATAGACAGATCGTGATAAGTCTTGTTGACAAATCCAGCATCTGTATCGCTTATTTGGCCCTTCCATGCTTTGTACGAGGGTAAAAAAAAAAGCTGATGTGAAATTCGAAATTTTACAATTATGACGAAATGCACGTGCGCATGGGCAGCTGCGGAGTATGATTCATTGAAATCGACTGCTTGAGTCTTTTGATGGACAGGTACACGTATTCACCAAGAAGATCATTATATTCTGGTCCTAACAGTTTCGTTGACTCTCACGAAGTTTCACCGGAGATAGGCCTGCAAAATGCTGAATCGTTTTACGGATCAGCTGGAAGATCTTCGTCTCGAATTTGTCACATAAGTATGTTACACATTATGGAATACAATTTTGCATGTGTTCTACATCTAAATATTAATAGGAACGAGTCAAGTAACACCTCCGGCAAGAATACCCTCCGCAGGTAGTGTGTGTGTGTGTGTGTGTGTGTGTGTGTGTGTGTGTGTGTGTGTGTGTGTGTGTGTGTGTGTGTGTGTCTGCATGTGTGCGTGTGTGCGTGCCGGTGTGTGGTGTGTATGTGTGTGTGTGCGTGCGTGTGTCTGTGTGTGTGGATGTGTGTGTGTGTCTGTGTGCGTGTGTGCGTGCCGGTGTGTGGTGTGTATGTGTGTGTGTGCGTGTGTGCGTGCCGGTGTGTGGTGTGTGTGTACCAGTACATGCACTTCGACAATTTAGGGTTCTATATGCAACAATTTATATAGTTTTTCTTTAAAATAAAGCACTTCCTTACAATGATGACATCGCGTCACCAAGATCTGTAATCTCTCGCGGTAGTAGAACACCAGCTCCAGTAGATGCGGTTTCTGCTATGTGGCATGACGTCAAATCACTTGTCGCCAATGAGATGGCCAAAGTGAATGAAAAAATGGAGGGAATCTGTCAGAAATTGAGTACCCTTGAAATCAAAGTGCAGGCGTTAGAGGCTGATAAAGGGACTTGTACATCAGAGGCCCCAGCAGAGCCTGCAAAAAGGAAAAGACGTACTCCGTTGTGTCTTCAGGTTTGCCAAGCTAAATTAGCAGCCATTCATTTGCTCAATGCATGCATGCTTTCAATCGAGTAGAGCAGTGTACACAAACTTTTAAAATCTTTCAATGAAGGTTCACAACTCAGAACCGAAGAACCGTAAGCAAGCATGCTTTTGTCAGTTCTGCTAAAAATTTTGATTCACATGCATATAGTTTGGAAAGTCCCCACAACGAAGGAGTTTGTAAGAAACTTCATCAGGAACTAAGTGAATTTCAATACATTGAAGTACAGTGTAAGTCACATGTGTTTTGTTCCAATTCGTTCATTTGTTCGATTTATTCAATATCTATTCTATTCTCTAGCTGCACTAAGAACTTACAGGAAGTCTCTAAAGCGAGTAGTTACTGACGACCGCCAAAAACGAATAAGCGTTCGAGCAAGGCAGCAAAGGGTACGTGTGTGATATAATCATAGCGTTACGAATGTAGTGTCATTAACTAGCTTTGGGAGCGCCGCAGTAAAGTCCTTACAAATGAAGAAATGGAGGCATGGAAGTGCATTGCAACTGGCATGATGTCGGAGGAAGAAACTACGGGTGATGGGAAAATAGAAAGAAGACGGCCTAGCTGGAGATCGGAAAGAATTAATAATTGGATGGACGAGCTGGATAGACGGGGAACAGACACATGGAAAGTGGCCAGAAAAGAAAGGATTGATGGACCTCTTCTCCAGTTACAGGCCCCGGCTGGTTTACATGCCTGGATGGTGAAATCCTAGCCGCGAACACTGAGCCTTTAATTTGTTCTCAGATCTTGTGCATGCAATGCATTTACATGTACCTGAATATACGTTTTGATGTGATTAATTTTCTTTTCCTACTATTATAAAAATAAATAAGATAATGCGATCGTCACAACGCGTCATAAATATGCGGAGTTATACAGATAGTTTCGTTTTGCATTCACTCTAATAACGCTTGTTGTACGCTTGTTATCATCTCCATACACGGCGTTATACACAGTTGTTATCCATCAGTTATACACTAGAGTGTAAGACAGTCTCCTTCCACTAGTTATCCACTGCTGTGTACACCGTGTTTACCGCAAGTGTTAAACACTTGTAAGCAGATTGCATACACGCATTCTACACGGTCGGAAAACATCTAATTGGCACAGTGACATTTGGCATGATTTTTAGTAAGGTTGCTGTATTTTTCCTATTTAAGATTACTCTGTCTCCTCAATGTGCAGGTAGTCATTGGGTGCGTTTCTCATTACAATATTCCACGACCATTTATATCAACACCATTATGATTTACTACTTGCCCACGAGAGAAACATATAGTGTGTACAAAAAACTAGGTCCTCCAATTTAAAAATCGGCTTCCACATAAAGTGAAAATGATTATTATGATGATCAGTGAGTTGTCTCTGTCTCGTGCCCTCAAATGACTCACGCGTGGGACACGTAAGGTACCCCTTCCTCTGTGTACCAGTTTTATACTGCACTCGGTCTCCCCGCACCCCTCCTAGCGCTATGCACAAGGTTTGTTGCAACCATGTACCGGATCGTTTGTAAACGTCGCCAATACGTACTAGTACTCGTCGTAATTTCCGTGACCTGGTGTTAAGCTGTTACGTTGGTAGTTTATCCAAGTAACTGACGTACAACTGCAGATGTGGCGTATACACAACTATCATTGGCTACTCCTAAGTATGCGTACCCAAACCAACCTCTCCCTGTGAGGAATTGTGCATACGCTAGTTCAAGCTCAATCGGTTTTCTGATTAATGCACAGGTCTTTCAGAGAGCAAGTTAACAACAGGCAAGGCTATTGTTAATGGCCCGTGTGTAACAGTAGATGTGTGTGCCCCTGCATTGATATTTTTGTGTGTCACTGCATTGATATTTTTGTGTGTCAATGCATTGCTACTTATTTTTGCCTCTGTATTGCTAGTTGTGTGTGCCTCTACATTGCTAGTTGTATGTGCCCTCTACATTGCTAGTTGTGTGTGCCTCTGCATTGCCAGTTGTGTATGCCTTGCTTTGGTAGTTGTGTATGCTTCTGCATTGTTAGTTGTGTGTACCTGCATTGCTAGTTGTGTGTGTCTACATTGCAAGTTGTGTGTGCCTCTACATTGCTAGTTGTGTCTGCCTCTGCATTGCTAGTTGTGCCTGCCTTTGCATTGCTAGTTGTGTGTGCCTGCGTTGCTGGTTGTGTGTGTCTCTATATTACTAGTTGTTTGTAACCTCAAAGGATATATTCCCATTTACATTTACATTTCCTTCGGGTGGAGATGAAATCAATTGAGCTCCTTTAGATTACATTCCCCATCTGGTAGATGAAGTTGTCTACTTTTTAAATAAAATGAAAAGAAAGAGTGAAATACAAATGCTTATACTTTTAAAATCATGGTTGCAGGGCTGGTAGGGTTCCCTGGCATGCAAGCCAGTGAGGTATGCATAAAGATTGGATGGGACAAGGGTATTTATGAGTTCCAAATGGTGAATGTTGACTAACCCAATCATTGAGTCCACAATACCTGTGTATTTTGCTGTTTGGCTGCTGGCGATGTGTCACCAACTTTCCATGTGGCACTCGGAACATATGCATGGATTAAAGTGGAGTTGAGAGCTCTAATATCATGTTTATATAACGTACAATATTAATATACAACTGCTACATGACAGACAATACACAGTCCAGATGTTCATATGCAGAGGCTATGAGTTCTTATCAAAAATGTATGGATTGTTTGGAGCTATAGTTGTATTGTAATATACAAATGGGTCAGTTTCCGAGAAAATGAGCCTTCGCTATATATATATAAAAGTTATAAAAATCATTCACGTTTGAATCGCTATAACTTCCGAACGGTACACGCCATTGACTTCCTATTTCACCACTTCATACTACACCATTTCTCTATGGTAAAATACTTTTTGGGGTCTTGCACTTGCTCCGTGCCCGTATTGCAACGTCCGATACCCCACACGGTATGAACCCGTCATAACTTTCGGCAGGAGTAATCAAATCGCTTCAAATTCGGTTTGTAGGTAGAGGGGTCCTATAGCTATTGATTTGTCCTGTTCGTTAATTTTCACTCTATCCGTTGCGGAGATACAGGCGTGCAAAGTTAATGCACATTTCCTGCTCGATTTGCCCAGGCAACCCTAGTTCCATTCTCCCATTCCGCATGAATATTAATCACTTCCTTGTTCCGCCCAATCTCCGCCTTAAACTAAGCTATATAGCCGTTCGCAACTCAGTGTCTGTTTGTTTTTTGTTGATTTTCTGAGGTCAAAGAAGATGAGTTACATGACGATCGTACCGAATTAACGGATCCAAGTGAATGGTTGTCAGCTAGCTAGCGGCCTGATGGTTGTCGCCGCCTCCCACGTCGCGGACGCGCGTAAGGATTTTTTTTTTCCTAGTCACTCGCATCACCGTTCGGTACCTAGTAGTGTATTATAAAGCTTTCCCACATTTGTGCACACACATTGTTATGTACACAGCCTGACACCATATATTTGTCACACATACAGCACATACACATACAGTACACTTGCATTGTTACAGAAATGGAATCTTGTGCACAACGCATACGTACACTCTTGTACAGTACACTTGTACGCACGCATACTAATGAACAACATTAAGCATGTCTACACACGCTCACACACACACATGTACATTGCACGTAAGGTCTATTCTAAACTTGTTCTCTGCACCTGCACATGCAATATATTCCATTTAACTGCTTTATGCATGTATTTGATTTCTACACCCTGTCCCTTTGCTCCTTGCGTGTGGAGCTCCCTTATGGCTGGTTCTCTGTACATAGACACTCACATCACCGTTCTCGGAGATGTGAAATAAAACTGTCTTATTGGGCACAACCCTTACTAAAGTTCATTTTGTTCGCTATGCTCAGCTTTGTTCCACTTGCATGACTTTTCTCAAAGTTTTTAGCTCACACAGAGTACATGTACATGCCCTCACAGACAGACACACACACACACACACACACACACACACACACACACACTGTAAAATATATCACTCACTAATGATGATGGCACACACACACACACGCACGCACACACACACACACATGCACACACACACACACATGCACACACGCACACACATGCACACACACACACACGTACACACACACACACATGCACACACACACACGCACACACACACACGCACACACACATGCACACACACATGCACACACACACACAAGGAACTTAGTAACAATATTCATTATCCAGCTCTATAGACAAAAATACTTGTTCAGAGTGCTAGACAGAGTAGATGTGTGTACTGAGGGAATAGTATTGCAGCAAAGTAATTTGGTAGACAGTACTGTAACACTGCATCTACAGCTAGTTGTTAGAAACAAGAGATGGAATTCACTGCAAGTGGAGCAAGAGGCAGAAAGAACGAAGAAAATTTTAGCTAGGTTTTTAAAGAATTGTGAAAGCATTGTTTCACAAGGTGTTGTGAGTTTCATGTTGCATGATGCATGTATGTATAGAGAACCAGTCACAAGGGAGCTCCACATGCTGAAGTTGTCAATTATATAAAACAATAGAGAGCGACACATTACGAGTACAGAAACTCAGTCCATACAGAAATTGAGAATAGAATCAGTGTCCTCTTAAACATGCATACGAGCAGTTCGATAGAACTGAATGCAAGTGTATGTGCAGAGAACAGTTCACACCTTGCATGCAATGTACATGAGTTTGTATGTGTGTGTGTGTATAGTGTGCACCATCATTAGACAGGTACAATGTTTGCCACGGTGTGTGTGTGTGTATGTGGTAGCCGCATGTCCCATACGATGTGCATACATTGTGTTTGTCCCCATTGGATTGGTCCTCTATACATACACTTGCAACCTATGTGCAGTCAAAGGAGGATCTACAGAGAAACCAGTCACGTGGGAACTCCACATGCATGAAGAGAATACAGTATACACAACACCTTGTGAAACAATGCTTTCGCAATTTATTAAAAACCTAGCTAACATTTTCTTCGTTCTTTCTGCCTCTTGCTCCACTTGCAGTGAATTCCATCTCTTGTTTCTAAAAACTAGATGTAGATGCAGTGTTACAGTACTGTCTACCAAATTACTTTGCTGCAATACTATTCCCTCAGTACACTCATCTAGCACTCTGAACAAGTAGAAAGGGGTACAGTATTTTTGTCTAGAGAGCTGGATAATGAATATTGTTACTAACTTCCTTCTGTCAGTTCTGTGTAAACGCACCACGGGCCCTTGACCTACTACAATCTCTACTGATAGCTTAGGTGCAATAAAATTCATCACCATGAAGGTCTTTCAACTTTCCTTTAGCATGTCAGGACTACAATTGTATGTGTGTGTGTACATTGATGCATATGTACGTGCTTTGTGAAAACAGTGACAGTGTGAGAAATAATAACACAAACTCACTACGTGGTACTGTGTGTGTGCACATGTGTGTATGCTACCAGTACATGCCTATTGCATTCAGCTTTCACTGGAAGGGGACCAAGTATGTCCACTGTGACAATTTGCATAGGGTGTCTTGCCTGCAGGGTATGAAGGGGTGCCCTCTTGGTGTGTGGTGTCATTTTTCGTGTGCTCCAAGTCCTGCATGCCTTACACCACTCCTTAACATTTTCCCTCCAACCTGGCCAGTAGTATCATCCTTGAACCAATTTCATCAACTTACTCTCACATAGGTGTCCCCCCATAGAACCACTGTAAAGATCTTTAAGTACACACTCTCTCAGCAATGAGGGAAATACAAGCTGAAGGTGTTGAGCATGCACATCAATGCACCATCGCCACAGAAGGGCATTCTCAATATTTTAGGATGACCACATCTGAATCAGTTGACGGCTCTCTCTACTCCATGTATTTAACTCATAATAGTGAGGAACCACACCAACCTCCTTTGATTTTAGTACAGGGACGATGGATGGATCATTAAGCTGTTGATCACGAACATCCACAGTAGAATGTGACTTGGATTTGAGCAGGTGGACTGTCTGTACTGTATTCATGGTTATCTCTACCACATTGGTTACATGGTACCCTCGATAGGGCATCTACATTTCTGTGCTGAGTACCAGGACTATGCACCACTGTAAATGTGTATTCCTGTAGCCGCTCCAGCCAGAGAGCTAGCTGCCCTTCTGGTTCATTAAAATTTTGGATCCAAACCAAAGAATCATGGTCTGTTCAAATGGTGAAATGTACACCTCAGAGGTAGTGACGAAAATGGTGAATATGCTCCACAACTGATAGTAACTCACAGTGAGTAACACACTACCTCTGCTCTTGTCACTTAGTTAAAGACCTACTTGCATAGGCTATGACAGTTTCACTCCCATCATCCTGTACCTGTGACAAAATTCCCCCAATACCAGTATCGCTAGCATCGATGTCTATCACAAAGTGCCTAGAGTGATCAGCGAAAGAAAGAACTGGGGATATGGTATATTGATGTTAACCCTAGTATTAGCTAACGCCTCTATTCCCCTAAGTTGTAATTTTATAGGGGAGTTAATCTCACTATTAGCCGCTTTTGAATATAGTTTTATTATAGGTTTACTTGCTTCTTTAGGTATGGTTTTATCTGCAGGGTATTCAATCTATCTATTTATATAATAGAATATGTTTTGGTTTTCCTTCAAGATATCTAGTGATATAAATAGACGTACTTTATTCCCTTTAGTTTTTTTAATATTTTTATTGGGGGTATTTCCTTTTATTATCATAGGGGCTGTCATTAAGCTCTTACGCAACTGATCAAATGCAGCCTGGCACTGCTGGTCCATTCAAAAGTAGTGGACATTTCCAAAAGACGTTGCAATGGTCTTGCTGCGGTAGCAAAATCCTTAACGAACCTGCTGTAATAGTTGGCAAGTCCTAGGAACTGTTGGATATCCTTCTTACTCGCAGGAACAGGCCAACTTGCAATTACATCTGTTTTTTAGGGATCAGCTGCAATACTATTTTCAGATATGACATGCCCCCAAAAAAATCTCTTTTTGACACAGCTTACACTTTCCAGGCTGTAGTTTAAGACCGGCCTATCTTAGGCGAGAGAAAACACTACCAAGATTGGATAAGTGTTGTTGGAAAGTCTGGCCTACCACAACAATATCATCTATATACACCAAACATTCCACCCAGTTGAGACCACCCAGAACCCAGTTCATCAAGCATTGGAATGTGGTGGGTGCATTACAAAGCCCAAAAGGCATGACTTTGAACTTGAATAGGCCTTCTGATGTAGTGAATGCTGTTTTCTCCCTACTGCTGCTATCTACTTCAACCTGCCAGTACCCACTTCTAAGATCAAGAGTGCTGAATTACTTAGAACCCACTAATGTATCCAAAATGTCATCCACCCGCGGTAGTGGGTAAGTATCTTTTCTAGTCACAGCATTAACTTTTCTGTAGTCAATACGGAATCATGTGGCTCCATCCCTCTTATGTACCATTATAATAGGTGACGACCAAGGGCTGTTAGATGGTTGAATGATGTCATTTTCAGCATTTCATCTAGTAGCTGCCTTACTTCCTGACGGCAAGCTGGGGAAACACGACGCGGCAGTTGGTGGATAGGTTGAGAGTCACCTGTATCAATGTGATGTTTTATGAGGTCTGTGCGTCCTAAATCATCAGGGTGAAAACTGAATACATATTCCGATAGTAATGCAAACAGCAATTCCTTCTCTGCATTACTAAGGTGATTACTGCTGGAAACAACATCCCACAATACCTTGTGCTCTCCTGTGAATATCTCAGCCACTACTGAAATTATTAGGGGACACAACTTGCTGGTAGTTGGTGGGTCTTCATCCAAAGGCTCCATCCGCGCAATTTTCAATCCTTAAATTGTTCAGTATCATTATATCCTTGCGAGGATTGAAGATGCGGACAGGAAGGACACTAGACCCTGTTGGACACACCGCAGCACGAGCCACAAAGATACCACTTTGTCCTGTTTGGCCTGTCTCAACTAACTATATACCCCTTGGAGTGGCCACCATGCAAACCCCACCATGACCTCTAACTCGCTTTCTGCTGGGATAGTTAGCTTGCTTTGCAATACCAAACCAACAGTTGTGCTCAATTTGCCTGCTTTGCAATCCCAATCTAACGATTGCAAAACTAGCTTTTCCTTTGGAAAGGAGATAATCCCTGTCAATCACACATTTGAATGCTTCCAAAAAATCAAGTCCTAATATTCCTCTACCGTCATTCCCTCAACAACAAGAAACGTGTTTTCAAACAATGAGATTTTAGACAAAAATACATGCATGGACTTGCCCAGTCCCCTGTACATGCAATGGTGATCCATTCACACAAGCTAACCTATTGCCACAACTCTGTATCACATGATATCCTGTGCCAAGCGTCTGTGCTTAGGAGTGAAACTTGCGCCCCGGTATCCACCACAAACTGAATTGTGATTTAGGCAATGGATCCCTTCAAAACGGTAACATATTCCTGAAGCTATGGACAATGCAGGTCGGTACTGTTAATAATTCAGGGGCCCTTTTGGCCCCCTCACGTGCTTGGCCCTTTGCACGGGTTTTTGGCCTGCAGCTTTAGAACCCCCTAGCAGCCTTTCCAAGCGGTCCAGACGTTCTACAAGCTCTTTTATCGCGTCATCAAACGATACCCAGTCTTCGCCTTTCTCTTTCTTTCAACACTGGAGTTCACCATCTTCAGCGTTCGCTTGCTTTCGGGTTCAAAGCGGCGTTTCAGTGCACTTACGCACTTACTATAATCCTTTCTCTCATCCTCTCCAAGCCTACGAAAAGCCGTCTGAGCTTTACCTACAAGGCGCACACGAAACCATTTGAATTTATCTTCATCTTTAGTCCAGCTGTTCACATCCGCACAACTCTCAAAGTGGTTTATCCACTCGCCCCCATTTTGTTCCTGAGTCTCCGCTGAACGTTTCCTGGAGTAGAAATGGCTTACTTGCCATCCTGCCGACTACGCCAATGTGAAGAATGCCCGCAACCGTTGACTCGGACAGCAGCTGAATCAATGAATATAACATAACACACACAAAATAGGATCACAGGTTTCTATTTGAAGGCTAATAATACCGCAGACAACATAAATGGTCAGACAGTCAGCACATCTCATGACCAGCGTCCGTAAGGTCGTTGACATACGTAGTAGATGACTATTACACACCTTTGTGATTTTCGATCTTGAGCCGGCAATGATTATATTTTGCTATAGAGACCTAGTTATTGAACTGCAGGACATCGTGATAATTACTGTAACGGTGCTACTGATATGATGTGGACCTAGCCTTCTCCCGTAGCCAAATGTGGGGACGAGAGCTGGGAGTTTAATTAATCAACTAGACCATTTAATAAGTTTAGTAATTTAGAATTGTATGCGGCTGGAAACTAGTTTATAATTAGAACATTACGGTACCTGTCTAATAGATAGCGAAGAAACACCTCATTAAAAATGCTTATGTTTCAAAGCTCACAACTTCTCAGAATAAGTAGTAATGCAATATTTTAAACTAATATACAACACAACCTTTCATGCTCTTTTATTTATAGTCCTCACACACTTTCCAAAATTCAGGCCTACCGTATGCGCAAGCAGTGTTTATAACCCCATGCGGTACTTATTTCGGTTAGGTGGGAACGAGATCGAATAGAACGGGCTACCCGAAGTTGATCTGGAGGTAAGACTAGTCTGTCGGTCAAGCCAAGGCATGTCAGTAACGGAACTGACGAACCAGATCTGGTCACGAATTTTCTGTCACCAGAAAAACCTCGAGTGTATCTTATGAATAATCGATGCACGTTGCGGGTTACAGGGATGGATTACCACACAGAACAACTACCGCTGCACTGCAGAGTTTGTAGAAAGAGGCTAATGAAGAGTGGGCAAAAGAAGAGCACTTATGAGTGCAAAGGATTCGCAGATGATCTGTTAACAGCTTTTGCAATCAACACCTCCACTGACATTGCTCACATGCACCCAGAACGCTTTTGTGAGTGCTGTCACCTTTCAATGAGGAGAATCATCTGTGCCAGGGCAGAAAAAGTGCACCACAAGTGTACGCTGACACCATTTGAATGGGAGGAACATAGAAATGAAGGGTGTAAGGTACATATATACTACATCCCTGCTAGAGTTCACACATGTAACATCCTATGCAATACACAGGTGTGTGAGCACTTCAGAGTTATTGCAAAAGGAGGTAACTCCAGAAAGCTCACTGTTGGCAGAGGACGTCAACCAGGCCTCACACCAAACATGGTAGCTGCACATCTCTGGAATATTGCCCCTCCTCCAGTCTTCTCACGGGAGCCGTACCCACCATTGTCAAGCCAGAACAACACGACTGTCCTTGAGGAGTTGAAATGTGTGGTATGTGCAAACGTGCTTTCACAGCCCCTTGAGCTACCATGTGGAAAGCTGGCCTGCACCAGTTGCATTGTAGAGCGAGTGACAGCCTCAGCCACAGTGTGCCCTTGCTGCTTGCTGGATGGTGGCTTGGTCTCCACTGAGATCAAACCAGCATCCAACCTTATACAACTGCTGCTAAAAGATGTACTGGTTCAGTGTGTAGTGTGCCATAGGGATGTAAAGGCTGGATACTATGAAGACCATGAGTGCACACAATCCCTTACTCCTGGTGAGGAAAGAGAAGCAGCGGGATTGTTGAAGAGGGCCATCTCCACCAGTCCTGATCAAGCCACAGTACAGCTGGCTACAGGAGGGACGGTTAGGTGTATTCAGTGCCACTTAAATTGTTATGTTATGTTTGACCATACCTTGTAGCCAATGATATTCATGAAGTTAACAAAAGCCCGACATCCAACTACGGCTGCTTGTTCCAGGACTGTCAAAACACGGTGTTCAGAGATGCACATAGCTAGAAGTGTCATCAGTGGAGGGGAACCATCAGCCCTGCTTGAGAGTGAGGTGCTCACATTGAATGATGAAGAGAAGAAGTCATTACTGGAGAAGGCAGGGATAACAAACGTCTCAATTAGCCCAGCTGAAGTATTGGCCATTAAAACTGGCCTTACTATTCCCTGGAATAGACTGAGGATTCTTAGACGGTATACACATCATAAAAATTAACCTATTACTTGTCCAGGTGGCTCAAAGCATCAGGAGTATCTCTAGCTGGGGAGGAGAGGATGCGCTACATCTGCAAACGAATTGTGGGCAGCAACTTGAAAGGAGAGATGGCTCTCTTTTCATTTCCATCCACTTCTGGTGGTGAGGAGCTTAGGGTAGCTGCTTTAGTTTACATTCCAGATGTGGTTCTAAAGGTTGTTGACCTTTTGGAAGAGAATCAAAGGTTAGGGGTGCTTAAGGCACACACACCAGATATACAATTAATTTGTTTTGAAATCTAATGCAGGACAGGACGGCTTACCTGGCATGATGGGGTCATTCCTGCTAGTGAGATATGGCTAAAGCTTGGAGGGGACAAAGGAGGCGGCTCATTCAAGATGAACTTCCAAATAGTGAATGTTGCAGCGCCTAACTCAGTCCACAACACCTGCGTGTTTTGCTGCTTTGAAGCGGACGACACTGTTACCAACCTCCACATAGCACTTGACCGTTACAAAGATCAAGTAGCACATCTGCAAGGGATGCAATGGAGGTAGGAACAGTTATCTACATAAAGAATAAAATGAACATTACACAAACAGGCAATACACAATCAAGTTGTTCATGTGTGGGGACTACGAGTTCATTACTAGAATGTATGGGCTATCTGGAGCAAGTGGTATGTGAGTAACTGGGGCCAAAAAAATGCGTACCAATATTTCACCTTTGTTATAGGATGCTACCCATGCTTGTATTGCTTGGTCTTCCATGAGAACATGGTAAAACCTCTCTCAGCCAGAGGACATGCACCTCCAAGAACATATGAATCCATATGCACTGACCATCAGCGCTACATTGCATCAGGAGTGCGCAGGAAACAAGTAAAGCACTTTTACAACTGCATCACGGAACCTATATTCAACATCCCTATTGAACAGGTAAACATTCATTTCGTAAAATATTTTTGAATAACTACACATACATGCATACACAACATACGTGTGCACATACACACCCAGGTTTGCCCCCCCGGGCTTCACATCACATTGGGCATCTTTACAAAGCTTTATGGTTTGCTCGAAGATGAGTGTCATGCCCTCGACCTTGAACTAGCCCTGCTTTCAAGTGAGGAAGCCCACTCCAGCTTTGACACATACAGCCAAGAGCTGCAAATGCTTCGCTCATTGCAATCTGAGCTAAAGCAAGCCGAGGAGGCATATGCTGTATTGCAGCAAATGACAACATATATATCCCTGGTGATTGGGGAGAAAGACCCAGTCACCGCTGATTTTTTTGTGCAATGTGAAGAAAAAAAGAAATATCTTGGAAAACTAGTAAGCCATATGCACTACACATAAAAAATGTGTAACACAGGCCATGATTTTGCTAGGAAGCAGAGGTAGCTAAATCTAAAGCTATTGTGGAAAAGGGGTTTTCTAAAAAAGAAGGCCCCTTTGTTAAGGCGTTGGATGATGCATTACAGTCAATTGGAGTGCACTGTCAACAGTATTTTGGTGGTGCTTTTGTTGGAAATCATGTACATCAGGCTCTAAAGGTACCATAAGTGCAATACGTACAACCACATGAATGAGACATCTCCTACACTGTTTCAGGAATGCAACATTCAGAAGCTGTGCAGGTCTCTATGTGAAACAGCCAAGAATAAATTGCCTCATCGATCTACACAGGCAGAACATCGTACTGAGATCCTGGTTAAAGCATTCTCTATGTTTGCAAGATGCCATAACATCTACGACCACAATTTCATTGATGAGACACAAGCTCATGCCTTAGGTTGGTAATGGACCTTCAGGTGTTTATGTGACTATGACAACAATATTTTTACAGAGGAGGCCGTGGGAGAGTTCATGACGTTCTTCCGTGAATCCTTCCCCCAGGCAACAGTCCCCATAAAAATGCATCTATTGGAAGACCATGCTGTTCCATGGGCAAAATCTTTCCATGTTGGATTTGGCCTACTTGGCGAACAAGGGGCTGAGTCCATTCATGCTAAGTTCACACGACTTAGCCTATCATACACTGCAATTACTGATAAAGTACAGCATCTCCTATGTATAGTGAAGGAACACCTAATAAGTATTTCCCCACAAGTTGTAGCTGCTATCCCTCCTCCAAAAAAAAGAATAAAATCATAATACTTTCTGTACTTACATCTTCAACCAGCAAACCACTGCACGTTCGTCTTCAATCTTCCTGAGCTGTAGTACACATCAGAAAAGCTTCAGATTTTATCATTTTGCGCACACGCTCATGTGAGATCCTCTTGACAGCTGAAGCGAAAAGCGTAATGATATAAACACATAACATAACCAAATAGCCAACAAAATGGCTACTTTTAGACCGTTTGAAAACTACTTCAGAAAATTCGTGACCGCACTTGTGGAATAAAAACAAGCAAAACTAGATAAGACGTATACGGAAAACGTTGTTTTATAGCCCATGGAACTTCCTGAGAGTGGCTATAGCCATTACAACTCACGGGGTCCATGCGCGCTGAAATAAGTCCCTCACTTCCATTCACTAAACTGACACGTTTTTGTACGGTAAGGGCACGTGATTTATATGATCACAGGAAGGTCAGGGGTGTTTCTTTAGCATAGTATGGCTTATAGGTGTTCAATATATTCCGTATGCTTTGTGTATAGCACATTCCAAAGGTCATCGGTTGTCCGGGTCGTTGCTATGGGACCTCAATATCGTTCTAATATTTCTTAGCGTGGGCCTAATTTCCACGCGTTCAATGAGAGCAGACAGCCGTGAGAACTACGTATACAATTAATTAGCACACTGAATCACCATTTTATTAAATTTAATACATCTGTAGTTTTTCCCCTTGATTTTAATTGTTTCATATTTGTCACAATTTCACCATCGTTATATGCCTAATAAGTATGTTTAGCATGCATAACTAAGTTAAATTGGGGGCATAATTGTTTCATCTGCGAGCACCCAGAATATTCATCCCGCCATAAGAGGTTAATTGTGTGGTCGTGACACTGTCTTTTATCGATAGGACCTTTGAAATGTTTCCAACAGTACAATTCTGCATTATTCGATTAACTACTCACTTCTGGTACCTGCATTGCCCCACATGTAGTGTGGTTATTAGGTGTTAATGCGTTTTACGAACTTAGTAACATAGCCAATTCTAAAGGTCGTCATAAACCGTTCAATTATCGGGGCGGAGGCCTCGCGTTCAATGAGAGCAAACCGCTGTGCTGATTTAGAAGGACATTCATAACATTGTGCCGGTGTAGCAGTGAAAATTGTCCCCCCTGGTAAACTGTCCCCTCGGACATTTTACCCTAGGGAACTATGTCCCCCGGACACTTTTCGCTTAGGGGAAAGTGTCCCCCTTAGTGAAAAGTGTCCCCCTTAGTGAAAAGTGTCCCCTTAGTGAAAAGTGTTCCCCCCATTTCCCCAATCCAAATTTGGTTTTGGATAAATAAGATGCAAGCGCATGCGCTGCTCATTTCTACCCACGTGTTCAACGTTGGAAATGGAAGGCGATGACGTATGTAGTTTTTGTACGAACATGTATATCCAGCGAACATCAATGAAAAGGACAAGAAAAGGGCGTTTCGCGGCAAACAAAGTAGAGCGTGGCCGTCTATTTTACTACCACAAATCCAGCAAGAGTTGGAAGCAGGTACCCTCAGAAAAAGAAAGGCAAAGAATCCTCAATGCCTGTCATGCTCTTCCTACGGGTATTTTTAAAAGGGCCTAAGTGACACATGCATATTAAAATTGTCTTTATTAGGGGGTCATCTTGGACGCGACAAGACCTACAACAAAGTTGCTGATCGTTATCACTGGAAGTGTATGTACAAAGACATCGAGGCCTATATACGGACGTGTGAAGTTTGTCATAAAACGAACGATGTGAAGTTTGTGAAAGCAACTGCTCCTCTACATCCTATCCCTGTGCCACAGGAAGTTTGGAAGCAGGTACAGCAAAATTAAAAATGCTAATAAACGCTAGAGAACATATATTGTCCAACCTTATAGGTAGGAATTGACCTCATTGCATATCCAGAAATGGCCCATACATACGCGGTCATCCTGTTGTTTTTTTTCCACATTGAATTTCAAACATGTTTAATATACTCTAAAAATCGATTTGATTATAATATGCATTTTTCATGAAAAAACATTAAGCACCCTTTTACTAAAATCAAGACATTTAAATTAATTTCAAACCGTGCATAATTTATTCATAAATGTGATGACGCAAGATATTTAAATAACCATTCATGACGTCTATGACGAAACTTTGGCTCACGTGCAAATGTATATTTTAATAGTAAAATAACGAAAGTCTGCGCGAGGGTGTGGCTACTGCAGTACGCCCACGCATTTGCAGTTAGTTAATAAATAAATCAAGCAACGTATCCCGATAGGGACTGACCAAAACATTCAGAAATCATGTGTGCACACAATATATCTGTTATGCCTCATTGCAGTGGGCGATGTGATCTGTACTTTTAATTTATCATTGTCTACTTGAACCTGCTAGTAGCTCTAACCAAGGATTATTGATTATTACAATCCTTGCTCGAACCCAGTGGGATATGCCTCATGTCATTCTCTTTGTCAGTAGCACTCGCGGCATTACTTTCAAAATGATTGTATTTTTCAACGCTTATATACGTTTGTTCCATCGGTATACATGAAAAAGCTCGGTGATTTTTATATAGACTCTTTTGCCTGGTAACCTCGGACAACTCTCAGTTACAATTTCCACGCTTTTCTTGTTCATTTCACTAGTTACTAGCATTATTCGTGCATGCATGCATTGCGATACATGCATGCGGTTGATGGTGCATGATCCAATTATGCTGTCATAGTCTGCGATTAATTAGGTTAAGTGAATTGTGCATTATGCAAGACATTACGGTGCAAGATAACATGACTGCACCGCTGCGGTAATGAATGCTTTGAAGTGCAGTTTACCCATACACATGCATAGCTCTCAATTGCATGCATGGTAAATGCATGATGAAGAGATTAGAACTAACTTGCTGCCCATGCAGGAGGCCTGCATACTTTTACTATCTGTGCGTGTGCACCTAAATTGGTGCACGCATTCAATATACGCATGATGCAAATGGTTGCATGCATATGGTATATGGTTACAATGCAGAGTGCAGCAGATAGTATGCAGGCATTGTTTCCTTACAACTACTGAATAACAAGGTCAGGTATTGCATGGCATCTGCTAGTATAGTCCTTCACAATTCACTGGGATAAATGTTCAGTTGATTTATGATCAACTACGCATGGTTGAATGGATTGATGACTCCAGGTTAAAAGTGACACTATCAATAAACCTAATGTTCGTGCAAAGATGATCTGCGAGTATGCAGAGCGATCACTGCAACGTAATACGTTATTATTAATAGGACGGATCAGCTTCAAACGTTCTATAGGCAAATAATAAAGCGGGGGATGCACCGTACACCGAACTGACTGATCCGCCGCCATATAAACCTAGTCCCTCGTATATATGCTCTGAACAGACAATTTGCATGTCTGCGACATGAATTAATTAATCAACGATGACCTTACTATATTATCTCCCACCTGACACGCCAGCTGGCGTGGTCACAAATTTCAGATAGAAAGCCGTTTATAATTAGCTGTTCTCAAATGCAGACTGCCCGCATAAGTGACATGTTACCTAAGTTGCTGTAGCGGACCCGTGGGGTTGGACAAATTTGAACCGTTATGAAGCATCAAATTAGAATCAGAGCGCCACTTCGGCGAATCGCGTCTCGCGTCTCAGTTCTTGTATCTCGAACACCCCCCCCCCCCCCCCCCGTTTTGTACTCAACCAGGGCTCCACGAACCCCGGCCCCTACCAAAATACTGCATGGATCCGCCCCTGCCAAGCGGGGATGTGGCCAGTTAATATTTTGTGAACGAACCATTTTGCGAGTTAATAAACCTAACTATAATTATTTAGTTTAAAGCTTCATGTAATGGTACATACATGTAGCCGGCCGTGTTTCTGTTATGACGACCATTTATTCAATAATGGTCAAAATGGCGGCGCCAGTAACCGAACATTGTTCAAAGGCTCCCCGACTAGAAATATCTATGTAATGGAAAAAACAAATGGCATAAAAACATGTACCGATGTGCTGCAAATCATAATAAAGGGTGGCAACTCAATTTTTCGTTAAGATTCAATTTAAAAAAACAGTGGAATACAGTAATTAGGTCAGAAAACTTTGATTTTGTGTACATATTAATGGGAATCTATGCTTTCCCGAACTGAAATCTTCAATGTAATAGTATAAATATTTTTGCACAGTTGCACCTTACAAACCTTTCTACACGTACAAATGAGGTGGCAAATGTTGTATAGCTTGCGGTTAGTTAATTAAATTCAAGAGTAACCATTTTCATACATTTAAATAGGTGTAAGTCTAACTTTGTTTTGAATACATCCGAACCATTAGTACTTATAAATTCAACACAAATTCAAACCACACTACCCCTATGTACTAGCAATGGAACACATGCTATAGGATGTCTTTTTGAACACCATCACTTTCCTGGTGACCGCTGATTTCTGCATATGGGGCCATTTAAAAAAAGCGGGTCTGGGAATCGATACATAATCACGCTAGTTGATTACTTTTCGAAATGGCCTGAGGCTGCAGCTATTCCTAGCAAAGAAGCTAAAGAAGTAGCTTTTTTTCTGTTCAAAATGAAATGCAGGTACATATAGTTTGATTTTCTGATCGAAATTGCACTTTATTTGTTCCCTCACCTGTAGGTATGGCTGCACAAAGATTGTTATTTCCGATCAGGGAAGAGAATTTGTCAATAACATTAACCAGCATTTGTTTGAATATCTCAAAACATAACACAGGGTGTCTACAGCGTATCACCCACAGACTAATGGTTTGGTTGAAGGATATAACCAAACATTGCAGCGTTGCCTAGTAAAATTGGTGAACAAGGAGCAAGACAACTGGGATGATTATATAGATGGTGTACTATTTGCATACAGGACCTGAAGGCACCATTCAACAAATGTAACACCATTTGAACTCATGTACTGCAGGTATTTCCTTTCACACTTGAGTATAAAATTTAGCGTGTAGTATGATATGCTATTTTAGGAAACCTGTTCTACCCATTGAAAAAGAACTCAACAGCAGTGATTCATCTTGCTACAAACACAATGACAGTGCCGATGTTGAAGCCATGTGTGGCAAGATGCTAAGGATGAAGAAAAACGTTGTTCTCTAATGCTGCTAAAAATATCAAGAGAGCTCAAACACGACAAAAAGAGTACTATGACAAACAACATTTTCGCAAAAAGGTAATGTAGCAGCAGAACTCTGAGAAAAAAGCATAATATTTATGTGTTGTCCCATGTAGGAACTTGCAATTGGAGCCTTAGTTTTGATGCGTAATAGTGCTAAAGATTCAAATAAAGGGGACAAAATGGCCCAACGTTGGCTTGGACCATACAAAGTTGTACAGATACTTGAGAAAGGAGTCTATAAACTGCAAAACCCTTCGACAGGAAAAATTCTCAAATAAAGTATAAATGGTTGCAGGTACATGTAATGTGTGCCTTTTCTGCTCTTCTTTACAGTGGTCTCATAGTTTTAGGCTCAAGGTGTTTCTGAAATCAAAAGTGACCAAGCACAAGAAACAATTGAAAAGTTCTCAAATGTCAGTAGATGCCAAAACTGAAGACCTTGCAAGCCAAGAAAAGATATCAGGGAGTCCTGCTAATCTTACTAGAACTTCCGTGTTATCTGGTACTGTGGTGAAATCTTTTCCAAGTGAGAAAGCTGCAGAAACTGTTATTGATCAAAGCTCTGGATGTGATCTAGCATCTTCTGATGGAATGTACGTCACAGCAAAAAAATACACAAACAGGGATTTTGAAATTTTTCTCTTGCGTGACGTTGAAGGCAATTTCAATGAAGAACATGGATTTGCTTCAAGTACTCAGATTTACAGTGGATGGTATTTCCCAGAGTTCTTTACTTCAACATCAGAAATACCATCTGCTATCACTGAAGCTGTCTATGAAATTGGTAAACATTTATGCACAACTATTAACCTCTTTATTCTTCATTCCCTCCGAAAAGACAGCAAATTATCCCACAACAATGCAGTAGCATCATCATCAGTTGAAGTTGTTCATGGCAGCAGCAAAGAAACAATGTCTGATGAAGGTAAGATAGTACCTTTTTTCTTATGCTCTATAGCATGTAGGTACTCTTTTAAATTATAGTGAAGAGAAAACAAGAGTGGATTAGTGAGTTTCAACTTATGAGTGTGATCGTGCCTGTCTAAATGGAAACTGATGGATGACTGGGTGATGGAGTCATTAATGCAGTTCAATGCCTCCTCAAAGAAACACATCCAGAGATTGGTGGCCTTCAACCTCCTGTGCTGGGGCAGTCTTAGCATTTGAAGTACAAAGGAAAGAATTGTTCAGGTCCTTTATCTGCAGGCTGAGCACCATTGGGTAACTGTATCAAACATTGATTGCCCCGCAGGCAACTGTGTTTATGTTTATGACAGCTTGTTTCACACTGTATCTGATAGTTGCATCAACAGATAGCGGCTATACTGTGCCACAGTCAACGTGAAGTAAAGGTTGTCTATCCAGCTGTTCAAAGACAAAGAGGGAGCAGTGACTGTGGAGCTTTTGCTCTGGCTTTTGCTACTTCATTATGCAGTGGGGAAAATCCAGCTGCAATAACATACTTTCAAAAGAAACTTCGCAGCCACATTGTTAGTTGCTTGGAGAATAGGTGCATAACTTCCTTTCCCTGCTACAGCAAAAGGAAGGCCCCAAAGATTCATACAGAAGTAACAATTGATGTCATCTGCCTGTGCCGACTTCCAGAATATGGCACATGATATTTTGTCATGCATGTGGAGAGTGGTACCATGAAAATAGTGTCAAAGCACCAAAAGCAGCTTGGGAAGAAGAAAAATTCATCTGGGTCTGCAATACATGTGCCTGCTTGTCTCATTAACAGATTTGAACCTCTTGCCCTTGAAAAGAATGTAGTAAACCAAAATTCTTTTTCAGTTTGTACACTATTCAAGTTTCAGTAATGCCGGCGTGTAACGAACAATTATGGTATTGTAGGTGATGTAATAAAAAATATAGATGTAATACTAATACATAAAATAATAAATCTACATACCTGGCCCGATGCATGACAATTACAAAGCGGTGTGATTTCTTCGCATCCAATAATAACAAGTAAATAAGAACATTCTCTACGAGAAAGTTGGTGGGATATAGGATTTGAAGGCAATTGGTGGTGTAAAAAGCAAGGAAACAAGGTCTTATCAGAAGGGAATATGTAATAGTCCTATATTTAGCACATTTCTAGGGCGTAGGTGTGAAAAAGTTGATTTTCCATACATCTCTATGGAAAGTGCTGTTTTCACAAAAACTACAACAATTTTCAATACAAAGCAGTTGTTTTCTGTTTAGCTAAATCAAGATCTTACGTATCGGAAACAATATCGATAGCCAAAAAAGTTATATCCTATTACGTTATTAATTAACAATCAAGTTTATAAAACGCCGTTCATTTTCTATGGGAGTTATCCGGAAGTATACGCGAATGTACAAACCGCAACAAATTCCTTTGACCGCGCATTTCTGGATATGAATCGTCCCTACATCAGTGGTCATCTTGCGATTTATTTTCAAATTGAATTTAAACACGTTTAGTATGTACAATAAATCGGTCTGATTTAATGTGTACTTTATAAATTGATATAATGAACTGTTCTTTAACTAAAATCAAGACAAAAAGTTAATTTCTACCGCTGGCGCATAATTAATTTATACATGTATATCATTGCGCAATGCCTTGCGTCATCTGCCAAAATTATTCAGTAAGTATGTAATTGACAATATCACCATAATGGTGAATAAATGTGCACAGTAACTTGATTCTGCTTAAATTATAACAACCGCTAACGTAATACATGGCGTCGTCATCGCGCATCGGCATACACACACTTTAGCACTTTCCAGTGCAGAACGACCTACGCAGGCTTGAGCCTTACATATCGTTCAATCTTTGTCTCCATGTGTGCATCATGTGGCTAGAGCGTCACAGTACACGTATAGCGCCCAAATTTAACTATACTTACGTGAAGGTTCGTAACGGAAAGCTTTATGTCTACACATCGGAGCGCTGAGCAGTCTACCACTAGGCCAAAGAGCCTCTGCATCAGGTCCAAAGCACACTCCACCCCCTCCCTAATACTTGCTGGCATTGCCGCATCAGGCCTAAAAGGTCTATGTCATCACCACCAAAACACGTTTCTGCACACAATGTGTGGTTTGTATATAGGGGCTACATGTATTAGTATGTGCTTTAAAAAAACATACACAATTTGCTCTCTTATAGCTTGTAGATCCAAATGTACATGTACAACCAGCCTATCAGTTTTAGACAATACACTATTCAGCTAGCTAACCACAGTTTACATAGCACACAATGAAATATTTATCATCAAGGGCAAAGTGTACATTTACAGAATGCGATGCGGCATCTTTGCCTAAGTGTTCATCACCACCAGTCAGACCCTGGACCTGACATGTACCAACACAGGCCTAACTTGGACCTACATAGGCCTACCCTGATCCTACATGTACCACCTACACAGGCCTAACCAGGACCTAAATGTACCTACACAGGCCTAACCTGGACAATGTACATGTACCTACATCGGCCTAACCTGGACCTAAATGTACATTTACTACCCTGGACCTTCCGCTATACAATTACTACCCTGGACCTACGTATAAGGTCTAAGCTTGTAAGTTTTGTAGCAAAACGCAACAGAACAGTTCAAGCAAGCTACGCTAAGCCTTCTAGTGGCGTACACCTAACCCTTCCCTTCCCGGCCCCCCC
This sequence comes from Ephydatia muelleri, assembly GCA_013339895.1. Lineage (NCBI taxonomy): Eukaryota > Metazoa > Porifera > Demospongiae > Spongillida > Spongillidae > Ephydatia > Ephydatia muelleri. Next base: position 2,062,202 of record JABACO010000001.1, read on the forward strand.
CCCCCCCCCCCCCCCCCCCCCCGTACCGTGTGCATTATTTAGAAACAACATACGCCTACATGCACACTACAGTGCTCAAGGTTTAAGCGCACGCCACTGTGCACGCCACTGTGCAGGGTACCGAGGAGTGTAGTGCTCCAGCAGAGCTGGCAGCCGTGGGTAAGCGTTATGGATACGACGCGGGATATGTACAAGCTACTATATATAGTACATAACACAGCATCACCGCTTCACCATGTAGCAGCCTAGAATTTACTTAAATGAGCGTGCGGCAGCGCACAATAGGTAGCAACAAATTATTGGTACAATAATGTACGTACGTCCGTATTTCAATTTTTGTGGGCACGAGACGGGGACACTATGAAGTATCCAAGAAGGAATACTTCTGTGGAATATGGAACCGAATTTTCAAATACGAAGACCTACGTTTAAAAGCGCAGAGCCCGCAATAGGTGCTTTGTGTATCAGCTATATGTTTCTGTCAGGAGCTAACAGTAGATCTTTAAGGTTTTGACGTAATAGACTGTGTATTTTGTGATGAGGAACTCACCCCGACTTCATGAACATTTGAAAAAAAGGCCCCTACAATTCAATGGAACCGAGGGCTTACTCGGGAAAAATATGGTGACGTGTTTAAAAAATCTTGCCAAATGTGCCGCACTAACAATCTGTCAGGAGCTAAGATGTGAAAACATTTGGTATGCTTTCCCCATACTGTGTATGGAACGATTACGGAAATATGATTACGCAAATCGCGAATTAATGAAGGGCTTCCGTTGACCGCTCATTCTCGATATGGCAGCTGCTGGGCAGGAACTGCAGCGTATGATGGAGCGGCACGTGTCCGCTCCAGAAGTGGGCTTACAATTCAAGGACTGTTGAGACACCATTAGTTCGCTTCAGTTCCATGCGAGCGATGCCTGAGTGCTCCAGATGTGAGGAATATCAGTTAGCTGTCTGTGTATGTGATGTCATTGATAATTACGTCACATGACGGGTCTGTATCACATGCAGTGCAAACAAAACGACCTATTTACAATTATCTCATGCTCTCCGAAGCTTAGAACACACCCTGGGCTCTTTACTATATTCACCGTTACGCCATGACAAAGTGGTGACTATACAATGATTATAGTTGTGGGCTATATTTAGTCATACGTATTCCGCCTCTTTCACTACTTTGGGATTATTATTTCAACGATTATCCATCTGGCATGGCAGAGGACATGGTAACCAGGATCACCCCGCCCAACCATTGTGCTATTTATTTTCCCCCGTCGCTACTGTACAGGGTCGTGAAGTGGTATTACTTGAAGAGCTATATAATGCAGTTGACCGGTGTGAGGAGAACAAAGTCATTTCCCTTCTCAAAGAAGGAGCATTCATCGATAAGGTCAGCGAGACGTGATCCTGTACATCTGATCACCAGATCTTGTTTTGGGGGTGTCCCGACTTATATACTAGACTGTTTGGGCGTGGTCCGACCATCGTGTTTTGAAGGTCGAGCAACGGCCAACTATGACCAGACAGCTAGCTGTGTGTGTGTGTGTGTGTTTGTGTGTCTTTGTGTGTGGTGTGTGTGTGTGTTTGTGTGTGGTGTGTGTGCGTGTGTGCCAGTGTGTGTGCCCGGAACGTAGTAAGCTTTCCCATCGGGGCTTTGGGCGGAGCCCTGGAAGCGTACATTTATCTGGTCAGCGAGACATGATCCTGTACATCTGATCACCAGATCTTGTTATGGGGTGTCCCGACCTATATAGAGTTAGAGACTAGACTGTTTGGGCGTGGTCCGACCATCGTGTTTTGAAGGTCGAGCAACGGCCAACTAGGACCAGACAGCTAGCTGTATATGTGTGTGTTTGTGCGTCTTTGTGTGTGGTGTGTGTGTGTGTGTGTATGTTTGTGTGGTGTGTGTGTGTGTGTGTGTGTGTGTGTGCGTGTGTGTGTGTGTGTGCATAGGCGTAGGAACGCCCTGATAGGGGGCTCGAAGTCATATTATTCATTGAACTTCTCCTAATATGTTATCACCTATTTAATCAATGAATAATATGTCTTCGAGCCCCCAACTATTAGGGGCGTTCCTACGCCTATTGTGTGTGTGCCAGGAACGCTATAAGCTTTCCGATCGGAGCTTTGGGCGGAGCCCTGGAAGCGTCCCAAAGTTGAAGTTCTGCTTCATTCATGATTCTATTCTCCATGTGCACAACTTGTGCAATGCCACTGCAAAGGCCGTATAGCAACTAGTTTCTATAAACAAGAGGGGCCTCGGGGGCTGAATATAGTTTTGTTATGATTCAAACCTAACAGCATCTCGATAACCCGGCGTATACTTATACATGTATACATTAACAAAATAATTGGACAGCGTGGTTGAAAGGAGAATACTGGACCAATGGCTACGGCCCTTGTCTCACAACGCAGACCCTCATAGAATGCTTGGAGCGTTTGTTTCGTTGTTGCTTCAAACCGTTGTTCAGTCGAAAACAAACACGATACATGCAATTGTTCATACTGGCCGGAAAAACTGGTGGGCTGTATGCCTCAATATTGGTATACGCGAGTGGCAAAGCATTGCTGAGATTGTGAAGCCTGTGTCCCAGTATTGTGCACGTCGACGTGTTAAGAATGGCAAGTGCATAATGCTTGCTTTATGTAATAAATGGCAAACTTGCCAGTCTAAAAAATGGCAGGTCCAATTTTATTCACGCCCATGCTGTGGATCCGCGAACAGTCACGAGCCACCCACATACATGCCTGCCTAATCACGAGCTCAGACCGAATATATAACATATCCACCAGCAGCAGTGACGTATTTTGGGTTCGGGAAAGAACAGTGACCGGGAGACAATGTCAGCACTAAGCAGCATAGTGCTATTCCATTCAAAAATCACACGGGTGGTTGGACAACCCTTCCAACTACAGCAAAATAGAAGTTATGGCAAATATAGGAAAGCTCTTTACACGAATAGAGAAGGATGATGCGAGTGCGTTGGTAACAACCTCAGCGCAAATATGTGGGAAGCACTGGATTTTTGCAATCGAATCCTCTTCGTCTTGCCAGTGAAAAACTGATCTGCTAACCAGCTAGGCTCACTGAATTAATTTAAAATGTTGTGAACGAGCTAGCTTAGTACTAGAATGGATGGAGAATGGGCGGAACAAGAAAGTAATGGTTGAGGTTTGACAGTACCGTTGCAGATCAAAGAAGAGGCATTGTGGAGGGCAGCCTATAAAAACAACGAGAGGATGCTGAGATTCATGCTGGACAGGGGTGCTGAGGTCAACGTTTGGAAAGTGAGTGCATTGTACGATGGTCGCCACGTGCTCCCTCCCTGTGCGTGTGATTTCGTGCGAGATTGAGATTGAATGCATATACATTACTACATGTAGTTTTATAGCAGTGATGATTGGTATATAAGAGACATAATGGGAAATGTTATAGCGAGCTCGAGGGAGTGGGTCTCAGAGACTTATCAGTTCGGTTAAACGAAAACACATCTAAATTGGTATAGGATGCCCTGTACTCAACCATTATTTAATTCAGAAAATGAAGAATTGTAATTGCAATAGTTGCCAGACTGGGAGTTAAAAAAATCCTACTTTCAAACTGCGGAAAGGTTTATCTATAAAACATCTGTTAAAAGGAAGAACTTAACGTGCATGTGAATAGACAAACATGTGAATGCATTTACTGGCTATTGCATATCTCTACAGAATTTTACGACTCCACTCAAAACAGCAGTGCAGTATGGTAGTCTTGAATGCATTCAACTGCTGTTGGACAGAGGTGGCCAAGTCAATGATTCGACATATGTGAGTGCCGCACCAATGACATGTTCTGTAACTTCTGTTCTGTGAATAGTGTGAAGGATCTGTAGTTTCAATTGACATTGCCGGTGATGTGTGGCCGGCCATAGAGTGAAATTCAGCCTTCACTTAGGGCTAAAATATGTGTCTATATGCTCTACAGCTTGTTGATTGTTGAGTATGTGATGACCGTGTATGGTAATGCACAGCTGGTGACGGCCTGTGGTGAGAGGAGTGAAGCTGATGGTGTAGGTACCATCTCCACAGTCCTCCCCCATCTCCACAGTCCTCCCCCTCCTCCATGGGGCAGGATGGTCCTCCATTGTGGGCCAAGTATGTGGTTTCTCACATCATGCTATTACTAGGGCATTGCTCGTATGTATTGATGTAGTACTGTATGCACATTTAAGTGTAGAGATAAAGGCACTACTGGTACTATCATTGTAGTACGGCAACACTCCACTGATTGTGGCTTCCCACCGTGGTAATCTGAAAATTATGCAGCTCCTGCTGGATAAGGGTGCCCAGGTCCACCTGGAGCGGGATTATGTGAGTGCAGGTTTGAGGCAAAATCGTTTGTAACTTTTTATGAACTGGACTCGTGTAAAAATGGTTTGCACTTTTTGATGTTTGGTGTAGTGCCAAGTATTGTTTTCCGTTGCATCCTGGGAATTATATCCGTACCCACATCAGCCTAGCTGCGGGTTGGTCCTGTTCTTTTGTTGAATCTGTTTGCTTGTACTATCTGCTCTCTGTGTAGTAGTAATGATCAAATATGTGCTGTTACATTGGTGATCAATATGTACCTGACTTTATAGGACGGAGAGACTCCACTTATAGCTGCAGTTTACAGTGGAAATGTCGATGCTGCAAAGTTGCTGTTGAATTGGGGTGCACAGGTCAACCATCAAGACAAGGTGAGTCTACAGTTTGAAATGAAATGTACATGCAGACCTTATGTGGATGCCTGTATGTGTGGGGTGGTGTGCAGAATTTTGGGCTTAAGCATATTGTATTAATGGTTGCTAAACTATCAAAGAGCAGGATGTCCTTCTTCATTCATTCACTGATTTGTTCTCATCCAAATGCTACTGTCTCTATTGATAAATGTCTGTGTTTGACAATAAGGCACATCACTTATTGGGAAGGCCTAACACATTACAATTGAGGTATGCACTTGAATCATTGTAACTTCTCCCCCTCCCCCTCCCCTCCCCTCCCCCCTCCCCCTCCCCTCCCCCTCCCCCTCCCCCTCCCCCTCCCCCTCCCCCTCCCCCTCCCCCTCCCCCTCCCCCTCCCCCTCCCCTCCCCCTCCCCTCCCCCCCCTCCCCCTCCCCCTCCCCCTCCCCCTCCCCCTCCCCCTCCCCCTCCCCCTCCCCCTCCCTCCCCCCCTCCCCCTCCCCCTCCCCCTCCCCCTCCCCCTCCCCTCCCCCTCCCCCTCCCCCTCCCCCTCCCCCTCCCCCTCCCCCTCCCCCCTCCCCCTCCCCTCCCCTCCCCCCTCCCCCTCCCCATCCCCCTCCCCCTCCCCCTCCCCCTCCCCTCCCCTCCTCCCCCTCCCCCTCCCCCTCCCCTCCCCTCCCCCTCCCCTCCCCCTCCCCCTCCCCCTCCCCCTCCCCTCCCCCTCCCCCTCCCCCTCCCCCTCCCCTCTCCCCCTCCCCCTCCCCATCCCCCTCCCCCTCCCCCCTCCCCCTCCCCTACCCCCTCCCCCTCCCCCTCCCCCCCTCCCCCTCCCCCTCCCCCTCCCCCTCCCCCTCCCCCTCCCCCTCCCCCTCCCCCTCCCCCTCCCCCTCCCCCTCCCCCTCCATTCTATTATGCCTATTATAATGAATGGAGGGCTTGGTGTGTTGTGGTGCAAAATCTATAGTATTCCATATGATGTTTGCAGAAAGGCTGGACCCCACTGATGTGGGCGACACACAGTGGACTCCACGAGTGTGCGCAGATGCTCCTGGACAGAGGTGCAGTGATTGAAGATCGAAACAAGGTGAGTCTCAGTGGTCAAGTATTATGAGCATAGAGAGGCATGCACGATGGTAACAAAGATATAAGTCATGGCTTAATTAGCATTGATTATTCTTGCAGTGCGGACAGACTGCTTTAATGGTGGCGGCATCATATGAGTGTGCACAGCTGCTGTTGGATAAGGGTGCCAAAGCCAACATTACAGACAATGTGAGCATTGTTAGAAACCAAATCCTATGTCGTGTCAAACATTACTATTGTTACATGGATTGTAGATTGTTAGGTGATCTCCAGGTAGAATGCTGATATGTTGAACATTTCAGGGTTTTGGTGCTCATAAATAATCTGAATTTGATTTATCAGACCTCTTGAGTCAGAGATTGGGCGGAGAAAGAGATGGTTTTTGAGATGTGCTTGATTTAGTATCTGCTCCATGAACATATGGTAATAGTATAATAATAAGACTCTGCTAAAGTGTTCTAATACATTTCGTCCCTTTCACTAATGTCTGCATTAGGTTTGTTACCCTCTTTATTGAACAGGTCCCGACACCTAAGTAATCTTCACATATGTTGTTCAAATCATTCATTAGTGCTTCCCATCATACATTTATAGCAGGGATGGTCTCCACTGATGTTAGCATCATCAAAAGGACATGATGGATGTTTGCGGGCATTCTTGGAAAGGGGTGCCTGTGCTGACATTCAGGACAAGGTGGGTGTCATCTGGGACATGCAGCAATGTCAACTGCTGAAATGTTTGAAAAGGATCTGTGTGAATTGGTTAATTTTGATTTGCATAGAGGAGGAGGTGGAGCTTTCATGGTAGACTGAAGTGTAATTGTCTAATGCTCTGATATTACTGAAATATTTATATCATTTGTTAGCATCTACTTTCTAATTGATTAATATATTTACTATAAATTGCTCGCTGCACTTTTTAATTCCATCCATCGCCGCTGGTTGACCCCGACTATGAATGTCATTATAAACACATGACTTACTTGTAACGACGATCGAATCGACAAGTTTCGCCGTTGATTTGTGTCAAAACTGCAAGGTTGAGGAGAACAAAAGGGCACGGCCCGTCCTCGTACCCAGTCCCAGCATTATCCTTCTTCTTGACCACGCATAACTAGGGACAGGAACACTACTAAAGAATGGAAATTTCGCCAATCGCTTCAGAGTTGGCTGGATGAGTGCCTCCATTATTGCTCATATGAGCAAATATCAATGAAACAAGTAACAAAAAACATTGTCTATGAGAAAGTTGGGTGGTATTAATGGTGTAAAAAGCAAGGAAACAAGGGTCTAACAAAAAGGAAAAATTAAATGGTCCTATATTAAGCACATTTGTAGGATATCATCTTATTCGTGTGCTAAATATAGGACTATGTATTTTTCCCCTATTGTTAGACCCTTGTTTCCTTGCTGTTTACACCACTATTGCCTTCAAATCCTATATACCACCACCTTTCTCGTACAGAATGTTTTTAGTTACTTGGCTTGAGAACACTATTTTGGCTATCATGTTGGCAATGAGGCTCATAAAGCACTTGTAATAACCAAGGCATTTGAAGCATAGTAATGCAAGCATTTGTATCAATACTAATGGAGCCAATAAAGAGAACCCTTTCCCCCCCCCCCCCCCCCCCCCCCCCACCCCCCCCCCCGTTATGATCAATACGATTTTCAAGAGGGTCAATCATGAATTTGATTTATCTTCTGATATAGGTGTTTTTCCCAGTTTAGAGAGTCATTATAGATTTGCGTGCGAGCAATATGTTGTGCAATGTAGGGTTGTACCTACAGGATGGAAATACTCCACTGATGATGGCAGTGGAAAACAAAAACCTCGAGTGTGTGAAATTGCTGCTAGATAAAGGCGTTGACACCAACCTACAGAATAAGGTGAGGTTTTTTAAAGACCCGTAGTCTGGTACCTACTTGATTTGGTTGTGCTATCAGACTGCACTAGATGTTTTAAAAGATTGTGTTTAGATGGTGCACAGTCCTCAGACATTCTACTTATGTATATGAATTGCAGAACCTTGAAGTGTGGGGGTCATCACATTTTCATTCTTTGGTGAATGTTCAAATGTGCCCGTGGTGGAATGAATGAACTGTTAATTACTTGTGTGTGTATGCTACATATTGTGGATTTACATTGTATGGTTATATTGTGCATGGGCCATGACGCCCTGTGGTGCACTGTGGCCTCTGTGCTGGGAAGGTGCTATGTGTGTCTACTGGACCAATTGTGTATTATATATATATGCTACATGTGCATGCATTGGCTGTCCCTGAAGTGCAATTAAGAATGCTGTGTCCCCTTAGCCAGGGGACCTGACTGATAGGTTGCACAATCAGACGGCTGAACATTGTGCAACATAAAATGGTAGCTATATTTAAAGGTATTCGATGAAAAACCCTCTCTCTGTGGTTATCAGCATGCATGATGTTCAATATAGAAAAACCATGCAAACTAATGTTTAAAAGTTCATCTTCTTGATTCTGACATTCCGAAACATCATGGCGGTTTGGATACTTTCCACCTGAAGCCTCTTTACTCATTATGCCTTGCTGTGGCATCCATATGTGTACTCACTATTAAACATCCTGTGGCTACAAGTTACACTATTATGGGCTTCATTGAAGTAATTCATGCTAGAAATGTGGGGCTTAAATAAGATTCATGCTACGGCAGGATTCCTGCAGTTGTGCACATTTCGGATGCGTAGTGTCCCCAGACTGATAGTACAACCTCAATCACAGTAGAAGATATGATCATTATTTTGCATGTAGAGGGCGATAATAACAGCTTGTATTCAGAATCAATAATGTTGTTGATTTTGTAGAGCAATTTGAATGTTCTGTAAAATATCGCATGCACAATGATACATTTACATTAAGAGACTTGAAAAAGAAAGATAAAGATTGTTTTGTACAACTTATTAATACATATTGAGAGTATAATTGAAGTGTTTGTTTACTTGTGTCATTAGCAGTAAATGTGCATTCAAGTATTAAGAGTTTATCTGTACAGTGTGGAAATACTCCGCTCATGAAGGTGGCAGAAAAGGGGCTTTTCAAGTTTATGGAAGTGCTGCTAGATAAGGGTGCTGACCTCAATCGACAGAATAAGGTAAGGATAGGTGAAGAAGACCTGACCACAGTCTGTCTTTGCATAAGAAGGTATCAACAAGAGATGTTCTCGAATGTTTATGTTTATAGTGCATTCGAATATTCAGTGAAAATTATGCTATGCTAAAATGATAGAAGTCCTACAAGGATAAGCAAAATGAATAATTGATTTGATCTATCATTACTACTATACTTCTACCATCACTGTTGAGAGGCTGGTTAGCAACGAATTTAGTCTTTGCATTGGGGAAGGGATGAAATTTGCAAAACCACATTAACCTTTACTCTCACCATTCTTTTAAAACATCGTTTTAGTGTATGGAAGTAGAACTGTGGGACATTTTCTTCAAACTCCACCATTTCATAAATTAGATATAAGGATTAGCTAAATCTGTAGACATGTTAGATTCTTAAAGTTGTGTAACTATGTCAGTTTCACCCTGCTGAAAGGTACAATAAACATTGTACATATCATGCTGTATTGTGTGCTAAAAAAAGATATATTAGGCACTGAAGGTGAATTTAATGTGTAAGATGATTGCAATAGCAGGAATATCTGTTGTAGCATAGGCGTATTGTGTACACAGTGGAACCAAGAATAGGTTTGTCTTCTTTATGCTAACCATTCCCCTTATTCACTAAACGTTTTTTCTCTTCTTCCCTCCTCCTATTTCTAATTTTGATCAGGCCAATTTGTATGGCCCTAGCACTGATATGCTGCATATATCTATTAATGCACAGTTGTTGTGATATCATTAAGAGTATAACCTCAGTGACTACATGCATAATGTATTCCTATGTCAATTCCTGTAAGCAGATGATAATAATGACCCCTCTATGTTGAATATACATGTGCGTAGTATACTTGTTCTTCCATCCTCCAGGAAGGTAATACTGCTTTACACATGGCTGCTCAAATGAACCAAACCGATTGTGTAAAATTGCTCCTATCATCTCCTGGCATTGACCCTTACATAAAGAACTGCCAGAAAAAAACAGCCACAATGAATGCCTCATTCATGAGCCCATCTTTCGATGTACTTACGCAAATGCAGAAGACTTGTAACAACTATCCTGCTGACTCCTATGCAAAGGTTGTGTTGTGTGGAAATTCAGGTGCTGGAAAGAGTACTTTGACTCAGGTAAATAGTGAAATACCTCAATAGAAAAAGCAAAGGTTTAATGTAGTTTTCTTCAGTGTGTACTTGATTAGGAATTCATAAAGGTTTCAATTGCTAGAGTCTATTTCATAATCCAGAATTAAGGCACTATGTTAGCACCTTTACAAAGTACTTCTGTTTGAGAATGCTATGCATATTAAAACCTTAAAGACTAGATGATAACATGCAACTCAATCCACATACAATTAATAATTGAATTTTTCACTGCAGCTCTTACACAACATGTAGACCTTTTAGCCTCTATTGTTCTTTAATTAACATTTTACATATATTGCTTGTTAGTGCTACCATTTTTTATCAAAGGCTATCATCAACTTTTCCAAGCCAAAAGCTACGCGTTTTATGAAGGTCAGTTGCTTAACATGTGTACTCGGCTGTATTAAGTTGTCTGTTTGTGCTATCAGAGGTGATACTATCAGCACAAAAATCGAATGTCAGATGCAGTGCATGACAGTGTAGTATCCATCGGTTACTGCGGATGAAAAAATGAGTAACAGTTAGGATACAATCTTTGTACTGTTAATATAGAGAGTACACTGACGAAATACCTTTCACGCATGAATACTTTACATATCATCACTAAGATCAAACGTTGGGAGGCTGTTCATCCAACAAATGATGTTTTCTTTTGGATCATTGATGCAACTAATTCATTTACATTGTAGCGTGTCCTTGGACGGCAAGATGTGGTGGAACCTCTCACTGCTGGCATCATTCCCCATCAAGTTGATAGTTCGTACAGCAATATGGTTGTCTATGACTTGGCTGGACATCATGAATTCTTCTCCAGCCACTCTGCATGCCTGGAAGCCATCTCCCTCGACAGTCCAGCCATCTTTCTCCTCCTGCAGGACCTAAGGAAGGACCCTGAGGTCATGACTAAGGAGGTGTACTACTGGTCCACAATGATTGATGGTGTGTGCCACAAGTGTCCTGAGCAGTCTGGGGTCATAGTAGTGGGCACACATGCTGACCTTATAACGGAAGAGCAGTTAGTCGCAAAAGTGGCACATTTGAACTCAGTTGCTAAGGTGGCTGTTACCCATCAAAAATTATTGAAGCTTTGTGCCATGAATCTTAACAAATTGTATAGTCAGGAGATGAAGAAATTTAAAGACATCCTGCAGGAAGCATGCAATACTGTCATACACATGAGTCCACCTACTCCTGTCCACTGCAACTTAATGCTTGCTTTCCTTAATGAGAGATTACCTCATGGTATGGATGCTATTACCCTTGCTGACCTTGCTGCTCATCTGTGTGCTGATCCAAACAAAGCCATAAGGGCAAATATTCCTCAACTCATCACAATCCTAAAGACCTTATCAGAGAGGGGTTTGATTGTCTTCATTCCATCTGAAGACCCACTTCAAAGTTGGATAGTCATTCGCAAAGAGAGCATCCTGAAGAAGGTAAATGGAGCTTTGTTTGCTGATCCATCTCTGAAGGAGTATGGACATCTAGTTAGCAGTACCGGGATAATACGCAGATCTGTTCTTGAGGCAGCATTTCCTGAATACAACATTGATATGATAACTCAGTTTATGATTCACTTTGAGCTGTGTCAAGCTGTAGATCTATCCAAAATTGATACAAACATGGCACCAGAAGGCTCAGACCTTGGTCCCCTCCTCTTCTTTCCAGCTCTTGTTAGTGCTGATAGGCCAGGTAGTGCCACAGTTCCTGCTAATAGTTTTGGTTGGTCCATGATTGTCAAGTGTACAAATCAGTTCTTTACTCCGCGCTTTCTTCATGTCCTTCTTCGTAGACTGCCCACTGAGTTTGCATTACCTGCACTACAGGCTTCATCCCTTCACTCCCATTGTAGATATTACTGTGATGTGTGGAGTCGGGGTATAAAGTGGCTTAGTGAGGCAGGAGTGACCACGATTGTTGAGATGAATGAAACATTTCAGTCTCTCTCCATGGCTATGTCCACTGCTGACAGGACAGACCCCAAGTACTTAGAATTAGCACGAGCAGTTCTTGCAGTCGTTAAGAAAGCCTGTCAGGAGTTCTGTCCACATTTGGAGGTGTTAAAAGTCATCTCCTGTCCTCCTGAAGCCAGCTCAGACCTCTCTGATGGCACAAAGGTAGAGCTGTCCTCATTAAAAACTGCCCTTCTTGAAAAGGAGAAGCAGCTTGCCGATGTGAATTGGCAAAAGCGTGTGGTGATGGAAGAATGGATGAAGATAGAACCATCTCTACCACAGCTTGTTGAAGGTGAGGCAGTTGGGAGGTGTGGTTATATAGCAATAATATAATATTATGTTCTGCCTTATAGCAGCAGCAGCTACATCTAGCTCTGTGATGTCTCTTGCCCCTCCTTTGTGTTTGTCACAGCTAATAAAACAGACAGTGTCCCCATTGGAAGGTCAGTACACACATGAGATCCCATGCAGACATGTCCTTGCATTTAGTTTGGGACGGGATTATGGTTGAGGGTGAATCGGAGCATACAGTATAATGCGGTGTGTGCCATTTAATTGCACACAGCGCTTGCACCTGCTCACTGATCACATACATATGCATATGTAGCCAGGCATACTGGATGTGGGATGTCATGCATTGTCTTGTGATTGCTGATGCATGTAGCACGGCATCTTATGACTTAATGTTCGCATATACCTATTTAGATGTATTGTGATACAGAATGATGTAATTTGATGGCCATGTTTGGCAGTGAATTTAATCCACATTTTCTTTTGTAGATACGTGTATCTCTATAGAAGCATATTGAGCTGTTATTTAATTCCTCCCATCAGATAGGCCGACCATGCCATCTATTGTGAAGATGAACATCGCTGCATCTGTTGGTTCCAAATACATGAAGTTTGGTGCATCTCTACTGGAGGACACAAATGGAGATATTATGGCGGCACTGAAGCAGGAATGCAAATGGAATGCTGAACAAATCAATACAGCCATACTTCAGATGTGGCTTGAGGGAAGGGGTATGAGGCCCAGAGCTTGGTCAACTCTGGTGGCTGTCTTACAAAGCATTGATTTATAAAAAAATAATCTGTAGGACAACATGAACTATTTATCCCTCCTGCACTAAGCATAGAGAGGGTACAGTGTGAGTGATGTGTGCATCATTTGTGCAGTACTTTTGTTGTTTGTCAGTATTAAAAGTCTTAAATGGTTCCCTGGGTCATATGACACTGATGGTGAGGCAAGGGGAACTAGCTGGTGTCAGTACGTGCATGCAGTGTGCACAACGTTCTAAACGTTCATTGAATCTGGAGTGAAACATTGAAAGTTTGTGAGTAAAAGCAACATACTGGCTGTGGCAACGTGTTCCTGTTAAAAAGGTAGAATGATAGTATGACAAGGCATGGACACAGATTGCAGTTCACATGATACATTTGTAGTACAATGGGTCTGCTGCCCTTACCTTCATCCATCATGAATCAGTAAGGAGACACATTTGGAGTATGATTTATTAAAATATTTTTACTTTATTCAGGCTTCAACATTCTGTAAAACAAATAGCAAAATCAATACTCAATTTGGGTGTTATATGTATGCCTTTGTTTGCATACTGTCATTAGGATCGATTGAAAAAATCGTTACCCAGTTGGAATCACAATAAGAATTTACTGTACAGGTTGCATTTTTCAAGTCACCTGAATTAACCAAAGGTAAGTGATATTATTATATACTATTCAAGTTTTATTTGGTTTGATTCACAGGCGTATTTCTACCCAATACAATCGTACGATTCGTCATTGGTGCATCAGGGGTTTATGCCATAACGTTTCAATTTGATAAGGATTGCACAAACCTTTTTTCTGGTGGCACAAGGAGGAATCTTTATGAAACACTGATAGCAGCCCTCTCCAATCAAGATGACTTCGTCCTTATCAATACATCATGTACAGGTAATTCACAATTGAAATAATCTATAAGAACCTTACTCAAAACATCACATAAAAACGTTTTTGTAGGGATAAGGCTTAATTTTTTTGTGTAATGCATAGAATGGATTCAATTGTTTGATGTAACATGAAAGAATGGCTGTTATTCAACTTATCAATTACTATAATATATACAATAAGAATTATACACGATATATGGGTCAGTTTCCGAGAAAATGAAAAGTGGCTATATATATATAAAAAGTTATAAAAATGCTTCACGTTTGAATCGCTAAAACTCCATAACGGTTAAAGCAATCAACTTCCTATTTCGAACACTTCGTGCCACACCACTTCTCTCTACGATAATCGATTTTGGTGTCTTACCCTTGCTCCTTGCCGACGTTACAAGGCATAGTAACCCAATAGGTTTAAAATCCAGGTAGCTCTCTGCAGGAATGTCCAAATCACTTCAAAATCGATATGCACGTAAAGGAGTCCAGTCACTATTGATTTCTGCAGATCATTGATTTTTACCTCTTCCGTTATGGAGATACAGCAATGCAAAGTAAGTCCACGTTTCCCGCTCGAATCGCGCCTTTCTCAGTCCTTGAACCGCTTCTATTCTCCCGAGTAGGACTGAGAAAGGCGCGAATCAAGCGGGAAACGTGGACTTACTTTGCATTGCTGTATCTCCATAACGGAAGAGGTAAAAATCAATGATCTGCAGAAATCAATAGTGACAGGACTCCTTTACGTGCATATCGATTCTGAAGTGATTTGGACATTCCTGCAGGGAGCTACCTGGATTTTGAATCCCTCGGGGTACTGTGCCTTGTAACGTCGGCAAGGAGCAAGGGTAAGACACCACAATCGATTTCCGTACAGAGAAGTGGTGTGGCAAGAAGTGTTCGAAATAGGAAGTTGATAGCTTAAACCTTTACGGAGTTTTAGCGATTCAAACGTGAAGCATTTTTATAACTTTTCATATTTATAGCCACTTTTCATTTTCTCGGAAACTGACCCATATAGTATGGATATTAAAAGTAATCTATACAAGCTTGTCAGTATGAAGCATGCACCTCTCTCAGTATAGACACAGCATTTCCTTTTGAGTAATAATACTAAGTATTTACAAACAAAATAACTGTCACTGAGCACTGTGGGTGGTAAAGTTGATTCAATATTATGATCAACAATACATAGTATAGGTAGACTTGAGGATACACTAGTATAAGCACCATGATAACACCAAATAATAATATTTTTAAATAAAAATACAGTGCATGACTGAATACAACAATACTTTTGCTTTATTTTGATTATTGTTTTTTAATAGTGTAAGAGGTATTAAAAAATCTATGTATACTGGATTAATAAAGTCCAACCTTCTGTGATGCATGCTTGGAAGTAATGTATAATTATTTACAGATCTACCCATTGCTGTAATGAATAAGGGAAGAAATGGTGTTGTTGTGAACCAAGATGCACTGAAATTGTTGAAAGATGTTGAAGTTCAGATGACAAAAGATGTTGACGTTCAGATGACAGGATTGAGAATCACAGTGACATTCTGTCTACATGCATAATAATGTGATAAAGCATTTTACATGTATTACTACTCTGCTTCGTTTTTGAACAAGATGAGCTTAATAAGTGACATGCTTCAGCTACAAGAACAGAGGGGTTGGTAAGAATGCATCATTATGTTACAGCACTATTAATGATACAAGTATATTGCAGCTTAAAAATATATTGAAATTAGTATGCTAACTTTATTCCATTTTGAATGTACCGAATAAGCCTGTTCAGTTTTATTTAGTCACTGGTTACTATCCTTCAAATTGCAAAGCATTTTTTATATGGGTAACTATCCTGTTATGTTTGAAATTTCAACTATTCATTTAATTTCAAAGTATCATATGGGTGACAATTCTTGAAATTTCAAAGCATTATAGTCCTCATGTCAATGCTATTAAGTCCCAATATGGGTAATTTCTTGTTTTTCTAAGCATTTCATTGTACAACTCTTTATGCATCACTATGTTTGAAATTTCAAACCATTATATTGTACTAATAAGGGCTTATAGTCCTAATATGGAAACATTTTTACAGATGAATAACCAGTACCAATCTATTCTGATGGTATTTGGTCAATACATTAGTAGTTGGATAGAATACTGTCATTATTCTTGACATTTCAAAGCATTTTAGTCCCCATACGAGTAACTATTCTTGAATTTCTAAAAGATTATTCTTGAAATTTCAAAGCATCATGTGGGTAAATTTCACAGCATTAGTACACATGTGGATGAATATCAAAGCACTTTACAGTTCTATGATGTGCGAATAACCTGTAAAAATCTATTCTATATTTTTCTTTTGAAATTTCAAATACACTAGTATTGGAAAGTGTCTTATTATTGTAAAATCAAAGTATTTAAGGCCTAATATACATGACGATTCTAGAACATTTTAGTCCCTTAATGGGTGACATTATTGGATTTTTATAAGGGGAGACTATTCTTGAATTCAATGCATCATATGCAAGACTATTCAAATTTCAGAGCATTATGATGAATAACTTGTACAGATCTGTTTGAAATTGCAATAGAGTAGAAGTCGGATAGCAAATTTCATTATTCTTGAAATTTCTAAGCATTTTAGTCCTCTCTCTTTAGTAGTCATGCAGTATTCTATTTTCAAGCATTGTATTGTACAAGCATCATATGGGAGAGACTTCTTAAAATTTCAGTGCATAATATGTGAGACTATTCTTGAAATTTCAGAGCATCATACAGATGACTTGACTATTTCCAAGCATTTTAGTCCTAATATGAAAACAATTTTAATGTATTAGTCATTATTGTTAATTTCACAGAACTATTTTTGTCCACCAAGTGTATGTGTTTAATTGTCGTTTGTCATGAACCATGATCTTATACTTGAAATTTCAAAGCATTTTGGTGTCCATACAGGTCAAAATTCAAATCATTTTAGTCTCCATACTATTCCTTTGACAGCATTTTAGTCCTCATACACGTCAACCAACCAACCTTGATAGTCAAAGCATTATAGTCTCCACACAGGTGATTCTTGAGTAGTTGTTGGACATTATTCAATCCATTCAGGTGGCTATTTTTCAGTATAGTAGTCTTAGTCCTCATGTTAAAACATTTTACGGTACTATAATGGATGAATAACTTGTACTAATCTATTCTGTATTTGCTTGAAACTTCAATACATTTACATGAAATTAGTAGTCAGGTGGGAAACTTTCATTATCCTTGAAATTTCAAAGCATTTTATTGCATGAATATCACAGCATTTCACAGTACTTTGATGTTTGAATAGCCTGTATATTTTGCTTGAAATTTATAGTAGTCACTTGAATTATTCTTGAAATTTCAATACATCTAAGTGCCCATTCAGGAAACAATTTCAAAGCATTTTACTCCTCACACAGGTGTCAAGACATTTTATCCTCTTACAGGTGGATTTCAAAGCATGGCAATTGCTTTTGTTGTTCAGCATGATTAATATACTATCCTTCGGTATTTCAAGATTGGATCCAGGAAACAAGGAAGTTTTATTCTGTAATCAATGATGACCAAACTACATGTTGTTTTAGTTGAGATTTGTCAAATACACTTATACACTTATAATATGGATTAGAAAGTAACTATGGAGACACCAACCTTGAACAAAACCTACACCTATTTCACAAAATGTTCAAAATGGGAAATTTCACGATGCAATTGGAAGAGGTTCTATGCATTCAAATCTAGAACAGGCTGCAGAAACCGCAGAGGAAATTGATCAATGCATTCAAATTGTCGATGAGGGTGTCGACACAGGTCTAGATACCCCAGTACTCAGCATAAGTGATCTGCAGGAGGTGCGATGCGAAGTGGGCAATGTTGGGCCAAATATTGGGTATACATCCAGATGATTTAGATAAGATTGAATCTTCGAAGGTGGAAAGGTGCCTTAATGCGGTGCTGGAAATGTGGCTAAAGCAGGGCTACGATACAAAACGTTACTCGTTGCCTACAAGGTTAGTCTTATGCAGAGCAGTGGCCAATAACAATGGCGGTTGCGATCGCGCCTTGGCTATAAAGATTGCCACAAAGCATCGCTATGATGTGTTAAAGAACTCGCTATAACTCTGTCTTGCCAATTGATGTCAAATAAATGTTTCTAACATAAGTTCAATTATGTGTCATTGTTTTACCCTGAATCGTTTCGCTAGTATAAACTCAGCCATGAAAAAGCCAGGATGAAGCCAGCTCCACTGAAATGAAACTGAATTCATGGTCCGACTGAGACGCATAATTTGTGTAATTTTCACCAAATCACAATAATGTACCATTTGCACTGCCTGTTATTGTAGAATGTTATTTCCGGCCACACTACAAGTATGTTTGTTAAACCCATGCAGTGTATCTATTTCATGCAAAACTTAAGCTTAATTAAGATTCCTGAATTCTGTAGCCTCCAAACCTGCATGCTGTACCAATTGTACTGCATATCTGCATGCATATTACAGAAGTATCTTAGCCCTTCTACGTCTTTACATGTGACATTTTACACACTTGAAACAATAGACACAAGAATAGAATGAATGCATGTACAAGTAAGTTATATGGTTGCCATGTTAAAATGCAGGTCCATCCTTGAACACTAGATAAGCCTCAATGCCAATATCTCCTTACTAAGATCAATCATGTCTCCTTTCTCCATACTTGCAGTTCTGGGTCTGCCCTGTGAGGTTCCCTGTGTGCCATGAAAGCAGATGAGCATAGTGTATGTATGTGTGAGGTGGATGTGTGAGGTGTGAGTGTATGGATGTGCGTGTATGTAGATATGAGGCGTGTGGTTTTGGATATGACAAATGTGTAATTGAGGTACAGGTATGTGTAGATGTGTGTGGATATGGCAGAGGTATGGGCGTGACACAATGCAGGCATGGTACAGAGATACAGTATAATATTGGGTAAATGTGCAATGGTAGTGACACATGATGCGGGAACATGACGAAAGGTGCAGGACAAGAACACACGTTGGATGGCGGCAGACCAAACCTGAGTCATCAGCATGATGGAAGGCCTCCAACTTTAGGGCCCTCTCATGACCAAGCTGTTGCTTCATCTTTCGCAGGTCTTTGGAAGCTCTGATTTGGTCCCAGGCTATCTGCATTCGTGTGCGATCCTGGCAAGCTGAGCAATGGGAGGGAAAGAAAGAGAGGGAAGAAAGGATAAGGAAGGGAAGGAGGGAAGGATAGAAAAAGGAAAGGAGTTTAGTTAAGAAATATTTGAATTTTAAAATTGCTGGAAAGGAGAAAAGGTACATGTAGGATCATGAGTTACCAGTCAAAGACTGTATCATTTTGTCCTTCTATTAGGAAACACAAGAGACACAACATTCACGCACACACAAACACACGCACACACACACACAATAGACAATGAGTACGATGTCTGACCTAGAATGATGCTGTCCTCTTCTCTTGGCATTGGCCTCTGCCAGCCATTGATAGTGTTCCACTTCCTAACAATGATTTAGAAGAGACACATATGATATGCAAAATTGCTGAATAATGGTAACCAATATAATATTATAATATCTTCACTCTTGTTCAATAGGCTGTAATCAATGTAGGAACAGAATCACAGATTTAGGTCAATTACAATGATTGAAAAAATCAAGACTCTCGGAACACCAGTTGATATCGTGGACTCTTTATTAAAGGGTATTGGTTTTTAAAAAACCCACATCCAGACTAAAGTTCAGAAGAAGTGTTCATGTACCAAAATTTTTTCACTTGTTAGGTTTGAATTTCTAGCTGAGACCCCCTTCAGCCATAACGCCTAAGCTGCATTCCATTATAATGACATATTAGATCCTGATTATCATAGGCGTGGGGTGAGGTGACAATATGTACTTGTTTTAAGGAACCTGTGTATCATGCAAACTGTCCAGTGACCACTGCATTTACCGAAGTGTTACAATTATCATAGAGTATCTTTTTACATTTATATGGAACACAAGGCTGCTGTAGAACGAATGAAATTACAAACTACAGGACCCATGAATAGCCACTAGTTTAGATAAAGATGTTTTCACCAGACCTGTTTTGATGCTATGCATGTATTATGTTGGACCATGCCAAGAAACGTAAAATAAAAAATATAATAAACCAAATGGATTAATTGAACCATTTGGCTCTAATTTTACAGAGAGGCTATGCTTAGTCAAAGAAACAATGGTATTAGCCTATCTCATACACATTGCCAAAAACTAGCACACCTACCATTAGATCAAAGAAACAATCGATTTGTTTTGCTGAGCCTATATACCACTGATGTGTAACATTGAAGTTTCCATATGCAGATCTCCACTTCAATGATAGCCATCTGCATATGGTTGACTCTGCATGCTGAATGCTGTTTTAAGTCATGAGTGTATTGATATGAAGATGGAGAGTGAAGAGAAGATACTTTCCTTACAACAGCAGATTCAAGCGCTGCAGAAGGTCTGAGTACCTTCCATTTGCTGTTCTCTTCTGAAAAACAACATGACAGAGTTAATGAGACGCAGGATGAAAAAGAGAATGATGTAATTGCCACAGTGTACATGTATTGTGTAACCTAGTATTAGACAACAAAGTCTTAGACTGTTAATTAGTTTATAAATTTCTTCATACATTGTGTTTTCCCTGTAGCTGGTAAGTGCAAATCTATGTGCTATATCCCTAATCCCATGAAATAACTGGCTGTATGTGTGTGTGTGTGCCGGTATATGTGTGTTAACATATGTGTACATGACCAAGTGTAATCAGGAGGTGGTGAATCTTGGTGTACCACCTCCTGATGGCTGAGAGGCAGAGGGATGACACCACATTTTCACGGCAGCAATCTCATATGATAGAGCAGGAAATAAATAAATAACATTGAAAAAAATTACGATGCAGTACAAAAGACCATGTAATGATTTCATGAAAATCGCTCACACCAACTGCGCTTGAAGTCAGTAGGCAAGGGATCGTAGAATGCCAAAGTCAACAGGGTACTTATTGGCAGCAATTTTCTTAGCCAAAGCAAGGTTACGACCACCGCTTTTGCTGGCCACTGCTTTGCATAAGGTTGTCCATGTAGGCAACAAGTTATGTTCCGTATCATAGGATTGTTTGAGCCACAAGGACAGCACCTCTAGCAGGGACAGCTCCGCATTATGTGG
Source organism: Ephydatia muelleri (assembly GCA_013339895.1). Classification (NCBI taxonomy): domain Eukaryota; kingdom Metazoa; phylum Porifera; class Demospongiae; order Spongillida; family Spongillidae; genus Ephydatia; species Ephydatia muelleri. The sequence goes on from JABACO010000001.1 coordinate 2,083,391, forward strand.
ATAATTAGATTTAATTATTTCTATAGCACTTGAAGATATGCCCAACGTTAGGCCAAAGAAATTCCACCTGCTAGCAACATCCATGACTTCGTGGTATGTTTCGTGCAAGTTACTGAAGATGAGTATTGGGCTATCTCGGCTCATGTCAACGACCTCTTCAGCCAAAGGGCCTGGCTCAACTTCAGCGTGTGTGTCGTTTGAATGTATGGCCACGATTTCATCTGATAGTCTTTTGCGAATACCGCTTTTCAAATTCAGGAGCCACTTTCCGTCAGGTAATGACTTGTCGGAACATCCAGCCGGCAGCACAGTCGGTACACAATTCACATGTAGAGAAAACAGATTTCTGTATGTAGTCTTAGGAATGTTGAACTGATTGTAAGTATAGCTCAATGCATTTGCTTTTATCAAAACGATTATTACATATTTCCAGATGTCAATTTTAAGCTGGAAGCCAAGCCGACTTAGCTCTACGATAACCTTCGTACAGTACTCCATGTGATTGGCATTTCTATTCTGGGTAATGTCTTTCATTTCATGCACATCATAAGGTCATCAAAGGGTACCTGGCACACATCAATTTCACAACATGCACAGAAAACATTCTGTCATTGACACCAGCATAAACAGCTACATGACCTCAGATCACACCCCCATGCCCCTATCCAAGAGCACTTGTAAACACCTATTATAATGTCCCTCTAATTCTGTAACCATCAGTGTAGCCATCCATCCTAAAGATGGAACACATGGGTGACTGACCATCCATGTGCTGTATCATATACAGGTAACATCCAAACAACACCAAACATCCACACAGGACACGGGGAAGCGGGATTGTGGACATTGACGTGCCTAATCAAGTGCAAAGGGGCAGATATGTTTTATTCAGCTTCAAGGGAGAGCAGTATCTGGGCATGGTCAACGAACAAATTAAAAAAAATGTAATGTAGAGGTCTAGTAAATTTAGAAACCGTATATCGTAATTTATATTAATTTAGCAGTGGGGGAGACTTGTATAAGGGTTCTATGTAGGGGCACACATGGCAAATCCAGCATCCATAACATATCTCACTCCTCTCACCACAGGCCGTCACCAGCTGTGCATTACCATACACGGTCATCACATACTCAATAACCAACATGCTGTAGAGCATATTTTAGCCCTAAGTGAAGTCTGAATTTCACTATATGGCCACACATCACTGGCAATGTCAAATGAAGCTACAGATCCTTCACACTATTCACAGAACAGAACATGTCATTGGTGCGGCACTCACACAATCCGAATCATTGACATGGCCACCTCTGTCCAACAGCAGTTGAATGCCATGTCCAGCAATTTCGGACATCCATACACGTCCACTGTGCAAAAAACCTAGTATACACTACTGTATATTTTTGCGCATATTTTGCGTTTACCACCAATATACCAAGGTCAGTGCATATTTCAAATATCCCCTGGTATATTTCATGAATCCACGGGCTACAATTATTCATAGCGCATATTCATAACACGGTCCAACAATGAATTTATGCAACTCATGCACGTGAGTATTATCGTTATTATTTCAGGCGCGCGTGAATTCAAATGGATTCTTTCCTGCTGGAATGTCTCATGCAAAGGTGAGATTGAGCGTAGATCATAAGAATGTAATATAAACGGACTCAAACGTTCACATGTTGAACTTCAAGCGTTGGTAGTACTTTAATGTCATAATAGCTTACCAAATGATAGAAACTTTGGACAAGGACCTAGTGGTCTGTAGGCCCTACGCAAAAGTTATGTGTTAACACGTGCAGTTAGGTTTATATTATAGGAGGCCATGTTTGATCACATTTTTTAACCCACGCCAGGACCATATGGCCCAGTCTGGTGGTGAACTGTAGTGTACAACACTGGAGTTGAACAAGCATGTTGAATTTACAGCCTGTCATGCCATGCATAAAAGCTGGTTGCAGACAAGATGTTCCTTGGACTTTCCATGCAGTGCACCTCGAGTCATAAGACTCACGTGGTGGCACTTGACAGGTGAGTAGTACAATTCAATATGTAGCACACTTGCCCTGTTTGAGGACCTGATGGTCCTTAAGCTTTTCATGCAATGACGACGACACCTTTTCACTTCATGAGAGTCATTGGATTCACGTGACCTTGGAGGGCGTGGCAATTGACAGGTGTATAATTCAATTTGTAGCACACTTGCCCCGTTCACCACCATAACTGAGGACAAGACGTTCCTTAAGCTTTTCATGCAGTGACACCTTTTCACCTCAAAGGGGTCATTGGATTCACGTGACCTTGGAGTGCGTAGCACTTGACAGGTGAGTTGTACATTTCAATTTGTAGCACACTTGCCCCATTCACCTGAGGACAAGATGTTCCTTAAGCTTTTCATGCAGTGACACCTTTTCACCTCAAAGGGGTCATTGGATTCACGTGACCTTGGAGGGCGTGGCACTTGACAGGTGAGTTGTACATTCAATTTGTAGCACACTTGGCCCGTTCACCACCATAACTTGAAGACAAGATGTTTCTTAAGCTTTTCATGTAGTGACACCTTTTCACCTCAAAGGGGTCATTGGATTCACGTGACCTTGGAGGGTGTGGCACTTGATAGGTGAGTTGTACAATTCAATTTGTAGCACACTGGTCCCGTTCACCACCATAACTTGAGGACAAGATGTTCCTTAAGCTTTTCATGTAGTGACACCTTTTCTCCTCAAAGGGGTCATTGGATTCACGTGACCTTGGGGGGCGTGGCACTTGACAGGTGAGTTGTACATTCAATTTGTAGCAGGGTGGTGATGGAAGAGTAGTGTGGCCAGTGGTGTACTTGTGTAGGGTAGTGATGGAAGAGTAGTGTGACCAGTGGTGTACTTGTGTAGGGTAGTGATGGAAGAGTAGTGTGACCAGTGGTGTATTTGTGTAGTGTGGTGATGGAAGAGTAGTGTGGCCAGTGGTGTACTTGTGTAGGGTGGTGATGGAAGAGTAGTGTGACCAGTGGTGTACTTGTGTAGGGTGGTGATGGAAGAGTAGTGTGGCCAGTGGTGTACTTGTGTAGGGTGGTGATGGAAGAGTAGAGTGGCCAGTGGTGTACTTGTGTAGGGTAGTGATGGAAGAGTAGAGTGGCCAGTGGTGTACTTGTGTAGGGTGGTGATGGAAGAGTAGTGTGGCCAGTGGTGTACTTGTGTAGGGTGGTGATGGAAGAGTAGTGTGGCCAGTGGTGTACTTGTGTAGGGTGGTGATGGAAGAGTAGTGTGACCAGTGGTGTACTTGTGTAGGGTGGTGATGGAAGAGTAGTGTGGCCAGTGGTGTACTTGTGTAGGGTGGTGATGGAAGAGCAGTGTGGCCAGTAGTGTACTTGTGTAGGGTGGTGATGGAAGAGTAGTGTGGCCAGACACTTGCCCCGTTCACCACCATAACTTGAGGACAAGATGTTCCTTAAGCTTTTCATGTAGTGAAACCTTTTCTCCTCAAAAGGGTCATTGGATTCACGTGACCTTGGGGGGCGTGGCACTTGACAGGTGAGTTGTACATTCAATTTGTAGCACACTTGCCCCGTTCACCACCATAACTTGAGGACAAGATGTTCCTTAAGCTTTTCATGTAGTGACACCTTTTCACCTCAAAGGGGTCATTGGATTCACGTGACCTTGGAGGGTGTGGCACTTGATAGGTGAGTTGTACAATTCAATTTGTAGCACACTGGTCCCGTTCACCACCATAACTTGAGGACAAGATGTTCCTTAAGCTTTTCATGTAGTGACACCTTTTCTCCTCAAAGGGGTCATTGGATTCACGTGACATTGAGCAACACTGTTCATCACACACTGGGAATCTCCATGGAAGTCTATAACCCCTGTTCTGTCGTTGCCATGGATTCTTTTGCAAAGAAGCATTTGTTTTCACCACAAACATTGAGTTTTTTTGTACACTATCATTTTGCTTATTGCAATGACATATTTGGAGGAGTAATGCTTAACATAACATCACCTGCATTCTGTCAATGGATCGTCATTACTTCCTATAGATCACTAGGCATACATCAAATGATTAATAGTCATTGCAATGAGAGTGTTACGGTCAACAAACTTTTCAAGTGTACCAGCTAGTGACATATCGATCTCCAATTAATGCTCTGTGTAATGATTAGTTTTTAAAAATAACTATTATTATGTTTGTCAATTAATAGAGCTACTCACCACGTGGCATATTTTCGATTGATGTCGTGCGTGTAAGGAAAGAAAGGAACTGTCTATGGTTAGTTGGTTGCAATTGCAAAATGCAACGATTGTGTTTCATCCAACAGATTCTCATTGCTGAGTGTATGTTGCTGACTTCAATCTTATCTCGAGGTCGTAGCTAGTTTGTGTCGTTTTTCCCTACCAAGTTTTCCGTAGCACAGCCCCATGCAACTTGTGGTAAATTTCACACACATGCACGCACACACGCATGCACGCACACACACACACACGCACGCACGCACACACACACACACACACACACACACACACACACACACACACACACACCAGGATCTTTCACTGCAGCGTACTTCTTTGTGACCGCGCCGTTACCATGGCTTCCAGAACGGCTTTTAGTTCGCACAAGTAAGTCTCTCTTGTTTTTTCCCCCCCTCGAGTCATGATTAGAGACGTCATGAAAAGGTCAGCAAAATCGGATACGGCGCGGGTAAGAGATTGTGTTTTCATTCACAATTGCTGCTAATCTGTGTCTTTTCTTATATGTAAATAAAAGAGTGGAGTTGGAGCGTAAAAAGGTAAACGCTTCGCTAGGCTTTCTTTACTCCTTTTTCTATACTCTCAGCTAAGAGTCTGAAAGATCAAGGTGGTGTCAAGCGCAAGAAATCCCGCTAACTGCGTAGGCTAGCTGAGTGCATTTTAATTTTTACGGATGACCTTTTTTTTTTGCTATAGCTGTTCTGAGGGGAAGCAGTTTGAAGCGCTGGCCAGCACGACGCGCAACTCTCCCGTTGTCGCGTTGCAATGGATTGCTGAGCAACTCGTGCAGCGAGTTGAAGAGCCAGCAGTGGAGTCTTTCCTCGACAGCTGCAGAGTTTGAACGTTGAATATTGATTGTTGTACGTGAATGTTTTTGATTGTAGTAAATTAAGAATCCAACTAGTATACCATGAACAGAATCGGAGTGCGTACCCAGCACCGTATACGGTGCAAAGTGTCACAAAGTGGTATACGGAGACATTGTTCTGTGAATCCTTCTAAGCGCACGTGATGCGGTTGAGGATACTCGAAATATGCACAGTGCGAAACTGGTTCATTCCGCAAGTGGGATTCTTGATGCGTAAACTCGAAATATACGCAAAACATCCGATAGCGTATATCCAGTTTTTTGCACAGTGGTCTGTACATTGAAAACGCATGTAAAGCATTTGATTGTTTTTAAACATTAACGTAGTTGGATTAATGTTTAAAATATAAATAATGCATTCTTTTATTTTTCGCTTTCATTTTGCGAGTAGGAGAATCAACAACAAAATTAATTACTTTTGCTATTACGTAAAAATATTATTTAGAAGTTAATAACATCAATTGTTAGGCGCGCCCTAATAGTGCAAATTGGTGCCTGTGTGAGTGGGAGGAGCGTGTCGTTGCTAGTAATGTGCCCTTGGTTCAATACATCTTTCATCGGCGTGAACGTGCGCTCGGCGTGTATTTACCGACTGCGTACGTTAACGGTCCGTTCCTACATCTTGATACCTCATCCCGATATGCGCAATGACACACCACGGGCGCGCGCGCCACATACTCCCAGCTCTTTTTGCTGGGGTGCACATTAGGAAGAATCACTTTAGCTGATGCTGATTAACCGATGTGTTGTCTGGGTGTGGTCTGTACCCTGGGCAAGATTGGGGTAAATCTATCTACTTGTGTTGCCTGGGTGTGGCCAGTACCCTGGGCAAGAATGGGTTAAATATCTCTAGCTGCTAGTTAGTTGTGTTGTCTGGGTGTGGTCTGTACCCTAGCCTGGGCAAGACTCCACCTATCTTGTGAAGAAGTAAGTATAATATATAATATGTATTTCCAACTTACATTTCATGCTCATCAAATAAATTATGAATTAGTTACTCTTGTCATTGTCCTTTCTCACAAAGATATCAGAATACTAAAAGCCTGCTAAAAGCCGTTAGCCCTCCCAGTCCATCCCCATACTTCTCCCTACACATAATTGCAGTATAAAAATAGCAGCAGACATTTATAGTGCATGGTAATATTTAAACAAAGACATCACTTCTCATATATAGAGATCAGAATACTTCCCACCCCACATCCTTCCTGGCCTCCCCTCTCATATATTACCTGTAGGAAATATGCAAACCATATATGTTTTTTATGCATCTGATTCTGTGCACTATGCAGGGATGAACTTATATGGTTTATGTGATGAGCCCTGCTGCACATATGTCATGCAGTTATCATTGTTCCTGCATCATCTATTGGGGAATCCTTTGTATAAGATCCTGCAGGTGGTCTCCTTTAGAACCTCTGTTATCTTGTCCCGACCACATCAGCTGGTATTCTTTTGTAAAGGTCATGGTCTTCCACAACTTGTAATGAATAGGAAACATGTTCCTAAAGGGGTGGAATTCAGATACAGCTAGGCCGGAAAAAGGCATGCATTTTGTTTTGCTTACATTGCTCTTTAAAGATACTGAAGATGGCAAGAGCTAGTAAAGAAGTCTTGTAGGTGGTTAAATATCTGTAGAAATGGTTCATGAATTGTTACAGCACTGTGCCACATATAGGGATTGCTGGCCTTTGTACTGCAGCTGTCTACGTTTAGCTTGGAGGGCCTCAATTCCACCTTCATGCCAGTAAGCAGTCCCATTTAGTATACGCCCTCTTTTCTCTACTATATTCCTGCAGCACCTCCAGCCTGTACTCTGTCATCATAATGTCAGCTGGTGCATCCCATCGATTGCTAGAGAAGTAGTTTCTTTTTGCATCATCGTTGTGTTTCTCAACACCTGAAGTGCATAAATAACTATCAAGAAAGAAGTACAGTGCATTACCAATCTTGACATGAAAATTGTTTCAAATTTCCTTATTGGCGTATAATGTTTGGGACATGGTATACCATTGCATGCATGTAAGGAGTGACATATTTCTTTTGGTGACCCTCTTCTTTGATGCTTAAGAAGAATTGAACCCATTGTTTGGCCTGTATAGACAGAATAGAGTAGCATTTCATCCTTATTATATTTGCACACTAGCTAAACTTACCTTTTGGTGGAATTTATTTGAAGCATTCTGCATGGGGGGGGGGGGGGTGATTCATTAGACAGTATGCTGCATAAATCTTCAAAATCCTTAGGATTCCATATGCCAACAACGAAAAGAAGTCATTTGGTGACAAGTGATTTGACTCACTGCACATAGTACCTCACTACTGTTGTGCGCAGGGCACTAGGCAGAGGGTTGTCTTTCATCTTCGAAGGAAGCAGCTCGTATACATAATGTACATGTATGATGAATGTTACTAATGTTCAAGTGTATTTGTACCTTAAGAACTTTCCTTTTACTTTCACCAGTTAAGGATGTCCACTAATGACATGAAGTATTTGTATCAGACTTCCATTCTTCTTCTTCTTTTGAAGCACTTCTCGAGAACTGGTTCCGCATGGTGATCCGATGACTCCATTCGTTGCAAATTTGAAAAGACATGTGTCATGGTTGTGACCCACCCCCTCTAAGGACCATAGCTATGTCACACCTGTGAGACTGACAGGGTGACCAAACTAAGCGATGTTCTAGGAATCTTGCACCTCAACTGCATCTCCTGAGGTCTGTGTCACACATCTGTGCATGTGTCATGGTTGTGACCCACACCTTCTGAGGACCATGGCTATGTTACACCTGTGAGACTGACAGGGTGACCAAACTAAGCGATGTTCTAGGAATCCTGCATCACAACAGCATGTCCTGAGGTCTGTGACACACATCTGTGCAAGTGTCATGGTTGTGACCCACCCCCTCTGAGGACCATAGCTATGTCACACCTGTGAGACTGACAGGGTGACCAAACTAAGCGATGTTCTAGGAATCCTGCACCACAATAGCAACTCCTGAGGTCTGTGTCACACATCTGTTTAGGAGATGCTATTATGGTACAGGATTCCTAGAGCATCACTTAGTTTGGTCACCCTGTCAGTCTCACAGGTGTGAAATAGCTATGGTCCTCAGAGAGGGTGGGTCACGACCATGACACATGCACAAATGTGTGACACAGACCTCAGGAGATGCTGTTGAGGTGCAGGATTCCTAGAACATCACTTAGTTTGGTCACCCTGTCAGTCTCACAGGTGAGACATAGGCATGGTCCTCAGAGGGGGTGGGTCACGACCATGACACATGCACAGATGTGTGTCACAGACCTCAGGACATGCTGTTGTGATGCAGGATTCCTAGAACATCGCTTAGTTTGGTCACCCTGTCAGTCTCACAGGTGTGACATAGCTATGGTCCTCAGAGGGGGTGGGTCACAACCATGACACATGCACAGATGTGTGTCACAGACCTCAGGACATGCTGTTGTGATGCAGGATTCCTAGAACATCGCTTAGTTTGGTCACCCTGTCAGTCTCACAGGTGTGACATAGCTATGGTCCTCAGAGGGGGTGGGTCACAACCATGACACATGCACAGATGCGTGTCACAGACCTCAGGACATGCTGTTGTGGTGCAGGATTCCTAGAACATCACTTAGTTTGGTCACCCTGTCAGTCTCACAGGTGTGACATAGCTATGGTCCTCAGAGGGGGTGGGTCACAACCATGACACATGCACAGATGTGTGTCACAGACCTCAGGACATGCTGTTATGGTGCAGGATTCCTAGAACATCGCTTAGTTTGGTCACCCTGTCAGTCTCACAGGTGTGACATAGCTATGGTCCTCAGAGGGGGTGGGTCACAGTATTGACACATGCACAGATGTGTGTCACAGACCTCAGGACATGCTGTTGTGATGCAGGACTCCTAGAATATCGCTTAGTTTGGTCACCCTGTCAGTCTCACAGGTGTGACATAGCTATGGTCTACAGAGGGCGTGGGTCACGACCATGACACATGCACAGATGTGTCATGGGGGTCGGTCACAACCATGACACATGCACAGATGTGTGTCACAGACCTCAGGACATGCTGTTATGGTGCAGGATTCCTAGAACATCGCTTAGTTTGGTCACCCTGTCAGTCTCACAGGTGTGACATAGCTATGGTCCTCAGAGGGCGTGGGTCACGACCATGACACATGCACAGATGTGTAACACAGACCTCAGGAGATGCTACTGAGGTGCAGGATTCCTAGAACATCGCTTAGATTGGTCACCCTGTCAGTCTCACAGGTGTTACATAGCTATGGTCCTCAGAGGGGGTGGGTCACGACCATGACATATGCACAGATGTGTGTCACAGACCTCAGGACATGCTGTTGTGATGCAGGATTTCTAGAACATCGCTTAGTTTGGTCACCCTGTCAGTCTCACAGATGTGACATAGCTATGGTCCTCAGAGGGCGTGGATCACGACCATGACACATGCACAGATGTGTGACGCAGACCTCAGGAGATGCAACTGAGGTGCAGGATTCCTAGAACATCGCTTAGATTGGTCACCCTGTCAGTCTCACAGGTGTGACATAGCTATGGTCCTCAGAGGGGGTGGGTCACAACCATGACACATGCACAGATGTGTGTCACAGACCTCAGGACATGCTGTTGTGATGCAGGATTTCTAGAACATCGCTTAGTTTGGTCACCCTGTCAGTCTCACAGGTGTGACATAGCCATGGTCTTCAGAGGGGGGGGGGGGGTCACAACCATGACACATGCACAGATGTGTGACACTGACCTCAGTAGATGCTATTGCGGTGCAGGATTACTAGAATATCGCTTATTTGGTTAGGATTACTAAACCATCGCTTCGTTCAAAATTAGATCAATAAATTATATTCATTGCTATCCTAGCCGCACGGCAAGTTTTAGTGATAATTAGTGTGGAATGTGGTGCTGAGGAATGTGGTGCCAACTTCCATGCAGTTATACTTCGCAAAGTTAACTTTCCTGATCTATCCGTAGATTCGTTAACTCGCAAGCCAGATACGCTTGCTTCCAAACTTTCTGTAGTCTCGCAATTGCGAGCTAGACTCTGGAAGCAAAAAAGTAATTCTTGTCATATTTACTATCTGTTTTTGGCATGTTTCTACGCAATTATGCGATGTTTTGTGACTTCAACATTGTAAAAGTCGCAAAGCTGCTGGGGCTCCGCCCCAGACCCCGATGGGGGAGCTTACAGCGCTCCCCCATACCCCATGCAGGGAAGGCCCCATCCCCCTCTAGTTAGTTCCACCCTCATTGTTTCCCGAACCCCCCCATCTCGCGACCAGCCTACGGGCCTGCCGTACTCTACGCCTATGCTCTGCTGCATCTGCTGAACTCTGCGAACCTTTCGGCAGCTCGCAAATCTTAAAGAAGTGGTCGATTCGCTTCATTTGACAAATTGATAATTAGACCTACTGTATACCGCGTGGAATATCGCATGCGCAAACGATCGGTACAATTATAAGAGCGCGTGAATAAATTAATGATACAGGTTTCCCGGGGGGGGGCTGAGCCCCCCCCCCCCCCCCCCCCCCCCCGACTTTTTGCCGGGGGGGCCCGGGCCCCTGAGCCCCCCCGTAATCTACGCCTATGGTTTCACGACCATGCACTCTACAAGCATACTGATAAAATCATGAGATCGATCGTGTCAAAGATTGTTATTTGATTTATCTATGTACTCAGTTGTATATCAGCATAAGAGAATTCACTGTATAATGCCTTTCTTTGAATTTGAAGCAATCATAGGTAATTACTTTCTGATGTATTTCTTCACTTCATTCATGTACGCAGGCAAGAGAAGGTGGCCGAACGGTACTATTGGAAGGGAATGGCCTCAGATATTGCTAACTATTGCAGCACTTGTCTAGTGTGTCAAAGACAGAACAAAATGCCAAAGAAAACTTCAGAACTGCATCCTATTGGTCCCCCCAAACCGTGCATTTGCTCACTGGACCTGGTGGGTCCACTTTCGGGTGCAAATAAATCAGTGCATGTTTTCTCATGGTTCTAACAGAATATCTAACAAAGTGGGCTGAAGTGTACTCAATACCTAATAGAGAAGCAACATCTGTGTTCAAATGCCTGAAAAAGCTGATAGGGAGGTTTGGAGTTCCAGAGACAATCATATCAGACCTGGGACGTGAATTGTGTAATTAGCTGAATGACCATTTTTGCAATGGTTTGGGTATCTCAAGAAGAATCTGTACGGCCTATCAAAGTAATGGTCTTATACAGAACGATTCAATCAAATGATTTGTGGTTGTTTAAGTAAGTTTTCTGATGGTAATATGATTTGCCATGATTTTGAGGTTAGAATGTGTGTATATGTGCTGCTATTAACATATTCATATGCGACTGATTTGCAAATACCTTGTGAAGTCAAGTTTCTTATTTTGAGATTTACATTCAAGGAAAGCATAATGGAGTGTTCAGCTCAATAGCGTTCGTTCCCGCGTGGAACCGAATGTACCTATTAGTTTCTATTTCCAGCCCGTTTGGATGACATTATAGTCGTACGTCATATTTATGGAGAACCAAGAACTATCACTTATATAGCTATTTGAGTAATTAAAACAAACACTGCTTTTTCCACTAGTAGACAATAGCCAATAGATTGCGACCATGCATGCCGCGAGAACCTTAATTTAATTCCGTACAAACGGGAAATTACACACGTGAGCTGATCGATGTACCATTGCATATCTCAGCATCTAGCAAGCACACAGAGTTCGGGGAAGAAACAGCATTGGCACCTGTATACACTTACATCACTCAAATAATCATAAACTTGGCAACTAATGAAATAGTACTGCACGGAAAGTGGTTCCCGGGCGGGTGTCATAGGGTATACGGTCCGGCCCAATTTTCGGGAATACGGTCCCCCCCGGACCCAACTCCCTAGGGAATACGGTCCCCCGGACCGAGTTCCCTGGTTGTACAAAACCAATTAACCGGACTCAATTCCCTAGGGAACTGAGTCCCCCCCCGGACCGTATTCCCTGGTTTGAAATGTATTTCCAACCCTTGCATGCACGTAACATTTGGTTCGAAAAGCAAAAGCTGTAAGTCGTCAACTATGCATGCAGTTTCAATTCGGTCTGTAACAGCACATTTGGTTCGAAAATCAAAAGCCACAATGATCACAGGTCGCCAACTTTATACATGTATGCAGCTTCTGTAACAACTGATTAACCTTTTTCTTCGGTCTGTCTTGTTACTATTTATATATGTTTCCATTTGGTTCGAAAAGGATCGCGTGCAGGTCGGCAACTGTACATGCAGCACTGTTTATATTATCAAATCGTAGTGCAAACAAAGTAGAAATAAAGATAAAAGAAATAAAAATATGTTAGTTAACTGACCATAAGAGAGATGAGGGTACTGGATAAATCTCAATTTCGTACCTGTAAAAAAGAAAATTAAACTAGTATACTTCAGCCATTATTGTTTAGAGAATGATGCATAAGTGTTTTTCAATCATGTACATGATAAAAAGTGAATTTCGCAGACAAATAACGCTGCTCGTGAGCCCAGAGATTTTCTGCAGAGGGGAGGAGGTAGGAAAAGGAAGGGAGATGAGAAGAGATACAGCTTTAAGCTGCATGGGCCCTCAAAAACTTGGTACTTAATTAGCGGTTAAATCGACCTGGCAAACTCTAAGTGTGACTGCATACTTCCTCTATACACCAGGTCCTGTGTGAGGAGAAAAAGAAATGGGATGAGAGAGGAATGAGTGGGGGATACTAGTCAAATGAACATAAGAGACATGCTGATATATTGAGTGTACTCAATTTCGTACCTGTAAAATCAGCCAAAAAGTGAATTTCACAGACATATATAAGCTTGGCGGAATCCGTTAATATTGCTTTTTAGTCTCGAGTGTCACTGTGTATTAGACAAATAGCATTAGCAAGATGCACTGTGTAAAATGGGTTGTTATGCAGTACTGTATAACGCGAGTATTCATGTGTTATGCACACGTTATACACGTGTTATCCGCATGTGTATAACTTTGCGTATGGATACTCTATACACAGTTGCGTATAACAACTATAGTATAACACTGTGTATAACTTCTGTATAACATTTAGTATAACAATGAATAACAATAACAATAGCAAAGAGTATAACACAGTGTATAACATAATCATGAATTTTGAATTAGTCCCTCATTTCCTGCATATCCTCGTTTCCAGGCCTCTTCTATAAAGATATAATCTGTTATAAGCGAGTACATAGAAAGTATATACAGGGAACAAAAAGAAAATCAACAGAGAACGAGTTCATTCGGCGATGGTGAAGCATCCATGCAGGTGGAAAGGCCATCAGGAAAGTTCCGAGCGCGGTGGGCCCAATTGTCTCTCCTTCCGTGGCGCCTTGTTTTGCTCTCCCGAGTGTGTCCAAAAACGCGTTTAGTTCCTCCGATCTCCTCTTAGCATCGTCCCACTGTCCAGTTCCGACACGTTCAGTACATCCCTTTCTGTTACTTGTGCGGATCGCCGCTCCCATAGCTATAGTGTATAAAACTAAGACTAGAAACGCACGTACGAATTCGAGCGCTTACCTACTTGTGCTCGGATTGCCTGCCCTTCTTTTAAATCGGCTTAATTTGGAATGCGTGTCAGAGTCCGGTTGTAGTTCGCTATGCCAACTACATAGCAAAAATGATAGGACTCACACCTTTAACCGACAACAAGTATACCTTCAACCTCTTCTATGCTGATATCCGAGACATCACTTCAGCGTTATGGGCGCTTGAGATTCTGAGAACAAAGAATTCCAGTTACCAATACAAAGCCACACTGCTTACGCTTCTTGAGACTTCAGCTGATTCTCCTCAAAAGGAAGGAAAAAAAAAGAAGCCGATATAACGTTACTGTACCTGCACAGAAAGTGATGTCCTTCTCTTTCGAGTTGATGTTACAGCATCGCTTTGAGACAGTTTTGGTCGCAACCTCTCTTACTAATTGTTATACATATCCGCTACTGAAAATGATTCTCAAGCAGGAGTAGTGCAAACAGCATCACCATGCTGCCTAGGACCTAAGGTTCGGCGCGGTCTTCTTCGTCGTCATGGTACTAGTATATCGACTGATAGGTTCTGCTGTGACACCATGACTTGATCGTTGCTCAGGGATCTGTTAGTAAAGGAAACCTGGGAATTAGCCACTAGTCCCTCAATTTACTTGAAGAACTACGTAAGATAATTCTTCTGGCTGATAGGAACGTACGGTTAGTTGCAGTAGATTTCCCGATGATGACGCCATACCTGCATGTGGCATTGAAGAGTCTACGCATGCGCGTTACATTCATTTGAAATGGAAGTCTCGTACGCTGTATTTGTTCCAAACTGGGGTTTCAAAAGCAACTTATTACAGACATATGACTTATATGATGCACATGAGGTCTGGCCACTAACATGATTCTATTTGATGCACACCAGCCACCATGACTCTATTAAATGCACACCAGGGACTGCCACTTTATTTGATGCAAAAAAATTCAATTGAATACAAACCTATGTCTGGCCGCTATCCTGATTCTATTTGAAGCACACTGGGTGTGGTCACTAACATGATTCTATCTGATGCACACCAGGGATTGCCACTACCATGACTTGATTTGTAGTTTTAACTATAGCTATGCTAGCGGCAATCCTAGTCACTGTAGCAGTGTGCATCAGATAGAATCATATTAGCGGCCAGACCCGGTGTGCATCAAATAAAGTCATGCTATTGGCCAGTCTCTGGTGTGCAGCTGATAGGATTGTGGTATCAACCAGCTGACTCTGATGAGCATCAATTAGAAACATGTTAGCGACCTGACCCAGCCAGTGTGCATCAAAATGAATCTTATTAATAGGTAATAGTGTCTTGGTAGCGACCAGATACAATCAGGATAGCCTGACGATTCAATCTGATGCACACAGGTCTGGCCGTGGCCGCTATCCTGATTTCATTTGATGCACATGACTCTATCAGATGCACACCAGGGACTGGTGATAGCATGATGTATAGAAGTGTACTGTGTCATTGCTATAAGTACTCACAAACTTGCTTTTTTATAATGGTCAGATGATATGGTCACACCCCTTTATGTCATGTATGTATGTACATTAACATGACATATACATATATGGAAAAGTTCATTTACAACCAGCTAGTCTCACAAGTGCAGGTTGACAACATGTACATGTACAATAATACAACAATTATAAGTTCACATCAAATCTCCCAGTTTCCATCAATGTAAGGCTTGATCCCATCAGGATAAAAATATATTAAGACATCACACCATGCAAACATACCATACATACAATTTTGATGAAGACTACAGTATTGAAAATCTGGTTACAATTTGTGCATGTGTCTGTAGATGTGTATGCATGTGTATGTGTACTGCCATCTGTGCACTTATGTGTTTGTGACTTTTTTTAGAAGGACCTAATGTATGTGTGTATGTTGTCATGCACTTGGGGGGGGGGGGGGGGGGATAGCCCACCATTGTTAATTCCTCAAGACCCTAGCTTGTAGATGAATGTACAGGAGATGACAACAGATACAACCCATTAGTACAGTACATGTTTCTTTGATTATTCTACATCATGGATGTGTTTAACTACAGGCAATGCTCACACACACATACACACTCACACACATAGTGTATAACAGAAATAAATAAGAAATCATAATGTTCTTCTCAATACAACCACTACATGTAAGAGTGCTCAAAAGCCCTATACAGCTAGGCGCCAAAACATATTACCCAGGCAGCAAAGAGGTCGGGGTCTATCTGGCAGTAAAAAAAATTACACACAGTGAACTATAAACACTCCAGAGTCGCACCAAAGCAATGACACTTCAGTCAGTGCAAACAGCCTACAGTTAGCCCATCAACATTCCCCATTAGAAAGGATGCTCCAGTTATCAAGACAGTGGCTACGGTAGCCTCATATGGGGTGTAGCAAAGCAGCCATACCCACCAACTGAGCACAGCAACATACGTATGTTCTTCAAGTGTGCGCATGTGTGTGTACACATGTGTGTGTTTGTGTGTGCTAGTGTGTGTATGTGTGTGTACACGTGTGTTATTGTGTGTATGTGTGCTTAAGTATGTGTTAGAATACTGTTTAGGGAGCTAAACAGAGTTTAACGGGGCTCTAGTAACTCCCTATCAGTATTTGTGGGCAGAGGCTTGCGGTTACTGAGGCTCGTGGCCTTAGGTGGACGGGAGCCTTGTCCTCCCTATTATTGTTACCCTTTGTGTGCCATGGCCGGCTTGTGAGATTATATGCACTCCCCGGCAGCCTCCCAGCACTCCCTGGCAGACTCCCAGTACTCCCCGGCAGCCTCCCAGCACTCCCCGGCAGCCTCCCAGCAAATACATGTATGTATATGCATGCATGTATACATGTGCACACATGCACATGCATATATGTACATGTTCTTGGGCCCTTCCATAATGGCCTTGTCAGGGTCACAGATCAAGATATGCATATTCTAGACTCTCACTGGTTCTATGTTCCTGTTACATTGACCATGTACCCTACATCAGGCTACATGTAGGTATTCTGTGCATCAAGTACGCTGTATCTGTGCTTGACACATGACCAGATGGTTTAGTATTTAACGTTCCTACTCACCCTAACACCAACTCCATCATCTAGTAATGTCTACTAAACCACATCACACTTATCATGCACACACACACACACACACACACACACACACACATACATTTACACACACATACACACACATGTACACACACATACACCACTAACACACACGTGTACACACATACACACACTAACACACATGTGTACACACACATACACACACTAACACACAAGTGTACACACACATACACACTAACACACATGTGTACACACACATACACACACTAACACACACACTATCACACATACACACACATGTGTACATGTGTATACATATACACGTGTACACTAACACATTAATTACCAAGCCTAGTAACCTCCCCAGGCTAAGTAGGTGTGCAGGTGTACGCACTCAGCCCCTAAGCTCCCCAGCTATATGCTTCTGTCAAAACGTGCCCAGTTGACTGATTGGGGGCCAGGGCAAGAACCCCTCTGAGCTGTGATTCTGCCAACTCCGACCTGTTGGCTGTGGGGAACTCCCGTGAGTGACGCTGGTCACTAGTTGGGAGTCCCTGTGGCCAAGCCATGCGTGGCTTGTTAGGTCATTTGGGGGAGACTCGGGGAGACAGGCACCAGATGGTGGCGTTGGCCACCCACTGAGTGATCTGCATACCAAGCCGGGACGCTGGCCCAGGCTTGGGTCCCCGAGTTAGAAGGTCAAGCCTGGTAGGGACCCACCCTGGCTGTATTTAATATCAATAGGCATGACAGTGATTAAGAAATACACAGAAGGGGTACAATGGTGATGCAGGGGTGGAGGGTGGGTGATGCGAACCAACAAGCTCTCCTGAAGCACCGGGGAGTGCTGGGAGGCTGCCGGGGCATACAATGAACACATGCACCAAATGCACACATACATGTTCTCACTGACACACAGACACACATGCGCGCACCAACGTGCGCGCGCGCGCACACACACACACACACACACACACATGCACACACACACACACACACACACACCTATGTCCTTATGTGCGAACACAAACATGCACCACCAGGTGCCACTGATATACACTTAGTAGTACTTAACACTGATGCACAACACCTAGCAACACTGATGCACACACACCTAGCAACACTGATGAACACACACCTAGCAACACTGATGAACACACACCTAGCAACACTGATGCACACACACCTAGCAACATCGATGTACACACACCTAGCAACACTGATGAACACACACCTAGCAACACTGATGAACACACACCTAGCAAACACTGATGTACACACACCTAGCAAACACTGATGTACACACACCAAGCAACAGTGTTGCACACACACCTAACAACACTGATGCACACACACCTAGCAACATCAATGTACAAACACCTAGCAACACTGATGTACACACATCTAGCAACACTCATGAACACACACAAACATAGCAACACTGATGCACACACACAGACATACACACCAAGCAACACTGATGTACACACACCTAGCAACACTGATGCACACACACACATAGAAACTACACAGATGTACACACACCAAGCAACAGTGTTGCACACACACCTAGCAACACTGATGCACACACACCTAGCAACATCGATGTACACACAACTGATGAACACACACAAACATAGCAACACTGATGCACACACACAGACATACACACCAAGCAACACTGATGTACACACACCTAGCAACACTGATGCACACACACACATAGAAACTACACACTAAGCTACATGTACACACACCAAGCAACACTGATGTACACACACCTAGCAACACTGATGAACACACACCTAGCAACACTGATGCACACACACCTAGCAAACACTGATGTACACACACCAAGCAACAGTGTTGCACACACACCTAACAACACTGATGCACACACACCTAGCAACATCAATGTACACACACACACACCTAGCAACATTGATGTACAGACATCTAGCAACACTGATGTATACGGACCTAGCAACACTGATGCACACACACAGACATACACACCTAGCAACACTGATGCACATACACACACATAGAAACTACACACTAAGCTACACTGATGTACACACACCAAGCAACACTGATGTACACACACAGATGCACACACACATACACACCAAGCAACACTGATGCACACACACCAAGCAACACTGATGTAGACAACTTGAACACTGATACACACAGACTAGCAACATTGCACACATATCAGGTGACTATGGACACAGACACAGGCAACAATACATTAAATTGTGCTCTAAATCGAATGGACTTCAGAAAAGCACAAGTACATTGAATCTAGAAAACGGCACACACAAACAACTGACAGGAGCCACAACTGAGTTTTTAACTATCTCACTCTTTCAAAACCACGTAATTATAATCCAAACGACTACTTACGCAACGGAACGAGTTTACCACTCCAAGTGTCTTCCAACAGTTCTCATCATCTTCAAACTTACATAACGAAAAGTAGAACGCACAAAACACGCACAGGATCGAATGATCTTGAAGCGCCTACGATTCAAATCGCGCGATCGCAACTAGGAACAATACGATGTTAAAAAGGAAACAGAAAGTAGTTCAACCTCTTACCAAGCGAGAAAAGTAAAGTTGTCCATACAAAAGTAGATTCGTCTGAACGCAGATCGCGCGTCTTCACTATCGCTTTTTCAAACGCTTGAAGTCCAAATTCTATTCCGTCATTACGCGTACAATGATTATTTAGAAAGCAGGCATTAAATTGTTAATAGCTACAATAGCATTAACTTGTGTGCAATGAATTACGCCCTCGCGGATCGGTAGAATGTAATTAGCATAGTTGTACAAAATGAGATACTTCTATCATAGATATTAAGGATTGGAAAACGCGCACGTGCGCCATACATTTCAATAGAACGTAGCGGGGACACTCCTGGCAGTTGCTAATTGGTTAGTCTGGCACCTCGCCCAACAAAAGTTTTTGGTCAAGTACGCAAGAGGCAAATAAGAAGAGTAGTAAAAGGTAGCGCACGAACTGTGGATCACAAAGAAGTAAGTACTTTTTTAATACTCCATTCCTACGAGAAGATATTAGACTTAAAGCGCTCCATGTCTAGAATTAAACTCACCGGTACTACGCCCGAACAAAGCGACGTAAAGGTACGGCGTTTCGATAGGCAGATTGAGCACTGTGTTTTACGTACCACAGTATAGTTTTTGTGACATGAATGCGTCGTACTCGATAAAAACTTACTTTTGACTAGGTGTGATACTCACCGGTATAGCGACCGTAGCTTTGTCGTAAAAATTCTGAAAACTTGACTACCAGATAGCCAGATGAAAAATATGTGCCAACGGATAGTTAGTTTGCCGTCTTTGCGTTTTCTACAACCAAAAAAAAATCTAAAAGCTAAGCCTTTAATTCGCGTGCAATTTTTGCCTTAGAGATAAAAATGAATGGATTATTATGCTTTATCTCAATGCAGAATGTGACAAGAGATTCAGACGACCCACTGTCGTACAAAGCACTCATCTGGGATGAAACTTGTTGTCAAGATATCTAGCGAAAAGATGTCTGTGTATCAAGCTTCCATAGATAATCGTGGTACCCGCCATTTTATCCGTAAAGGCCTGGGGACTTGAACTGCCAGGACTGTACTTGTTGATTGGTGTTAATTGGTCTGGTTTCCAATCCCTTCCAGTTTAATATCTATGCTTCTATACAGGCGTGTATAACAACCCTTATTTACACTGTGGTTTTTTGATTAGCACACACTGCCGTTATACACAGTTATACACAATTATACGCAAAGTGTATAACAAATACTGTATAACTACTTGTATAACAATGTTATACAGACGAGTATAACAACCCTTTTTACACAGTGCTACTTGTTGCTGTATATGATAAAAGCCATGCACATGGAAGTTAAGGATTACAATAATAACTTGCTGTTTTAGTGGTGTTGTATGGGCTGGATGTCTTTGTGTAGGTTTTAACGAAAAATCACATATCTTGTAGGGACAGCATCTCTTTGTTATATCCTCACATGTCTTTAAGCTGTCTGGCTTGTCTTCGTGTGCATGTTAAAAAGACGTGCCTACATTTCGTCATCTGAGGGTACATGTAAGTGCAAACACACTGACCTTAAATAAATTGATTCCCTCCAGTAGAAACACACAGTCGCCAAACCCTGTCTTAGAGGTGCATACAGGTGTATGTCATCTGAGGGTAAGTGCAAGCACACTGACCTATGAGAATACATGCATGGTCTCCAACACAGCGAAACCGCTATCCGGAGACGGGTTGCAACGGTGCCCCGTCACTTTCGATCAAGACGGACTTCCACGTAAATTTCACGGAAACGTTTAGTGACGGTATCCGTGTATTTATGAAGGTGAATCGACGAACGCTACCGCACGGTACCGCGTCCTCCACTATTATTGACGCATGGTCACGTGATACAAGTAACTCCTTCCGAATTCAAAAAATGAGCGGCAAGTGACGTTACTGTCACCACTGCGGGGAATACGTGTGTAGATCTACATTTATTGAACACCAAACGCTAGTAGAGTCGTTATCCAAAGCTGATAGTTCTCTTCAAGCTAAACAACAGCTTCCTGCGGAAGGTATGTACGTATCGTAAATCATACACGTGCACCGATTATGTATGCATATGCGCAGCTGCATACTCGATTCGCGAGATATAGCTAGTGCTGAGCGGTAGCTATTAGCAGCTAATTGTATCCTTTTTTATTATACAGACGTACCGGGTACCGGTACTATGGCAGACAGGAGAGCATATAGAATACCTCTCCGGCTCTGAGTCAGATTCGTCATCAAGTAAAGAATCTTTACAGCAAGGACTCCATAACTATAAATGGCACCAGTTGCCTGTGTGTGTATGTGATGTGTGCCTCTGTGTGAGATGTGTGCCACTGTGTATGTGTGCCTGTGTGTTGATGTGTGCCTGTGTCAATGTGTGCCTCTGTGTAATATGTAGCCTTAGTGATGAGTGCCTCTGTGTGATATGCGCCTCTGTTTATGATACATGTGTCCCTGTGTGTAATGTGTGCCAATATGTGTAGCCTATGTGTGATGTACACATGCCTCTGTGTGATGTGTTCCTGTGTGTGATTTGTGATGTACACGTGCCTCTGTGTGATGTGTCCCTCTGCTCTGTGCGTGATATATGCCTCTGAGTAATGTGCACTTGCCTCTGTGTGATGTATTGCTGTGTGTGATGAGTGCCCGTGTGTGATGTTTGCCTCTCTGTAATGTGTAGCCTTAGTGATAAGTGCCTGTGTGATGTGTTCCTCTGTTTATGATGTGTCCTTGTGTGTGATGTGTGCCAATGTGTAACTTGTGTGTGATGTGTGCCAATGTGTAACTTGTGTGTGATGTGTGCTTGTGTGTGATGTGTAACCTTAGTGATGAGTGCCTGTGTGTGATGTGTGGCTGTGTGTGATGTG
Source organism: Ephydatia muelleri (assembly GCA_013339895.1). Taxonomy (NCBI): domain Eukaryota; kingdom Metazoa; phylum Porifera; class Demospongiae; order Spongillida; family Spongillidae; genus Ephydatia; species Ephydatia muelleri. Next base: position 2,105,631 of record JABACO010000001.1, read on the forward strand.
TGCCTCTGTGTGTGATGTGTGCCTCTGTGTGATGTGTGCCTGTGTGTGTGATGTGTACCTGTGCGTGTGATGTGTACCTGTGTGTGATGTGTGCCTATGTGATGTGTGCTTGTGTCTGTGTGAGATGTGTGATGTGTGCCTGTGTGATGTGTGCCTATGTGCGATGTGTGCCTGTGTGTGATGTGGCTGTGTGTGATGTATGCCTGCATGTGATGTGTGCCTGTGTGTGATATACACATGCCTCTGTGTGATGTGTGCCTCTGTGTGATGTGTGCCTATGTGTGATGTGTGCCTATGTGTGATGTGTGCCTGTGTGTAATGTGTGTAACCTGTGTGTGATGTGTGCCTGTGTGTGATATGTGCCTATGTGTCATTTGTGCCTGTAGCCTTAGTGATGTGTGCCTATATGTGATGTGTGATGTATGGCTGTGTGCTATGTGTGTCTGTGTGCATACCTCTGTGGGATGTGTGCCTGTCTGTAATGTGTGCCAATATGTGTAACTTGTGTGTGATATGTGCCTGTGTGATGTGTGCATGTGTGTGATGTGTGCATGTGTGTGATGTGTGCCTCTGTGTGATATGTAGCCTTCGCGATGAGTGTCTATGTGTCTGTGTGACATGAGCCTGTGTGATGTGTGCCTGTGTGATGTGTGCCTCTGTGTGTGCCTGTGTGATTTGTGCCTATGTGTGATGAGTGCCTGTGTGATTTGTGCCTGTGTGTCATTTGTGCCTGTGCGTGTGTATGCCTGTGTGTGATGTGTGCCTGTTTGTGTGATGTGTGCCTGTGTGTGATGTGTGTCTGTGTGATGTGTACCTGTGTTATGGTGCTTCTGTGTTATGTGTGCCTGTGTGATGTGTGCCTCTGTGTGTGATGTGTGCCTGTTGATGTGTGATGTGTACATGTGCCTGTGTGATGTGTGATGTGTGCCTATGTGTGATGTGTGCCTTTGTGTGATGTGTGCCTGTGTGATGTGTGCCTGTATGATGTGTGCCTTTGTGATGTGTGCCTGTTGGTGTGATGTGTGCCTGTGTGTGATGTGTGCCTGTGTGTGTTTGTAGCCTTAGTGATGAGTGCCTCTGTGATGTGTGCCTGTGTGATGTGTGCCTGTGTGATGTGTACCTGTGTGATGGTGCCTCTGTGTTATGTATCCTGTGTGTGTGTGCCTCTGTGTGATGTGTGCCTTCTGTGTGATGTATGCCTTGTGTGATGTGTGCCTGTGTGTGATGTGTGCCTGTTTGTGTGACGTGTGTGTGGCTGTGTGCAACATTATAGAAGTACTTCGTTCATTCTTTACATGTGTAGGGATAAAGGATTATGTCTTCCATCCTCACTCAAACTAAAACTGATTCCATGTACATGTTGTATGTTCTGCATTCTTGTATTGGACCTTAATGAATCAATTTCAAGGCTGATAAAAGATTTAAATCGCACATACATGTACTGGAGTTACCTCATTGCCATGGCAACACATCGCATACCAATAACAAGCGGTATAAGCTCGTTAATTGCAATTGATTGACAGTTGCTGGTTAATTCAACTATAACTGTCCCTTGACCAATTCACGTGACTATTTTAATAATAGGTTTTTGGCGGTGGTGTAGCCGATGGATGTTACCTATTTTATCGCAACCTATTTTGGCGCCAAAGTACAACGTGCATCAGCGCAGCAAAGAGCACGATATGGTAAGCGTTTCGCTATCGGCCTTTGTCCTCCTCTATAGCAACTTTCAGGTTCAAAGATTGGCGTGGAACTTATGGATCCGAATAAACTTGTTGATTCGCCACATACTGATGATAAGACATGAGTGCTGCGTAAGTGCCATTTTTGGGGTGTCGAAGATATCACAACCACTTTTCTTCCATCTACAGGAATAGGTTGTAACGCGAACACATATTAGTAGGTGTAACGTATTATTGGTACGTTATTTAATTGTATTTCCTCTACCCAGCCACCTTTATTTTTTTTGGCTTTGGAACGCAATGAGGTATGTACAAGGGTCACTTTTTTCCTCATCTGTGACTTTTTACACAAGATGAACGTTTGATGACGTGAGTGGCTCCACGTTTGTGCCAGTGTCATCGCGCGCAGATTGTCAATACCGGCGCAAATGTGTAAGCAAGTACTTCTGTGGTTCATGCATTCATGATTGATGCTACACATAATTATCTTTCAACAGAACGGAATCCGGCTTTTTGCCTAATGTGGAGACCAAGCAAAACTGACACTTGCTCTTCCTTTTTATATGCATTTGTATTTGTATATGGTTTTTTGAAGAACTAACCCTGAATGGGATGGTGCACGTATACGATAAAGCTGCATGGATAGAAAGTAGAAGCGGTACCGCTGTAGTACCGGTAGCCAGAAATCCAACCTTACGTACCGACGGTACGATGCGGTAAAAAGCGAACCGCCTTTAACCGTGGATTTCCCGGACTGACGGATTATAACGTTTAAAGACGTGACAGAGCGACGGAGGGGAAGGACGTTGCCGTCCACTCTCCGTCCACAGACGGACCGTTGGTATTGATATCAACGGTATCCGCCTACATCTGAGTGACGGGTAAGGTCACGTGATGAGACGTTACCGTCTCAATGTAATGGTTTCGCTGTGCAATCACCTTGGAGAGGTGTGCATCTACACCCTATAAGAATGGATATATCATCTGAGAGTAAGTGCAAACACACATGATACATATACATTGACCTTAAATTAACACACAGATTCTTTCCAATAGAAACACATTGTCACCAGTCTTCCTCCAAGAGTTGTGCATTAGTAAGAATGCACCTTTGAAACACACAGTTTTACATCCTCCCCCTATTACTAGTACCCATGGGACCTTATGAACATAAGTCTTGGTATATGGGTTTGCAACATGACCTGACGCAACTAGTTTAGAGCCGAGTAGAAACTTAGACTGCCAGAAAACACAGCAATTCATGTTATCGCTAAACCTAAGTGACCAACACACTCGTCAGTTCACCGTAGTCTGTTCATTGATTGCGAAGTAAGGAAGGAGCGTTTAATAGACCAAACTGAATAGAGCGCTACCGGGGTAACGGTCATGAAACGATTAACTGCAAATAGTATTTTAATCTTACCTGTACCTGTGATAATTAAATACAGCTACGAATCCGTTCAATCGTCGATATCAATCCTCACGCGGCGCCTGTATAGAACTTACTCGCTTCTCTTTCCATGCCTCCAGAGGGTGAAAACACTATGTACAGAATTGCTCAATAATTTTTATGCCCATACCATAGTACGGCTTCTATACCACTTATAAGTATAAAGTACACGAATAACAAGTCTTAATTAGCACCTTACACCACACCATACAGTTTATCCCGCCCATGATTCAGGAATCTATACAGGGGACAGTAGAAGGAAAGATTGGGGTTCAGTGATCCACCCCAACAGTATGCCTGTTAGTTCAGTTGCATCAAGATCCTACCTGACCGATACTAGCAGACGCTACAGTGATAGGGGATATCTAGTCGTAGTGGTATTAGGACGCGCAAGCGATGTTGGCTCATCTGTTCGGTTACAAAATGAGAAATGAAATCCCAACCATGTGTTCCAGTGTACACACATGTCAGTATATATTCTATGAAAGCTTTCGACATGAACCATCGTAATTGCTGCATGGCTACACATATAAAAATGCACTCACAGACAAGCTATGAGAGAAATGAAATGTATAAAATTGGTTATGTATGAATTGTAGGCACCAATTAAGCACAGCATTTGTCAAATAATATTTGATTATTGCGAGAATCCCTTATTTACATACTTTTAGTAAATTGGTGCCTACAAATCCTACATCACCAATCAAAAATATTATGACATTGCCGAGCTAAATTTGTGGTACACGTTCTGTCAGGTGCATGGTTTGCAAAAGGCAGATTAAACATATCTTAATAAATCACGTGCATGCGCGTCACGTACATGTACTAAGACTGAGAACAAGAGGCCGTGGAATGGTATAGGTTATGTTATGAACGTCTGAGACTGAGCACTGTAAAAATTCTTATGTATTTTTATCGCACAGGTAGAGGCAGTCCAACACTTCTTGTTCGGGATTGCAATAGATGAAGGTTTTAAGGGCCCTCAAGCAAATACCCTTGCTTGGGATGTCCTCTACCCTGAGGTAAAGGATGTCAAAATCATTTGAGGTGGCAAATAGGAATCTAGCTATTCTTTACATTGTAGCTAATGATCACGCTCCTGCAAAGGATGAACCACAGTCCAGAAACATCGTATGAACAATCAGCTATTCATTACATTAAACATCTGATGTCGTGAAAGAACTTCTATTTTGTTTTCATTATATAACTTCTGTCTTGAGTTTAAATCGCTTTCATTATATAAATTCTGTCTGGATGAACCACAGTCCAGAAACATCGTACGAACAATCAGCTATTCATTACATTAAACATCTGATGTCGTGAAAGAACTTCTATCTTGGTTTCATTATATAACTTCTGTTTGAGTTTAAATTGCTTTCATTATAAATTACATGATGTCGTGAAAGAACTTCTGTCTTGGTTTTAAATTGTTTTCATTATAACATTATCAATTAGAACTTCTGTCCTGTGTTTAAATTGTTTTCATAACGGTTGCGATTTCGATGAGAATCGATTTCACCTTTTACGTTCATTACTAATTAGAACTTCTGTCCTGTGCTTGTCGATTTCGGTGAGAATCGATTTCTCTTTTTAATTATACACGCTATAAACTGGGTCGTCAAAATCAAATCTCCATTCTATCAGGGAATTGAGTCCGCCTCCTCCCCCGGACTGTATTCCCTGGATGTACAATATTTTAGACGGACCGTATTCCCTAGGGAGTTGGGTCCGGGGGGGGACCGTATTCCCTTAGTACGGTCCGCCGGACCGAAAATTGGGCCGGACCGTATACCCTATGACACGGGAACCAACGTTCCCACAAAGTTCCCGCTGGACGTTCGTACATTAAGCGTGTACGTACACTTGAGCTTCAAATCACAATATTTCATAAAAAAATAATTCTTATGATATCGCTGCACTTGTCACTTGTATTGAATCTTGCTACATACTGTGCAGAACATTTGTGGGTGGATCTCCTTTGGCTCCTTCCTCAGTGTAGGCGTTGCACTGGTGTATGGGCTCTAGCTTTCCCCTTGACTATGTCTAGTTTGCACCACATACCCTGCGGAGGTCCACCGATCGGCATTTGTGGTGGGATTCCATAGGCTATTCACGAACGCGGATGTGCTGGTGACATGGGGCCGAGTGTTAGTGCTACGTACCGAACACATCGTGAAACTATAGTGATCCATGTACTTAATGCTCTCCATATACAGTTAATGCACGGACAGTGCAGGCTGAATCATGAATGAATGATAATGATCTGAATGGCGCGCACACACACTTCTATTACTAAAAATACACTATCTGTAATAAGGCACGACGTCACTAATAGTTATGAAATTCAATCTAGGCTGGCCGGGACACCCCTTGAATGCCTATAATGGCCTTACAGAATTGAATTTCATTTCCATGCAATGTACTGTTTTTATCTGTACATCGCTGCCACTTTCAGCACAAGAAGACATGAGCAAAACTTTTCTCAGCATCGATGACCTCCAGGAGGTGCATCAAGAAGTACAAAACGTCACCAGCCGTTGGCAGTATCTAGTGCTCGCACTGGGAGTATCTCACGACAGCGTAGAGAAGCGATCACCCGTGCAGTTCAGAACGGTGCCTAATCGACATTATAACACTGTGGCTACATCAGTCCTATGACACAGTACGTTATCCGTTACTGTCCTGGTCGACTTTGTGCGCAGCAGTTGCCCACAAAAGTGGCGGAAACAATCCTGCCTTAGCCACCAAAATCTCTTCGAAGCGAGATCCCAAAACGCTTTATTACTATGCCGTACTGTATGTTCGTCAGCATAGGCAATGTAAAGTGCATTATTTCATGTCAGTACTATATTGTTGTAATAACAATAATTATTATTATCATATCATGTGTACGATGCGGGGGGTAAGGTTGCATAACTCGTCTCCCCTCCCCCACCCCCCCACCCTCTTAAAAAAAAAGGAGAGGACGTGCTTCAATCCCTTTCAAATAATTGACCTCATGCAGACCTTTCTCGTTACTCGGTATTTTAATGACGTGGTGCACGGGTGTCGATTATTATGCGTGTTTCGGATGCAACTGTTTGACTCGAAGGAAACTATTTTCACTGAGTAATACATGTATAGGCACTGGTGTCTGATATATTTCTGAAGCCCCTCGCCTCGAATGAATTGATCAAATTAGTTTGCTGTTATGCATGACACTGATACATACATTTGTAGATGGGATGGTTGACCCCACGCATGTCATCAACATCAAGCTATGCATTATCCCATTTCAGCTGTGTGAATACACAATTAAAAAACAAAACGACAACACAAGCGGGAGCCATCACGCGCACTCATGTATCAGCAGAATGATGGTTTTAAAATGCAACTAAAATCTCCAACTGCTGTTAACGCATGCATCATACATGTACAGAAAAGCTCTTCACTAATTAAAACTACAATTCCAGTGATCTTTCTATGCCTCAGCTACCGTGATCAGTGTAGTATAGTTTGGTCATGTTGTAGTTAATCTGTACAATTTTAAAGCTGCATTGTTGTCGCATGTAGGACTAGGTCCAGGGGACCAATGACCAGCTAGAGAAACAACATTGATGGACCTAAAATCCAGTGAGTATATAGTTTACTTTCACCAGTCAAACCATCACAGCAGCCACCGTTACTACCAGCTGCCATTGTCTCCTAAGCGTGAACTATAAATTCGCAGCGTGATAAAACTAACGGCAATATTAATAGGTACACAGAACACAGGCTCATTGAATAGCGGCCATCATGGCAGGAAGAAAGAAAACAGATATTCTGTTTGTGGGAAGGAAAGGAATAGGGAAGAGCCTTCTCATTACAGCCTTAACGAATGATATCGACAAGACCAAGGCAGCGGATGAGCACAGTTGGCGTCTCCACGAAGTTGACGCATCTCCTACGGTTGAAAATGTGAGTGAATTGCAAGGTGCTCTCAATGGAAAAACGATCCAGCTGATCGCTATGTGCATCGAGATGAAAGACATCACCAACGAATAAAATGGCGATCACAAGAAATACTGCGAAGAGGCTGTCAAAGAACTTAAAAAACAGTATACACTAACTGAAAGCAAGCATGAAAAAGTGACTAATAGTCACTTTTTCATGCTTGCTTTCAGTTAGTTTTTTTTAGTTATAGCGACTTCTCACAACGTCGTGGAGACGCCATCTGTGCTCATCCGCTGCCTTGGTCTTGTCGATATCATTCGGTCTGTGAGCCTGTGTTCTGTGTACCTATTAATATTGCCGTTAGTGTTATCACGCGGTAAATTTATAGTTCACGCTTAGGAGACACTTGCATGTAGCACGACAACAATGCAGCTTTAAAATTGTACAGATTAACTACAACACGACCAAACTAACTACACTGATCACGGTAGCTGAGGCATAGAAAGATCACTGGAATTGTAGTTTTAAAAGTTTAGTGAAGAGCTTTTCTGTACATGTATGATGCATGCGTTAACAGCAGTTGGAGATGTTAGTTGTATTTTAAAACCTTCATTCTGCTGATATATGAGTGCGCGTGATGGCTCCCGCTTGTGTGTGTGTGTGTGTGTGTGTGTGTGTGTGTGTGTGTGTGTGTGTGTGTGTGTGTGTGTGTGTGTGTGTGTGTGTGTGTGTGTGTGTGTGTGTGTGTGTGTGTGTGTGTGTGTGTGTGTTTTTGTGTGTGTATTCACGCAGCTGAAATGGGATAATGCATAGCTTGATGTTGATGACATGCGTGGGGTCAACCATCCCATCTACAAATGTATGTATCAGTGTCATGCATAACAGCAAACTAATTTGATCAATTCATTCGAGGCGAGGGGCTTCAGAAATATATCAGACACCAGTGCCTATACATGTATTACTCAGTGAAAATAGCAAAATTTGTTTCCTTCGAGTCAAACAGTTGCATCCGAAACACGCATAATAATCGACACCCGTGCACCACGTCATTAAAATACCGAGTAACGAGAAAGGTCTGCATGAGGTCAATTATTTGAAAGGGATTGAAGCACGTCCTCTCCTTTTTTTTTAAGAGGGTGGGGGGGTGGGGGAGGGGAGACGAGTTATGCAACCTTACCCCCCGCATCGTACACATGATATGATAATAATAATTATTGTTATTACAACAATATAGTACTGACATGAAATAATGCACTTTACATTGCCTATGCTGACGAACATACAGTACGGCATAGTAATAAAGCGTTTTGGGATCTCGCTTCGAAGAGATTTTGGTGGCTAAGGCAGGATTGTTTCCGCCACTTTTGTGGGCAACTGCTGCGCACAAAGTCGACCAGGACAGTAACGGATAACGTACTGTGTCATAGGACTGATGTAGCCACAGTGTTATAATGTCGATTAGGCACCGTTCTGAACTGCACGGGTGATCGCTTCTCTACGCTGTCGTGAGATACTCCCAGTGCGAGCACTAGATACTGCCAACGGCTGGTGACGTTTTGTACTTCTTGATGCACCTCCTGGAGGTCATCGATGCTGAGAAAAGTTTTGCTCATGTCTTCTTGTGCTGAAAGTGGCAGCGATGTACAGATAAAAACAGTACATTGCATGGAAATGAAATTCAATTCTGTAAGGCCATTATAGGCATTCAAGGGGTGTCCCGGCCAGCCTAGATTGAATTTCATAACTATTAGTGACGTCGTGCCTTATTACAGATAGTGTATTTTTAGTAATAGAAGTGTGTGTGCGCGCCATTCAGATCATTATCATTCATTCATGATTCAGCCTGCACTGTCCGTGCATTAACTGTATATGGAGAGCATTAAGTACATGGATCACTATAGTTTCACGATGTGTTCGGTACGTAGCACTAACACTCGGCCCCATGTCACCAGCACATCCGCGTTCGTGAATAGCCTATGGAATCCCACCACAAATGCCGATCGGTGGACCTCCGCAGGGTATGTGGTGCAAACTAGACATAGTCAAGGGGAAAGCTAGAGCCCATACACCAGTGCAACGCCTACACTGAGGAAGGAGCCAAAGGAGATCCACCTACAAATGTTCTGCACAGTATGTAACAAGAATCAATACAAGTGCCAAGTGCAGCGATATCATACGAATTATTTTTTATGAATTGAAGCTCAAGTGTACACGTTTAATGTACGAACGCCCAGCGGGAACTTTGCGGGAACGTTGGTTCCCGCCCGGGAACCACTTTCCGTGCAGTACTATTTCATTATTTGCCAAGTTTATGATTATTTGAGTGATGTAAGTGTTTACAGGTGCCAATGCTGTTTCTTCCCCGAACTCTGTGTGCTTGCTAGATGCTGAGATATGCAATGGTACGTCGATCAGCTCACGTGTGTAATTTCCCGTTTGTACGGAATTAAATTAAGGTACTCGCGGCATGCATGGTCGCATTCTATTGGCTATTGTCTACTAGTGGAAAAAGCAGTGTTTGTTTTAATTATTCAAATAGCTATATAAGTGATAGTTCTTGTTTCCCCATAAATATGACGTACGACTATAAAGGGGCTGGAAATAGAAACTAATAGGTACATTCGGTTCCACGCGGGAACGAACGCTATAATTGAGCTGAACACTCCATCATGCTTTCCTTGAATGTAAATCTCAAAATAAGAAGCTTGACTTCACAAGGTTCTTGCAAATCAGTCGCATATGTTCCTAATAAGTAATTTGCATGTTAATAGCAGCACATATACACATTCTAACCTCATAATCATCTTCCCAATTGAGCTTACGCCATCAGAAAACTAACCACAAATCATTTGATTGAATCCTTCTGTAAGACCATTACTTTGAGGATGATAGGCCCCACAGATTCTTTTTGAGATACCCAAACCATTGCAAAAATGGTCATTCAGCTAATTACAAAATTAACGTCCCTGGTCTGATATGATTGTCTCTGGAACTCCAAACCTCCCTATCAGCTTTTTCAGGCATTTGAACACAGTTGTTGCTTCTCTATTAGGTATTGGGTACACGTCAGCCCATTTTGTTAGATATTCTGTTAGAACCATGAGAAAACATGCACTGATTTATTTGCACCCGAAAGTGGACCCACCAGGTCCAGTGAGCAAATGCACGGTTTGGGACACCAATAGGATGCAGTTCTGAAGTTTTCTTTGGCATTTTGTTCTGTCTTTGACACACTAGACAAGTGCTGCAATAGTTAGCAATATCTGAGGCCATTCCCTTCCAATAGTACCGCTCGGCCACCTTCTCTTGCCTACGTACTTGAATGAAGTGAAGAAATACATCAGAAAGTAATTACCTATGATTGCTTCAAATTCAAAGAAAGGCATTATACAGTGAATTCTCTTATGCTGATATACAACTGAGTACATAGATAAATCAAATAACAATCTTTGACACGATCGATCTCATGATTTTATCAGTATGCTTGTTAGGGTGTGTAACCTCCCCAGCATAATGAAAATCGATTTTTCCGAATACTTTTAAATCACTAATCGATTTTTCAGGTTTTTGTGGACTTAAAAATCGATTTTTCCGAATAGTTTAAAAAAACAAAATCGATTTTTCCGAATAGGTTTTGCCAAATTTCCTGCCGAATACCTAGGTTATTCAGGTTATGGTGCTTGTGGAATGCACACTGAAAAGATAATTTATGTCTGCACAAAAATCCACCTGGTAAACTAGAGCTATGCATGTCAGTTGAAAACACAGACACAAAGGTCTACAGTAGCATGTGTTTGCCAAATAATTGTATGACTTTACCATGCACTTGTACATATCAATAGTAATGTAAACCTAACCATCCAACACTAACCACTGAGGCCAGACATCACCATCATAAACTCACCCTACATCACCTACAATCACGTACTCCATTTACAATCATCCCACAACACTCCATTCCCGTTCTCGCTAAATGCATATGAAACTTCTCATTAGTACGATTGCGTAATGCTCTCTAATTCCTTCACATACTCAAACAGAGCGCGCTACTTACTTGAAGTGGGTGAGAAGTCTGTCATTCTATTTCACTCTAGAGCAATAATCAGATATGCTCACTTCGTACCACTGTACAATAAAACAATGCAATACTAGTACCGGTACATAAATTTATTGCTACTACATATAAACACAACTCGTGGCATATACTAATGAACTTTTACTTACTTGAAGACGACGATAAAAGCATTACGCTGTATACTTTGTATCCCCAATTGATGCACATTAAATATTTTGTATTATATTACTATCTATTTACTCAATACCTATCAAATTATTAATCGCTTCCCACATTGCATGTAAGTAAAAACAACAATGACGTATGTTATATATATAACTCTAATTATGAAATACTCATCATATCCGGATATCGGTATAAAATGGTATTCGAATAATGGGCGAATTGTCGATGCTGACGACGAATACCTAAGTACCTCCGAATGGAGAAACATAAACCGGTTATTCCGAATAGATAAAATTTACTAATCGATTTTTCCGAATAATGCTAAATTGCTATTCGAACGGATAGGTTTTTGCG
>JABACO010000001.1:2122268-2234768 GCA_013339895.1 Ephydatia muelleri
TTCGGACATTGTGAGTGCCGCACCAATGACATGTTCTGTTCTGTGAATAGTGTGAAGGATCTGTAGCTTCAATTGACATTGCCGTGATGTGTGGCCATATAGTGAAATTCAGCCTTCATTAAAGGCTAAAGTATGCTCTACGACATGTTGGTTGTTGAGTATGTGATGGTAATGCACAGCTGGTGACGGCCTGTGGTAAGAGGAGTGAAGGTAATGGTGTAGGTACCATCTCCACAGTCCTCCCCCTCCTCCATGGGGCAGGATGGTCCTCCGTTGTGGGCCAAGTATGTGGTTTCTCACTTCATGCTATTACTAGGGCATTGCTCGTGATGTAGTACTGTATGCACATTCAAGTGTAGAGATAAAGGCACTACTGGTACTATCATTCTAGGATGGCAACACTCCACTGATTGTGGCTTCCCACTGTGGTAATCTGAAAATTATGCAGCTCCTGCTGGATAAGGGTGCCCAGGTCAACCTGGAGAAAGTGCAGGTTTGAGGCAAAATCGTTTGTAACTTTTTGTGAACTGGACTTGTGTATAATGGTTTGCACTTTTTGATGTTTGGTGTAGTGCCAATGTATTGCTTTCCGTTGCGTCCTGGGAATTATATCCGTACCCACATCAGCCTAGCTGCGGGTGGGTCCATTGGCAGTGTTCTTTTGTTGAATCTGTTTGCTTGTACTATCTGCTCTCTGAGTTAGTGTAGTGCCAGTTACTTTGCACCTCTGGTGTTAACCAAGCACGTGACATGCACGCACACTAGAAAGATCTAGAAAGATCTAGATAATACCTTTGCATATATATATACACCACCAGTTTTCTAATTGTGAATCAGACGGATACAATATCTGTCACGTTTCCGCGTTAATGGAGATGAATCATATCCTTTCGGCAGCTTTCTGTCTCACCTATTTTATTATCGCGGGTGAATCATTACACTCAACAGGTGAATCGGAACCGTAGAAGGGGATGATTCGTCTGTGGTATTCTTATTTAGCGATCGTCGTATATATTATGAAAAAATTTCTTTTATTTATTTTTAATCTTTTAAAAAAATGAAATAGGACACAAGTAAACACACACAATTACAAAACAATACAATGTATTAGACCAATCATGCAGCAAAAACAAAGTGTTTTGAGTTACTCCGTGCCACTCCAGACTGGCTGCAACTGCCTTCTCTTCAAATATGTATGTTGTGCCGCACTGATGGACGACAGAGTTTGAACACGAGATGCTGACAGAAGGAAGGACTGGAAGTATGCTTGTGAGTGGTGCTGTGCCAACTATGAGTGGTTCCAGCTATTGCACAATGCAGCAGCATCCCTCCTCACTTTGAAAGCAGCTCCTCACACTTGCATCTAAATAACATATGTATAATGAAATGTAGAGATAACCATCAGAAAAACGTACCTAGGTCCGACAGAGTGACATAAAAGATCTTGTAGTGTGCTGTAGTGAAATACATATTCAATTGTCAGCAATATCTCTGGCAAGACACACTTACCAATGCTGGAGAACTATGCCCAGGCAAACTTTGCACTTCAGGACAGCAAGTAAGCGGAATATGCAAGACGATTTTCAGTTGGGTATGTCACCGGGTGTAAAAACATTTTGATGCATGTGGCTGCTATACACAAACATACCATCGGGCGTGAGCTATGCGCCACACAAGATGCGCCATTGCCAGCAACTTTGAAAGGCTTACAAGAAGTTGCTGCATGTAGCAGTTGCTTTGTATCACCTGGTTGGACTGTAAAGCATCAAAGCATAAATACCACGCGTAATAGCATACATCCGTAAAACATCACCTTCTCGTCCTTCCAAATGATAGAACAGGCACGTCTCGATGTACTGCTAATGCTTCAAGGTGATTTGGCATCGCCTTTCGATTCGTTTTACTTGTTCACTATTTTCTAATCATGTCACGCTTATACATCATACATTAGCAAGTACTTACCATCAACAGATTCTTTTTGTTTTATACTGACAACATCCACAGTGCCGTATCGATCGTCGCGCTGCCACGTGTTAGGCCTTTAGTACCTAGGCTTCTATTTATTCATCGAAGAAAATGCACTGAGCATATGCTTGATGGCTCAAAGTTTTCAGATGTCTTTCATACCTCGATTTGAACTTTGCAAGACGAACAAAAGCGTTCCAGATCCAGTCGATCGTGGGCTTCCATTTTGCACGTGAGCATCAATCGTCACGTGAGCAATGGCGGAACGAAATCAAAACGACATATGTTTTCGAGAAGGATACTTTTTTTTTGTGATCGTGGTTTTATTATGACTAAAATCCAATTGTAAACAAAATTCACATATTGTTTGACATACGCAACACATTGTAGCAATACAAGTTATTGGACCAATCATGCGACAAAAATAGAGTGTTTTGAGTGACTCTGTGCCGTTCCAGAGTGGTTTCCACTGCCTTCTCTTTAAGTACACATGTTGTGCTGCACTGATGGACGACGGAGATCCATCACAATCTGAACACCATTTTGATAGAGCTCGATGATGTCCTGGCTATACATGTACAGCCTTAATCGGAGTTAATTCCCCCTCCCTCCTCATGATCAAACGTAACGCTCATTAATATAGAAGATGGTACGCGCAAAAACAATTCTCCATTCTCTGCCCCGTTCTGCCATCTAATGCCATAACTATGCATCACGGGTGATTCCATTATTATTTTACGCGGGCTGCTTCAGATCGAATATCAACAGCGCCGATGATACGGGAGCGAAAACCATTCACAGATGCTTCGCAAGCATTGTATGAATAATCGCGGTGATTCGGTCATTATATACGCGGTCTGCTTCAGATCAGATTGCCAAAAATTTCTGAATCTCTCTAAATATCGCCGATTATACGCAAGCGAAAAAATTTCATCCATGCTTCATAAACGTACACAGCCAACCCTTACCAATATTGGCTCAAGGATGATAAACGCAAAAACCTTGGTACAATAATGATATAAAACATGACCCAATACTGATATATTATCTTCATTGCGTCAATGTTGATATAGCAACATGGAACAGGTTGATAACATCCTGGGACAATAGCTGACTATCATTTTTACATAAACCATGATATCAATATTGCTTCAATAATGATAATAAATTGGCTGTTGGATCGACAGTTTGTTTTATACAAATGTTTGAGCCCTTGTTCATCAGGATTGGTGAACCTTTACTCAGTGATACAGACTGCCCCATGTTTGAACTTTCGCGATATATCGAAGCAGTTGAAGGATGCAAAGTGTTAAAAGCCGTGTCCTTCGTCCACGACTGCTTTAGTGAAGGGTGCCACTTTGAGGAAATGGTAACTACAGTGCCAATAGAAAGAGAGAAAGTTGGAGTTAACAAAAAAGTATTTGTTCACGATTATTCAAATAATCTGTATTGTTTTAATAATTATTGTTTGAATGCCTAAAAATTTGACGGCCGTTCCTCCGTCAGTGAATGCCCTGCCATCGTTATGTACATAATGATATGGTCTCTAGTGAAAGCTTCTACACACGGTGAAAATTGTTGGAAGCTTCTAGACGTGGAGCCGTTTCACGGATTTGTTGTTAGTGACTATATCGCGCTGTTCTGTGTAAATCGGTAAGCGAGTGATTGTATCGGTCCCTTTTCGTTTTAGTGGTATTTAGATGCCAAGTTATTATTGGAATTCTCTCATGTTGTACCTCTTATTAGAGCGCATCTGGATGTGCCGTGGAGAATTGGTGAAAAAGAGAAAGCGATGGAGATAGACAGGTTACATGAGGACGAGGTGTTGTCTTTGAGTTGGATTCGTTTGACCAGAGGTACCGGTATATCTCTGGTGTGGCTACGTGAGTTGACTTGAGATTTTGTGGAACTCACACAGGCTAACTCTTTTGGTAAGCGAGTGATTGTATCGGTCCCTTTTCGTTTTAGTGGTATTTAGATGCCAAGTTCTTATTGGAATTCTCTCATATTGTACCTCTTATTAGAGCGCATCTGGGTGTGCCGTGGAGAATTAGTGAAAAAGAGAAAGCGATGGAGATAGACAGGTTACATGAGGATGAGGTGTTGTCTTTGAGTTGGATTCGTTTGACCAGAGGTACCGGTATATCTCTGGTGTGGCTACGGGAGTTGACTTGAGAACGTAATTTATTTTGTGGAACTCACACAGGCTAACTCTTTTGGTAAGCGAGTGATTGTATCGGTCCCTTTTCGTTTTAGTGGTATTTAGATGCCAAGTTCTTATTGGAATTCTCTCATATTGTACCTCTTATTAGAGCGCATCTGGGTGTGCCGTGGAGAATTGGTGAAAAAGAGAAAGCGATGGAGATAGACAGGTTACATGAGGATGAGGTGTTGTCTTTGAGTTGGATTCGTTTGACCAGAGGTACCGGTATATCTCTGGTGTGGCTACGGGAGTTGACTTGAGAACGTAATTTATTTTGTGGAACTCACACAGGCTAACTCTTTTGGATATCAAAACACCAGTGCGCTTGGTGTTGTCATTTACCGGTATGGAGTCTTGCGACTTGGATGCATGTGGCTACGTGATGACTTGAGAACATCATTTATTTTTGTGGAATCCACACAGGCTAACTCTTTTGGATATCCAAACACCAGTACACTGACTTGCTGTTGTCATTGTGACTTGGATGTGAGTTAAATTAATAACGGTGTGTATTAGCAAATATCCAGGGTGGTGATTTGTCATACAGCTTTCCAAACAACCAGTTACACTGCAAGGTATGTGAACATATGTGGTGGTAATGCTTCTGCTATCCAACACAGGGTTGTACACAGACCATCGAGACTGTTGAGTGGATGCAAAGTATCCGTCCATTGCTCTGGTGGAGTATGCTACTTCGAGGATATGGTGATCGCAGTGCTAATAGAAGGAGAGAGAACAAGGGACTTAATAGAACTTAATAGAATAGTTTATTGTGATGCAATCTGTATTGTTTCAAATAAAATTTCAATGCCTAAAAAGGAGGTAATATTGATGCCTTAAAAGGTAATATGGTCTTGGGCCAATATTGTAATAACAGCATTGGGCCAATACTTTGGTATATCATGCTTGGCACAAGACTGCTATCATGGTTGGATCAACACTTTATCAGTGTTATATCAATATTGCGTACACATGTTTGGGTCATGTTCCCCTAAATCATTGAACCAATACTGTTACCCATATTGCCTACCAAGGATGATATCATCCTGATCCAATAATGCGTCAATATTGGTCCAATTATTGATTTCTCGCTGTGTAGAAAACTGGTCGTGTATATACCTGTGTGTGTTTGTGGTATGAGATTCTGGTTACTGACTGTTGCTGGGACTAGTGCGGACGCGCTACATTGGTAGTAGAGAATGGCTCATCCTGCTCATGTCAGTCTGCCCAAACCTTTTGCGTCGGGTAACGTCCACGAATGGTTCGTGAGGTTCGATATTTGTAGCGACACAAACAAGTGGGACGACGACACCAAGGCAGTGAAACTTCCTACGTTGCTGGAAGGCGAGGCGCTGGCGGCGTGGCTGGAAATCAGTACGGAGGCGAAGGAGACCTACGCGAAAACGAAGAAAGAGCTACTGACAGCGCTGTCATCAACGAGTTTTAACACCTTGGAGAAATTTCGGCAGCGAAAAATGTTCCCTGGCGAAGCGCTGCCAGTGTTTAATTCTCCACGACATAAAGCAGCTGCTAGAGCAAGCCATGCCTGGACTCGACGCCGAAGCCAAGGAACAACTTTTGCTCCATCAGTTCGTGGCGGGCCTTCCACCAGCGATCAGCAAACCGCTACGAGCAGCGGGGAACACCACGGACTTGCGGCCGTCGACAGTAGAGCGCGCGAAACTGTTGAACGCCCTGGAGAACGAGCAGCAGACTGCCGGAGTAACGCCTCCTAGCAACGTTAATCCGATCCCGACGAATGCAGCCGTAGAGAAGTTGACAGAGCAAGTGGCGGCACTGACGGAGCAGGTTGCAGCGCTGAGCGCAGTACAACAAAGGAGACAGGATGGTTTTAACGCACGCCCACGGCCAGTACATTGTTACCAGTGCGGGAAAGTTGGTCACATTCGTAGAAATTGTCGAAATCGGCCCGCATACAACGACCAGTATCCGGGAAACTCCAGAGGGGTGCCTGCAGAGGGCAACAGACACCCTGCACGCCAGTGAGCCCAATCGAAGCAGCGTTCGTCGCGTCCATCAAAAGCACATCCGTGGTGAATGGACTAGTGGGGGAAATAATGGTGGAGGTGATGCTGGACTCTGGTTCTTCAGTGTCACTCGTCAGGCATGACATCGCCAAACGCTTAAAGGGAACAACTAGCCCTGGTGATGCACCGAAGATAAGGCTCATTTCGGCAGGAGGCGAGGAGATCACCATTGTCAACTACATCAAGGCATCAGTTGAGATAAGGGGCATCGACAAGGTACGAGAGCATACTTTCATTGTGGTGGAACATGGAACAACTCATCTCACAAGTTATCCTTGGGGTTGATTTTCTACAGCAACAATACCTGGTGCTGGACTTCACTACTTCGCCTGTATCGGTTACCACGTCAAGGAACAACTATGAAAGGCCTGCTGCACCAGAACCGGGACAACCACCACTGCCGGAACCGGAAGCACTGCAGGCTATTCGGAAAGCAGAGAGAGAAAGAAAAGAAAAGGTGTGCATAGTGACATCCCTGGAAGACACAGCTGCAGAGGAAGTGGACGAATATGCAATACCGGCTTACAATGCGGTAGCAGACGTGGAATTCCCTGGCCATGTGAAGCCTTGCTTGGAAGGAACAATAAGACAGGCAAGAGACCTATTTGCAAAGATCCCAGGCCTTACAAAGCTGGCCTGTCATCAGATAGACACTTTGGGGCCTCCAGCAAGAGTCCCACCAAGGAGGATACCAGCACACTTCCAGCAAGAAGTTCAAGAGCAGATCAATGATATGCTGAAGAAAGGAATCATTGTTGAAAGCAGCAGCTCGTGGCTAGCACCTGCCGTGTACACAAGGAAGAAGACAGGAGAAATCCGGCTGTGTGTGGACTACCGGGAGGTAAACAAGAGGACAAGAAAAGACGCCTACCCACTTCCCTTAATCAATGAAGTCCAGGACCGTTTGGCAGGGGCAACCATCTTCAGCAGCTGGACCTCCAGTGTGGATACTGGCAGATACCAGTGGACCCAAAGGATCAAGAGAAGACAGCGTTCTCACCTGGGCCTGGAATGGGGTTGTTCCAGTTCACAAGGATGCCTTTTGGCTT
The DNA here is from genome assembly GCA_013339895.1 of Ephydatia muelleri. Lineage (NCBI taxonomy): Eukaryota > Metazoa > Porifera > Demospongiae > Spongillida > Spongillidae > Ephydatia > Ephydatia muelleri. The sequence goes on from JABACO010000001.1 coordinate 2,129,534, forward strand.
GTGTGGAGCACCCAGCACATTCCAGAGACTCATGGATCTGGTGATGAGAGGGCTGCCATTTGTCACCACCTACCTTGACGATGTCCTGATCCACTCAGCAAACGAGGAGCTTCACAAGAGCCACTTGCAGCAAACATTTCAACGCTTGAGAGAGGCAGGACTGACCCTCAGGGGAAGCAAGTGCGAGATCGGGATGAATCAGGTAACATACCTGGGACACACGTTCACAAGAGAAGGAATGGCACCAGATGGCAGCAAGGTGGATGCGGTAGTAAACTGGCCCCAGCCAAGAGACGAAGCAGAGGTGCGGAGATTTCTGGGACTCGCTTCAAGTACATCGATAAGTTTGCTGACATTGCAGCTCCCCTACACCAGCTAACTCAGAAAGATGCTCTCTTCCAATGGACGCAAGAATGCGAGGAGTCATTCAAGAGGCTGAAGGCTTGCCTGACAAAGGCACCAGTTCTGTCATACCCGTCGTTTGGCACAGAAGCCAGCACTATGGTGTTACAGACAGATGCCAGCAATGTAGGGTTGGGGGCAGTCCTGGAACAAGAACAGCGAGTGATTGGCTATGCCAGTCGCACACTCACCAGAGCAGAAGCCAACTACAGTGTGATCCAACGGGAATGTCTAGCCATTGTGTGGGCGATGAAACAGTTCCGCCACTACCTGTTGGGCCGCACATTTCAACTCATGACAGACCACGCCCCACTGCAGTGGCTTGCAGCGCAGAAGATGGAGGGCCTCCTGTGTCGCTGGCTCTTGCAATACAGGAATTCAGTTTTGAGATTGTGTACAGGAAAGGAATAGCGAATGGAAATGCAGATGCACTGTCAAGAAGAGAACCAGAAATGAAAACACCTCATGCAGCCATGACCACGGTGTATGCTGGTTTCACACCAGAAGAACTGAAGAAAGCGCAGAAACAGGATGACGCAATCCAACAGCTGTACACTGCACTCAACTCGCAACAAACCCCACTCAAAAACTGGAAGCGACCACCAATGAGACGATATGCCCAGTTATGGTCACAACTGGAGGTAGTAGATGGTATTGTTTGCAGGAGATACAAGCCAGGTCCCACATCTGACACCATTGTGGTCCCTGTGCTACCAGAAGCTCTGCACCAGAAGGCCATGAGCCTATGCCATGATTCTCCTACAGCAGGTCATCAGGGAACACTGAAGACATTGGAAAGAATACGGCAGGAGGCATATTGGGTAAACATGGCCCAAGACGTAGACAGGCACTGCAGGGAATGTGTCACATGCCAGAAGGCCAAACTACCTATGCCAGTTAGGTCAACACTGACAAACATTCCAATTGGACGACCATGGCAGATGATCGCAATCGACATCCTGGAAGTACCTGTGTCTACCAAGAACAACAGATATCTCCTGGTCATACAGGACTACTTCACAAAATGGGCAGATGCCAGACCCCTCAAAGACCAAACAGCAGTGAGAATCAAAGCAGAACTGGTGAAGCTTTTCTGTACGTACGGCATCCCAGAAATTGTGCACTCCGATCAAGGTCGAAACTTTGAAAGCAGTGTTGTCCAGAGTACATTAGATGCCTTTGGGGTAGTGAAAAGCCGCACCACACCCTATCACCCACAGGGTGATGGAATGGTTGAGAGGTTTAACCGCTCGTTACTGCAGTTGCTGCGAACATACGTGGAAAGACAGGAAGATTGGGAACAGCATCTACCACTGGCTCTGTATGCATACAGAACTGCTACACACACCTCCACTGGAGTGTCCCCATTCCAGCTGATGTACGGAAGGCATCCACAGCCAAACACCATTACCCCTGCTAGAGGATATGAAGCCACATCCTACCAGGCAGTATTGCAGGCTAAAATGGCTGAGCTACAGGACCTCGTGGAGGCCCACGTTGCCGAGTCTGCACACAGGCAGAAAGTCAACTACGACAGACATTCTGAAGAGAGGCACTTCAAAGCTGGGGAGCGGGTGTGGTTATCAGTGCCTACAGCAGGCAAACTAGATCCGCGATGGGAGGGGAACTGGATCATAAAGAGCGTGAAGTCACCAGTCACGGTGGAGATTTCAGATGGAGTTCGGAACAAAGTGGTACACATTAATCGTCTTCAGAGACAAATTCAGCATACAATTAAGTCCCACACAGGAACCACACCACCTCCAGCCACACCGGCAAGCAGCAGTGCACAGTCATGGGAAGCACCAGGCGTAGACCACTTTGAGGAGCCTGCACTACCAACAGAGGAACTACCGACAGAACCAGAACCACAACCCGAAAGAAGATACCCTACCAGAGACAGGCATGCACCAGTGAGATTTGGGTACTGAGCTCAGAAGAGAGGGTGACGAGTGTAGTGCCAGTTACTTTGCACCTCTGGTGTTAACCAAGCACATGACATGCACGCACACTAGAAAGATCTAGAAAGATCTAGATATACCTTTGCATATATATATATATACCTGTGTGTTTGTGGTATGAGATTCTGGTTACTGACTGTTGCTGGGACTAGTGCGGACGCGCTACAGTAGTAATGATCAAATATGTGTTGTTACATTGGTGATCCATATGTGCCTGACTTTTATAGGACGGAAAGACTCCACTCATAGGTGCAATTTACAGTGGAAATGTCGATGTTGCAAAGTTGCTATTGAATTGGGGTGCACAACTCAACCATCAGGACAAGGTGAGTCCACAATTTGAAATGAAATGTACATGCAAACCATATGTGGATGCCTGTATTCGTGGGGTGGTGTGCTGAATTTTGGGCTTAATTAAGCATATTGCATTAATAATGGCTAAACTATCAAAGAGCGGGATTTTGGTACTGAGCCTTCATTGATATGTCCTCATCCGAATGCTAGTATGTGGCGCACGCGCGCGTGGTGTGTCATTGCGCATATCGGGATGAGGTATCAAGATGTAGGAACGGACCGTTAACGTACGCAGTCGTAGAAAATAGGTAGCGAGCGCACGTTCACGCCGATGAAAGAAATATTCAAATGTATTGAACCAAGGGCACATTACTACTGTCTCTATTGATAAAATGTCTGTGTTTGACAATAAGGCACTCACTTATTGGGAAGGCCTAACACATTACAATTAAGGTATGCACTTGAGTCATATGTAATTTCTTCCCCCCCCCCCCCCCCCCCCTCCCTCCATTCAATTATGCCTATTATAATAAGATGGAGGGCTTGGTGTGTTGTGTTGCAACATCTATAGTATTCCATATGATGTTTGCAGAAAGGTTGGACCCCACTGATGTGGGCGATACACAGGGGACACCACGAGTGTGCGCAGATGCTCCTGGACAGAGGTGCAGTGATTGAAGATCAAAACAAGGTGAGTCCCAGTGGTCAAGTATTATGAGCATGGAGAGGCATGCACGATGGCAACAGAGATACAAGTCATGGCTTAATTAGCATTGATTATTCTTGCAGTGCGGACAGACTGCTTTAATGGTGGCGGCATCATATGAGTGTGCACAGCTGCTGTTGGACAAGGGTGCCAAAGCCAACATTACAGACAATGTGAGCATTGTTAGAAACCAAATCCTATGTCGTGACAAACATGTCTATTGTTACATGGATTGTAGATTGTTATGTGATCTCCAGGTAGAATGCTGATATGTTGAACATTTCAGGGTTTTGGTGCTCATAAATAATCCGAATTTGATTTCTCAGACCTCTTGAGTCAGAGATTGGGCGGAGAAAGAGAGGGTTTTTGAGATGTGCTTGATTTAGTATGTGCTCCATGAACGCATGGTAATAGTACAATAATAAGACTCTGCTAAAGTGTTCTAATACATTTCGTCCCTTTCACTAATGTCTGCATTAGGTTTGTTACCCTCTTTAATGAACAGGTCCCGACACCTAAGTAATCTCACATATGTTGTTCAAATCATTCATTAGTGCTTCCCATCATACATTTATAGCAGGGATGGTCTCCACTGATGTTAGCATCCTCAAACGGACATGATGGATGTTTGCGGGCGCTCTTGGAAAGGGGTGTCTGTGCTGACATTCAGGACAAGGTGGGTGTCATCTGGGGCATGCAGCGATGTCAACTGCTGAAATGTTTGAAAAGGATCAGTGTGTATTGGTTAATTTTGATTTGCATAGAGGAGGAGGTGGAGCTTTCATGGTTGACTGAAGTGTAATTGTCTAATACTCTGAAATTACTGAGGTGATCACTAAGTGAGGCTCATTCTTCAAGGATAGGAAAAAGGCATTGCTTACCCACGATGGATTCCAAGTCCCTCATGAAATATTTATATCATTAGTTAGTATCTACTTCTAATTGATTAATACATTTATTATAAATTGCTCACTGCACTTTTTAATTCCTTCCATCGCCGCTGGTTGACCCCGACTATGTCATTACAAACACGCGACTTACTTGTAACGAGACTCCAGACGATCGAATCGAACGAGAAGACAAGTTTCGCCGTTGTTTTGTGTCCAAAAACTGCGCGGTTGAGGAGAACAAAAGGGCACGGCCCGTCCTCGTACCCAGTCCCAGAATTATTATTCTTCTTGACCACGCATAACTCGGGACAGGAACACTTCTAAAGAATGGGAAATTTCGCCAATTGCTTTAGAATTGGCTGGATGAGTGCCCTCCGTTATTGCTCATATGAGCAAAAATCAATGAAAAAACATTGTGTATGAGAAAGCTGGGTGGTATTAATAATATAGGGTTTGAAAGCAATAGTGGTGTAGGAAACAAGGGTCTAACAAAAAAATGAAAAATTAAATAGTCCTATATTTAGCACATTTGTAGGATATTATCTTATTCATGTGCTAAACATAGGACTATTACATTTTCCCTTATTGTTAGACCCTTGTTTCCTTGCTTTTTACACCACTATTGCCTTCAACTCCTATATACCACCAACTTTCTCGTACAGAATGTTTTTAGTTACTTGTATAATATGCTTGAGAACACTATTTTGGCTATCATGTTGGCATTTAGGCTCATAAAGCAATTGAAATAACCAAGGCATTTGAAGCATAGTAATGCAAGCATTTGTATCAATACTAATGGAGCCAATAAAGATAACCCTTCCCCCCCCCCCCCCCCCCCCCCCCCCCCCCCCCCCGTCATTATCAATACGATTTTCAAGAGGGTCAATCATGAATTTGATTTATCTTCTGATTTAGGTGTTTGTTTCCCAGTTTAGATAGTCGTAATACATTTGCGTGCGAGTACTGTGTTGTGCAATGTAGGGTTATACCTACAGGATGGAAATACTCCACTGATGATGGCAGTGGAAAAAAAAAACCTCAAGTGTGTGAAAGTGCTGCTAGATAAAGGCGTTGACACCAACCTACAGAATAAGGTGAGGTTTTTTAAAGACCCGTAGTCTGGTACCTACTTGATTTGGTTGTGCTATCAGACTGCACTAGATGTTTTAAAAGATTGTGTTTAGATGGTGCACAGTTCTCAGACATTCTACTTATGTATATGAATTGCAGAACCTTGAAGTGTGGGGGTCATCACATTTTCATTCTTTGGTGAATGTTCAAATGTGCTCGTGGTGGAATGAATGAACTGTTAATTACTTGTGTGTGTATGCTACATATTGTGGATTTACATTGTATGGTTATATTGTGCATGGGCCATGACGCCCTGTGGTGCACTGTGGCCTCTGTGCTGGGAAGGTGCTATGTGTGTCTACTGGACCAATTGTGTATGATATATATATGCTACATGTGCATGCATTGGCTGTCCCTGAAGTGCAATTAAGAATGCTGTATCCCCTTAGCAAGGGGACCTGACTGATAGGTTGTACAATCAGACGGCTGAACATTGTGCAACATAAAATGGTAGCTATATTTAAAGGTATTCGATGAAAAACCCTCTCTCTGTGGTTATCAGCATGCATGATGTTCAATATAGAAAAACCATGCAAACTAATGTTGAAAAGTTCATCTTCTTGATTCTGACATTCCGAAACATCATGGCGGTTTGGATACTTTCCACCTGAAGCCTCTTTACTCATTATGCCTTGCTGTGGCATCCATATGTGTACTCACTATTAAACATCCTGTGGCTACAAGTTACACTATTATGGGCTTCATTGAAGTAATTCATGCTAGAAATGTGGGGCTTAAATAAGATTCATGCTACGGCAGGATTCCCGCAGTTGTGCACAATTCAGATGCATAGTGTCCCCAGACTGATAGTACAACCTCAATCACAGTAGAAGACATGATCATTATTTTGCATGTAGAGGGCCATAATAACAGCTTGTATTCAGAATCAAAAATGTTGTTGATTTTGTAGAGCAATTTGAATGTTCTGTAAAATATCGCATGCACAATGATACATTTACATTAAGAGACTTGAAAAAGAAAGATAAAGATAGTTTTGTAAAACTTATTATTACATATTGAGAGTATAATTGAAGTGTTTGTTTACTTGTGTCATTAGCAGTAAATGCGCATTCAAGTATTAAGAGTTTATCTGTACAGTGTGGAAATACTCCGCTCATGAAGGTGGCAGAAAAGGGGCTTTTCAAGTTTATGGAAGTGCTGCTAGATAAGGGTGCTGACCTCAATCGACAGAATAAGGTAAGGATAGGTGAAGAAGACCTGACCACAGTCTGTCTTTGCATAAGAAGGTATCAACAAGAGATGTTCTCGAATGTTTATGTTTATAGTGCATTCGAATGTTCAGTGAGAATTATGCTATGCTAAAATGATAGAAGTCCTACAAGGATAAGCAAAAAATAAAGGAAATGAATTTCAATGTTACCCCCATATGAATAATTGATTTGATCTAACATTACTACTATACTTCTACCATCACTGTTGAGAGGCTGGTTAGCAACGAATTTAGTCTTTGCATTGGGGAAGGGATGAAATTTGCATAACCACATTGAACCTTTACTCTCACCATTCTTTTAAAACATCGTTTTAGTGTATGGGAGTAGGACTGTGGGACATTTTCTTCAAACTCCACCATTTCATAAATTAGATATAAGGATTAGCTAAATCTGTAGACATGTTAGATTCTTAAAGTGTGTAACTATGTCAGTTTCACCCTGCTGAAAGGTACAATAAACATTGTACATATAATGCTGTATTGTGTGCTAAAAAAAGATATATTAGGCACTGAAGGTGAATTTAATGTGTAAGATGATTGCAATAGCAGGAATATTTGTTGTAGCATAGGCGTATTGTGTACACAGTGGAACCAAGAATAGGTTTGTCTTCTTTATGCTAACCATTCCCCTTATTCACTAAACGTTTTTTCTCTTCTTCCCTCCTCCTATTTCTAATTTTGATCAGGCCAATTTGTATGGCCCTAGCACTGATATGCTGCATATATCTATTAATGCACAGTTGTTGTGATATCATTAAGAGTATAACCTCAGTGACTACATGCATAATGTATTCCTATGTCAATTCCTGTAAGCAGATGATAATAATGACCCCTCTATGTTGAATATACATGTGCGTAGTTTACTTGTTCTTCCATCCTCCAGGAAGGTAATACTGCTTTACACATGGCTGCTCAAATGAACCAAACCGATTGTGTAAAATTGCTCCTATCATCTCCTGGCATTGACCCTTACATAAAGAACTGCCAGAAAAAAACAGCCACAATGAATGCCTCATTCATGAGCCCATCTTTCAATGTACTTACGCAAATGCAGAAGACTTGTAACAACTATCCTGCTGACTCCTATGCAAAGGTTGTGTTGTGTGGAAATTCAGGTGCTGGAAAGAGTACTTTGACTCAGGTAAATAGTGAAATACCTCAATAGAAAAAGCAAAGGTTTAATGTAGTTTTCTTCAATGTGTACTTGATTAGGAATTCATAAAGGTTTCAATTGCTAGAGTCTATTTCATAATCCAGAATTAAGGCACTATGTTAGCACCTTTACAAAGTACTTCTGTTTGAGAATGCTATGCATATTAAAACCTTAAAGACTAGATGATAACATGCAACTTAATCCACATAGAATTAATAATTGAAATTTTCACTGCAGCCCTTACACAACATGTAGACCTTTTAGCCTCTATTGTTCATTTTACATATACTGCTTGTTAGTGCTACCATTTTTTATCAAAGGCTATCATCAACTTTTCCAAGCCAAAAGCTACACGTTTTATGAAGGTCAGTTGCTTAACATGTGTACTCGGCTGTATTAAGTTGTCTGTTTGTGCTATCAGAGGTGATACTATCAGCACAAAAATCGAATGTCAGATGCAGTGCATGACAGTGTAGTATCCATCGGTTACTGCGGATGAAAAAATGAGTAACAGTTAGGATACAATCTTTGTACTGTTAATATAGAGAGCACATGCACACTGACGAAATACCTTTCACGCATGAATACTTTACATATCATCACTAAGATCAAACGTTGGGAGGCTGTTCATCCAACAAATGATGTTTTCTTTTGGATCATTGATGCAACTAATTCATTTACATTGTAGCGTGTCCTTGGACGGCAAGATGTGGTGGAACCTCTCACTGCTGGCATCATTCCCCATCAAGTTGATAGTTCGTACAGCAATATGGTTGTCTATGACTTGGCTGGACATCATGAATTCTTCTCCAGCCACTCTGCATGCCTGGAAGCCATCTCCCTCGACAGTCCAGCCATCTTTCTCTTCCTGCAGGACCTAAGGAAGGACCCTGAGGTCATGACTAAGGAGGTGTACTATTGGTCCACAATGATTGATGGTGTGTGCCACAAGTGTCCTGAGCAGTCTGGGGTCATAGTAGTGGGCACACATGCTGACCTTATAACGGATGAGCAGTTAGTCGCAAAAGTGGCACATTTGAACTCAGTTGCTAAGGTGGCTGTTACCCATCAAAAATTATTGAAGATTTGTGCCATGAATCTTAACAAATTGTATAGTCAGGAGATGAAGACATTTAAAGACATCCTGCAGGAAGCATGCAATACTGTCATACACATGAGTCCACCTACTCCTGTCCACTGCAACTTAATGCTTGCTTTCCTTAATGAGAGATTACCTCATGGTATGGATGCTATTACCCTTGCTGACCTTGCTGCTCATCTGTGTGCTGATCCAAACAAAGCCATAAGGGCAAATATTCCTCAACTCATCACAATCCTAAAGACCTTATCAGAGAGGGGTTTGATTGTCTTCATTCCATCTGAAGACCCACTTCAAAGTTGGATAGTCATTCGCAAAGAGAGCATCCTGAAGAAGGTAAATGGAGCTTTGTTTGCTGATCCATCTCTGAAGGAGTATGGACATCTAGTTAGCAGTACCGGGATAATACGCAGATCTGTTCTTGAGGCAGCATTTCCTGAATACAACATTGATATGATAACTCAGTTTATGATTCACTTTGAGCTGTGTCAAGCTGTAGATCTATCCAAAATTGATACAAACATGGCACCAGAAGGCTCAGACCTTGGTCCCCTCCTCTTCTTTCCAGCTCTTGTTAGTGCTGATAGGCCAGGTAGTGCCACAGTTCCTGCTAATAGTTTTGGTTGGTCCATGATTGTCAAGTGTACAAATCAGTTCTTTACTCCGCGCTTTCTTCATGTCCTTCTTCGTAGACTGCCCACTGAGTTTGCATTACCTGCATTACAGGCTTCATCCCTTCACTCCTATTGTAGATATTACTGTGATGTGTGGAGTCGGGGTATAAAGTGGCTTAGTGAGGCAGGAGTGACCACGATTGTTGAGATGAATGAAACATTTCAGTCTCTCTCCATGGCTATGTCCACTGCTGACAGGACAGACCCCAAGTACTTAGAATTAGCACGAGCAGTTCTTGCAGTCGTTAAGAAAGCCTGTCAGGAGTTCTGTCCACATTTGGAGGTGTTAGAAGTCATCTCCTGTCCTCCTGAAGCCAGCTCAGACCTCTCTGATTGCACAAAGGTAGAGCTGTCCTCATTAAAAACTGCCCTTCTTGAAAAGGAGAAGCTGCTTGCCGATGTGAATTGGCAAAAGCGTGTGGTGATGGAAGAATGGATGAAGATAGAACCATCTCTACCACAGCTTGTTGAAGGTGAGGCAGTTGGGAGGTGTGGTTATATAGCAATAATATAATATTATGTTCTGCCTTATAGCAGCAGCAGCTACATCTAGCTCTGTGATGTCTCTTGCCCCTCCTTTGTGTTTGTCAAAGCTAATAAAACAGACAGTGTCCCCATTGGAAGGTCAGTACACACATGAGATCCCATGCAGACATGTCCTTGCATTTAGTTTGGGACGGGATTATGGTTGAGGGTGAATCGGAGCATACAGCATAATGAGGTGTGTGCCATTTAATTGCACTCCAATAGAATACAGTGCTTGCACCTGCTCACTGATCACATAAATATGCGTATCTAGCCAGGCAAACTGGTAAAATAGTTAATGTGGGATGTCATGCATTGTCTTGTGATTGCTGATGCATGTAACACGGCATCTTATGACTTAATGTTCACATATACCTATTTAGATGTATTGTGATACAGAATGATGTAATTTGATGGCCATGTTTGGCAGTGAATTTAATCCACATTTTCTTTTGTAGATACGTGTATCTCTATAGAAGCATATTGAGCTGTTATTTACTTCCTCCCATCAGATAGGCCGACCATGCCATCTATTGTGAAGATGAACATCGCTGCATCTGTTGGTTCCAAATACATGAAGTTCGGTGCATCTCTACTGGAGGACACAAATGGAGATATTATGGCGGCACTGAAGCGGGAATGCAAATGGAATGCTGAACAAATCAATACAGCCATACTTCAGATGTGGCTTGAGGGAAGGGGTATGAGGCCCAGAGCTTGGTCAACTCTGGTGGCTGTCTTACAAAGCATTGATTTATAAAAAATAATCTGTAGGACAACATGAACTATTTATCCCTCCTGCACTAAGCATAGAGAGGGTACAGTGTGAGTGATGTGTGCATCATTTGTGCATTACTTTTGTTGTTTGTCAGTATTAAAAGTCTTAAATGGTTCCCTGGGTCATATGACACTGATGGTGAGGCAAGGGGAACTAGCTGGTGTCAGTACGTGCATGCAGTGTGCACAACGTTCTAAACGTTCATTGAATCTGGAGTGAAACATTGAAAGTTTGTGAGTAAAGGCAACATACTGGCTGTGGCAACGTGTTCCTGTTAAAAAGGTAGAATGATAGTATGACAAGGCATGGACACAGATTGCAGTTCACATGATACATTTGTAGTACAATGGGTCTGCGCCCTTACCTTCATCCATCATGAATCAGTAAGGAGACACATTTGGAGTATGATTTATTATAATATTTTTACTTTATTCAGGCTTCAACATTTTGTAAAACAATAAGCAAAATCAATACTCAATTTGGGTGTTATATGTATGCTTTTGTTTGCATACTGTCATTAGGATCGATTGAAAAAATCGTTACCCAGTTGGAATCGCAATAAGAATTCACTGTACAGGTAGCATTTTTCAAGTCACCTGAATTAACCAAAGGTAAGTGATATTATTATATACTATTCAAGTTTTATTTGGTTTGATTCACAGGCGTATTTCTACCCAATACAATCGTACCATTCGTCATTGGTGCATCAGGGGATTATGCCATAACGTTTCAATTTGATAAGGATTGCACAAACCTTTTTTCTGGTGGCACAAGGAGGAATCTTTATGAAACACTGATAGCAGCCCTCTCCAATCAAGATGACTTCGTCCTTATCAATACATCATGTACAGGTAATTCACAATTGAAACAATCTATAAGAACCTTACTCAAAACATCACATAAAAACGTTTTTGTAGGGATAAGGCTTAATTTTTTTTGTGCAATGCATAGAATGGATTCAATTGTTTGATGTAACATGAAAAAATGGCTGTTATTCAACTGATCAATTACTATAATATATACAATAAGTATTATACAAATATATGGGTCAGTTTCCGAGAAAATGAAAAGTGGCTATATATATAAAAACTTATAAAAATGCTTCACGTTTGAATCGCTAAAACTCCATAACGGTTTAAGCAATCAACTTCCTATTTCGAATACTTCGTGCCACACCACTTCTCTCTACGAAAGTGTCTTACCCTTGCTCCTTGTCGACGTTACAAGGCATAGTACCCGGAGGGGTTTAAAATCCAGGTAGCTCTCTGCAGGAATGTCCAAATCACTTCAAAATCGATATGCACGTAAAGGAGTCCAGTCACTATTGATTTCTGCAGATCATTGATTTTTACCTCTTCCGTTATGGAGATACAGCAATGCAAAGTAAGTCAACGTTTCCCGCTCGAATCGCACCTTGCTCAGTCCTTGAACCGCTTCTATTCTCCCGAGTAGGACTGAGAAGGGCGCGATTCGAGCGGGAAACGTGGACTTTACTTTGCATTGCTGTATCTCCATAACGGATAAGGTAAAAATCAACGATCTGCAGACATAAACAGTGACAGGACTCCTTTACGTGCATATCGATTCTGAAGTGATTTGGACATTTTTGCAGGGTACTACCTGGATTTTGAATCTCTCGGGGTACTGTGCCTTGTAACGTCGGCAAGGAGCAAGGGTAAGACACCAAAATCGATTTTCGTAGAGTGAAGTGGTGTGGCAAGAAGTGTTCGAAATAGGAAGTTGATAGCTTAAACCTTTACGGAGTTTTAGCGATTCAAACGTGAAGCATTTTTATAACTTTTTATATATATAGCCACTTTTCATTTTCTCAGAAACTGACCTATATAGTATGGATATAAAAAGTAATCTATACAAGCTTGTCAGTATGAAGCATGCACCTCTCTCAGTATAGACACAGCATTTCCTTTTGAGTAATAATACTAAGTATTTACAAACAAAATAACTGTCACTGAGCACTGTGGGTGGTAAAGTTGATTCAATATTATGATCAACAATACATAGTATAGGTAGACTTGAGGATACACTAGTATAAGCACCATGATAACACCAAATAATAATATTTTTAAATAAAACTACAGTGCATGACTGAATACAACTATATTTTTGCTTTATTTTGATTATTGTTTTGTAAGAGTGTAAGAGTTATTAAAAAATCTATGTAAACTTCAATACATTTACATGAAATTAGTAGTCAGGTGGGAAACTTTCATTATCCTTGAAATTTCAAAGCATTTTATTGCATGAATATCACAGCATTTCACAGTACTTTGATGTATGAATAGCCTGTATATTTTGCTTGAAATTTATAGTAGTCACTTGAATTATTCTTGAAATTTCAATGCATCTAAGTGCCCATTCAGGAAACAATTTCAAAGCATTTTACTCCTCACACAGGTGTCAAGACATTTTATCCTCTTACAGGTGGATTTCAAAGCATGGCAATTGCTTTTGTTGTTCAGCATGATTAATATACTATCCTTCGGTATTTCAAGATTGGATCCAGGAAACAAGGAAGTTTTATTCTGTAATCAATGATGACCAAACTACATGTTGTTTTAGTTGAGATTTGTCAAATACACTTATACACTTATAATATGGATTAGAAAGTAACTATGGAGACACCAACCTTGAACAAAACCTACACCTATTTCACAAAATGTTCAAAATGGGAATTTCCACGATGTAATTGGAAGAGGTTCTATGCATTCAAATCTAGAACAGGCTGCAGAAACCGCAGAGGAAATTGATCAATGCATTCAAATTGTCGATGAGGGTGTCGACACAGGTCTAGATACCCCAGTACTCAGCATAAGTGATCTGCAGGAGGTGCGATGCGAAGTGGGCAATGTTGGGCCAAATATTGGGTATACATCCAGATGATTTAGATAAGATTGAATCTTCGAAGGTGGAAAGGTGCCTTAATGCGGTGCTGAAAATGTGGCTAAAGCAGGGCTACGATACAAAACGTTACTCGTTGCCTACAAGGTTAGTCTTATGCAGAGCAGTGGCCAACAACAATGGCGGTTGCGATCGCGCCTTGGCTATAAAGATTGCCACAAAGCATCGCTATGATGTGTTAAAGAACTCGCTATAACTCTGTCTTGCCAATTGATGTCAAATAAATGTTTTTAACAAAAGTTCAATTATGTGTCATTGTTTTACCCTGAATCGTTTCGCTAGTATAAACTTAGCCATGAAAAAGCCAGGATGAAGCCAGCTCCACTGAAATGAAACTGAATTCATGGTCCGACTGAGACACATAATTTGTGTAATTTTCACCAAATCACAATAATGTACCATTTGCACTGCCTGTTATTGTAGAATGTTATTTCCGGCCACACTACAAGTATGTTTGTTAAACCCATGCAGTGTATCTATTTCATGCAAAACTTCAGCTTAATTAAGATTCCTGAATTCTGTAGCCTCCAAACCTGCATGCTGTACCAATTGTACTGCATATCTGCATGCACATTACAGAAGTATCTTAGCCCTTCTACGTCTTTACATGTGACATTTTACACACTTGAAACAATAGACACAAGAATAGAATGAATGCAATGTACGAGTAAGTTATATGGTTGCCATGTTAAAATGCAGGTCCATCCTTCAGGTGTGAAACACTAGATAAGCCTCAATGCCAATATCTCCTCACTAAGATCAATCATGTCTCCTTTCTCCATACTTGCAGTTCTGGGTCTGCCCTGTGAGGTTCCCTGTGTGCCATGAAAGCAGATGAGCATAGTGTATGTATGTGTGAGTATGCACTAACTAATTTTGTCCCACATTTAGACACATGAAATTTTACCATCATGCAATCTTTTCATTACGTGTTACATACAATTTTTTTTTTAGACACACGGAATTTAAAATGCCCCAATAAGTCATCAGAGATGTGTGCTGAGCTTCACAATTGTGAACCTGTGTAGTGAGATGTGGGTGTGTGAGGTGTGGTGTGTAGCATGGATGAGTGAGGTTGATGTGTGAGGTGTGAGTGTATGGATGTGCGTGTATGTAGATATGAGGTGTGTGGTTTTGGATATGACAAATGTGTAATTGAGGTACAGGTATGTGTAGATGTGTGTGGATATGGCAGAGGTATGGGCGTGACACAATGCAGGCATGGTACAAAGATACAGTATAATATTGGGTAAATGTGCAATGGTAGTGACACATGATGCAGGGAACATGACGAAAGGTGCAGGACAAGAACACACGTTGGATGGCAGCAGACCAAACCTGAGTCATCAGCATGATGGAAAGCCTCCAACTTTAGGGCCCTCTCATGACCAAGCTGTTGCTTCATCTTTCGCAGGTCTTTGGAAGCTCTGATTTGGTCCCAGGCTATCTGCATTCGTGTGCGATCCTGGCAAGCTGAGCAATGGGAGGGAAGGAAAGAGAGGGAAGAAAGGATAAGGAAGGAGAGAAGGATAGAAAAAGGAAAGGAGTTTAGTTAAGAAATATTTGAATTCTAAAATTGCTGGAAAGGAGAAAAGATACATGTAGGATCATGAGTTACCAGTCAAGGACTGTATGACTTTGTCCTTCTATTATAATGTACGAGTAAGTTATATGGTTGCCATGTTAAAATGCAGGTCCATCCTTCAGGTGTGAAACACTAGATAAGCCTCAATGCCAATATCTCCTCACTAAGATCAATCATGTCTCCTTTCTCCATACTTGCAGTTCTGGGTCTGCCCTGTGAGGTTCCCTGTGTGCCATGAAAGCAGATTTCTGTATGTAATCTTAAGAATGTCGAACTGATTGTAAGTATAGCTCAATGCATTTGCTTTTATCAAAACGATTATTACATATTTCCAGATGTCAATTTTAAGCTGGAAGCCAAGCCGACTTAGCTCTACAATAACCTTCGTACAGTACTCCATGTGATTGGCATTTCTATTCTGGGTAATGTCTTTCATTTCATGCACATCATAAGGTCATCAAAGGGTACCTGGCACACATCAATTTCACAACATGCACAGAAAACATTCTGCCATTGACACCAGCATAAACAGCTACATGACCTCAGATCACACCCACCATACCCCTATCCAAGAGCACTTGTAAACACCTATTATAATGTCCCTCTAATTCTGTAACCATCAGTGTAGCCATCCATCCTAAAGATGGAACACATGGGTGACTGACCATCCATGTGCTGTATCATATACAGGTAACATCCAAACAACACCAAACATCCACACAGGACACAGGGAAGAGGGATTGTGGACATTGACGTGCCTAATCAAGTGCAAAGGGGCAGATAAGTTTTATTCAGCTTCAAGGGAGAGCAGTATCTGGGCATGGTCAACGAACAAATTTTAAAAAATGTAATGTAGAGGTCTAGTAAATGTAGAAACCGTATATCGTAATTTATATTAATTTAGCAGTGGGGGAGACTTGTTTAAGGGTTCTATGTAGGGGCACACATGGCAAATCCAGCATCCATAACATATCTTACATAACCCTCTCTTCTCCACTGTAACATTGTGGAGTGCAACATGTTCATTTGCAATCACCCACCCCAGAAGTCTAAAAATTAATATTGATGTATAACATTGTACAGTACTACTCACTTAAAAATATTCCAACAACTAGTCATGTTACAAGGCATTAGTTTCAAACAGCTATGCTCACATTATCCTGAATGCTGGCATTGGCACCCTTATCCAACAGCAACTGCAAACACTCAACATGTCCCTTTGACGATGCCTTCATTGCAGCAGTCTGTCCATGCTGTAAAGATAATCGATATTGAAAAATGATGTCTATTAAGTTGTACTGTGTAGGTATGCTGTCAGGTGTGTGTCTGTTTCATTAATGACATCATGGCAATATTGTGCTAAAGTTTATTTATTAGCATGAATTCTGTCACAACACAATACTGCAGGTTCACTATTACCAGTGAGGCTTAAAAGGACACGGCAATCCAACTGTGCTAAAAATCTAATACAGACTTGTCCTTGAAGCTTATTTTCAAAATGTGCAACTGTATTGTAGTAGCGTCCCATTTAACAACCCTGCTCCAGGACTGTACCCTATTTCACTTGTTTTGTGCACACCAATTAGTAAAAGCACTGACTGCAAAATATTGTATGTCTAGAAACTGCTATTATCCTGTCAAACAGCAGCTGTACCATTTTACTACACTGTCAATCTCTTCATAAAACAAAAGAACTCCTCTGATGGTGGCATCAAACTGAAGGTACGATGCCATTGCCCAGCTGCTGCTGGATAGAGGTGCACATGTCAACATTCAGTCATCTGAGTGCATTTTGAGACAAAACCAAGAGTCTCACTGCTGATATGTTGCATTTTTGAGGAAAGGACCACGTGTGACATGATAGCTTTCCCAAAACACATGGCACTTAATAGCGGAGTCTCTCTGCCTTGCATGCAATAGCGATGAACCACTAAAAAATGTCTTTCAGGAAGCAACGTGTGCTCCACTGATGAACTGAACAAGTAGATCAATCATCTTCGTATGGAAAAGTATCATTGGAGCACACATTGCTTTTTGAAAGACATTTCTTCCACAGCCAACTAAACAGCCAACACTTTCACTTGCAATTGAATAATAGCAGTTTCTAGATATACTTTATAGTCAGAGCTTATTACTAATTATGATGAAGTTGTACTCACATATAGGAAAAGCATTCAATCCCAATTGACAGTATTTATATTTCCAATTTCAAAACTCGCTTTACTCCATTCAGTTTAGACATTCACTCGCTAAATAATTTAGAAATCGTGATTTCAATTAACAATTTTATCGTCTAATAATTTCAATTGCAAACTAAACTGTAAGATAGAAAGCTGCAGTTATTGTTTATGTCATCTTCTTACAATATACCTAAACCCAACACAACGTGAAAAGGAGATAATACAACAGGTATTAAAGTGTTGATCTGACACTCCCCAGAAATGGCATCGTTAAATAAAACACACATGCAGTGTATATTGTGAGTGACTACATGCCAACAGGCAAGTGGACCAAGGCTTTATTATAAAAAGCTTTATCACGGACCTTGGAATCGAGGGGCCCACTCTGGTGGGTCCTGATGTATGCAAACACACAAACATAGGGTGTGTCAGTTACATTCTGACTCCATGATCAAAAGCTGGGAAGCATAACCGCTTTAACATCACAATCACTCAGGTATTGGATAAACCATGGCTCTTCACACTTGGAATGTTTTACCAGTAAGGCACTCGACTAGTCACAAGCTACACCTACCTGATCTTGTACGTCAACTTGCGCACCTCTTTCCATCAGCATCTGCACACAATGAGTATGCCCTTTTTCTGATGCCCACATCAGTGGAGTCCATCCTCCCTGCATAAACCAGTGATATTATAAGATGATTTCCTCAATCCAATCTAGATATTAGCCATTATGGAAATTACCCTAGGCATATCTCCCATCACACAAGAAAAGAACAAGTCTTGATAGCTACTAAACATGTCGAATGAAAGGCATTTCTTTACTCCAATTATAAGTGACATGAGCTTTTGTACTTTTAGAGTAAATCATAATACTAAGTAATCTCATACATTTATCATTGTACAGTTTGGGACTCAAACTGTTAAACTCTCTATGATTGCAACAAGGACAGTGAAAGTAGTCTAAGCACAATCCGAATTCCATGAAGACAATAAATTCTCAATCCGAATTCCATGAAGAAAATAAATTCTGATTTACATATAAGAGTGGAACAGTGCATATAGACATGCATCAATTATCAAGATACATTCAAGATCGAGACACCATGTAATCTAGTTTACATTTCTGTGCATTTCATAACATAATGATTGTACACGTACACATACATTATGCTGCAGATTACATACATAATAAAATCTAATCACACTAAGATAAATAGTTTCATGTGCTCAGGAAATGTGATGGATATGCCGAACTACTAAATATGTGCAATGTAGTTAGACAGAGCTCCACAATCATCTTCAACAACTCATCATGAGTTTCTGTGTCATCCGTTTCAAAGTCAGCAGATATTATAACCAGTAAAATAGAACATCATCAATACTCAGTAGTTTCTGTATAATATCTGATTTCTGTGCATGATCTGGCTTGCTTGGTAACTGTTTCAAACATTCCTGACACTCATCTTCCAAACTCCGGAAGAGAGCATATGTCATCTCTGCTACATGGGTAAGTCCACCCCTGTCAACTGAGTTAGTCCAATCTTCTGCTGCACCATTTGTCACTTAATGAGCGATGAAAGGCATAATATTATATCATCTTTAAATGGATGGGACCGTCGTGCTATAGTTCTGCACAGGTGTTGACAGACATATCTTGCTGCATAACGCAAAGCCAATGAAAGTCAAAGTTGCAGAATCCGAGTCACTATTATTGGCATCCTTAACAATTCTATAAGTATCCGTGACAACCGCTCGAAACACTATGTCCGTCAGATGTTGATACAAAATTGGAGTAGGGTGAGTTCCTGACAGGTGTAGGAATGTAGTCCGCGTCGTCAAAAAAGGCTCCGATGATCGTAAGGAATAATACATTCCCCACATTCTGTCTCTATTGAGATGTGATCGCGATACACTTTTGTCAAGCAGCTTGTGAAGGCAGATCTTCAGCAAATGCTATCAGATGTGGCTCGTTGTTTTGCTGATTACACCACTCGTGTAATTGGGTAGCTGCTTGAATAGCTTCCTACTGCTTTTGGAGCTTTTCAATTGAAGGAGCTGTCCTTCAAAACTTCAACGATTGCATCAAGCAGTAATTCCTTTGAATCTATACGTGGTGGGAGCACAAGGGCTTACGGCACTTATGTTTTTCTGAGAATAGACTTACTTTTCACGCACGCTGCCATTTCATACTAACTATTTTAACAAATAGATCTTCCGGTCCAACGATGATGGAACTGTCACGGCTGGTTTGATCCTATCCTGAAATGGTCCTAGGACCGTTTCAGGCAGCCTGTTTTGGTCCGGCGGACTAAAACAGGCATTGCCTGAAACGGTCCTAGGACCATTTCATTTGGGTCCTACGCTGCTCATTTTGGTCCTACACCTAGCTACGACCGTTTCAGGCTGCTCATTTTGGTCCTACGTATACACTGACAAAGGATAGATTCCATATAAATTTAAATTTTACGAGTTTATAAGCAGGATTGATCAAAGTTGGATACACATAATACTATGACAAAAGTCCTTGGCTTGATTACAATGCGAAGCAGTCACAAAACGGAGGCTGATACAATGAACTGCAGTGGAAAGGCTGATGGAGTGGATTGCTGTGGAGAGGCTGATGGATGGACTGCTGTGGAGAGATGGAAGCTGGTGGGGCCGAGAAATTGGACTCTTGATGTAGGGATGGTGCAGTTAGCTGTCGGTTGAACACTTAATAAATGAGTACCATTCACACGTTTAATGAAATGAAAAGGATTTTCAGTGGATTTCAATGAATAAAATCCTTTGCTATGCTTGGCTGTAATGATGTGTGGTCCAGCTATGCCTTTGGGTCCAATTTACCATCTTTCCTTTTTTTTCTTACAAAATCTTTCTTTAACACCTCAGTGCCAATTTGAAAAATGTTGAATCTTGCATGTTTGGCATCATACTGCTGCTTTTGTGGCAAAAACGGAGCTTATAAAATAATTTGAACATAATAATACTTATTCCTGTGCACGAAGAATATTGCTTTTGACAATTTTCAACACTTTTTGCCTTTCACTGGTTAACACTGTCATGTCAGTTTCAACTGCAGAACTATAGTGCAAAGATAATTCAAGTGTATAATGGTGAGGTACACAGCTTACCACAATAACTTATCAGGTGACACAGATTTCAAATCCACATCAAACGGCAACACTGCTTTGCTCCCAAACATTGCTTCAAATGGTGCATAGCAACTAGACTCATGATAGGATGTGTTTTAAGCAAACACTGCTGTATGAATTCATTCCAAAGTTCTTTTTGTCCTGTAATTGCTTTGACAAGCACCTCTGCAAGGTTTGATTAAACCTTTCGTCAAGACCATTCGACTGCACACAGGGACCAAATAAGCACCAAAACCAACTGTAATGAATGTACCTGTGGATGGTAGGGTGTGATAAGGCATTGTCTTATCCCCAGCAGTTTCATCATTTCAGCATTTAGCTTCGTTCTTGAATTCTGAACCATTATCAGTAGTCAAAACACGAGGCAATCCCATTCTCATGAAAATCTATAATAATGTGCAAAAACATAGTGCACGTTACTTTGACACGAAGAAACAACTGACAAACAACTGTAGCGTTTTAAAGGTGTTTTAATCATCTTATCACAACAAAGCTATAATAAGCCCACTAAATCTACACAATGCTATGAACACCACTACAAGGTTTACAAATCTAGCTGTTTAGTAGATATTACTCGCACATATCAAAGAGTTAACCTAGTAGAGTGTGCTTGCTACTTGATGGGCCTCTTTGCTGGGTGTAGCAACAACTTCAACCCATTTAGAGAAATAGTCACTCAAAGTAAGAATGTATCTAAAAAAAATAGCAACAATGCAAAATAAAGTGTGAAAACAGCATTAGCAGATCCGTTAAAATATGCACCAGTTGATGTGATGCTCACACACACACCCATGCAGACGCACATGTAACACAACTCACCACACACACACATTCCGCATCACTGATGGGTGCACCTGTTTCCAGATAATGAAATAGGTGATTTTGGTCCAATGAAATCAATGGCGACATGATACCATGTTTTATATACAGGAACTGGATGCATTTCAGTAGTTTTTAATGTCTGCTGTGCACAATTCCTTTGACAAACTTCACAGGATGACACCTAAAATACAAAGAGTACATATTCCAACGGATTACAAGTGTACACACAGTATATACATTAACTTGTTACACCTACCAGTTCAATAACTTGTTTGTTAAGCCCTTTCCATGTAAACCGTTCTCTGATTCACTTGATTGTTTTCTTGATGCCCAGATGACCAGAAGTGGGGTCAGAATGACAGGCATGTAGGATCTTTTCTTTCTCTGATGCATCACAAATCAACCTTGTAGCCTATGTTTTGAGGTAAAAAAGTGTTGTTTTGCAAAATAAAATGCTGAATACAACCAATCATCTGCACAATACATACATGTACATGAATTTACACTACCGTGCAAAACTATAGATTACTTAAAGAGCGATTAGAAGAATGTCATGTTAGTGCATACTTATGTAGTGGGCACTCCATGATACAGTAAGAACCATCCCTTGATCAAGAAAGCAATCCTCCTCCACGTGGCCTTGAAATGAATTACACAGTGGAATGCAGTGCAGACCAAGCTATAAGAGCATGCTATTAAAAATACATTGTCACTAGGATGGCAGAGATCAAGGGATAGTTTTGCCATATCACTATAAGTATGCGTTACAAACACAAAGAAACGCACATCATGCAATTGCAAGGTATTAGGCTAAAAATTGAATTAAACAGCGAGGTGAAGCATATTTCAAACTACACAAACTTTTGAAACAAATAGTCGTATAGGATGTCGGACATCAAGAGATAGTTTTTACTATAACACGGAGTGCCCAGTACGTAAGTATGCTCTCACCTTAAATGCCTCTTTAAATCATCTACATGTATGAGCGAGCAAACCAACGCGGGCATCAATCGCTATATTCCAGGCAAGAGCTCTTCCAACTTTTTTCTCGTATTATAAAGGCACTAAATTTATGAATGCAATTTTTTGCCTATCTCATTCGTTCCTTTTGTCTTCTTTTTCAAGCGCACTTCACCATTCACTAAAACCAACTTTTCCGCTTTTCTTCTTATGGACCTCTTTTTGTTCCTTCTGGGTATGTCCCATTAACTTTATAGCCATACGCTTGCTCAAGCAGATCATCATGATTCGCTAGGCATGTTAACGATTTACCACGATGGCACTTGAGGTAGGACCAAAAAATGACACGTGGGACCAAATTACGCACTATATTCGGTCCGCCCGAACAATTTTTGTTTGCTCATTGTGGTCCGGCCGGACCATAATTAGACGCGGGGAATCGTGACAGAACCTGCTAATTGGTGTTAACAACCCCCGTTTCTAATCCCTTCGTATATAATCCATGCGTAATCCATGTTCCTATTTCTACTTATGACCTTAATCCAAACATTGGTGTGTATATATAAAGTAAAATGGATGACGTAATGTCCAGTTTCAGATACAGGGGCAGATTGGCAAGCGTATGGTGAAGTTATTGCTGAACTCTGGTCGTCAGTTTGTCTTTCGGTTGTAAGACACGACATTATTGCGTAATGGAGCAACCACTCCCCCGTTGTGCACATCAGTATGATATCACTGCAGCAAATTATTCGAACATGGAACCGAGAGGTACACCGCTTTATCCTGACAACGCAACGGCCTCAATTTAGCGTGACCAACGGTGGCATGCACGTTCTCAAATTGAATGAGGAAGCGTGTGTGCACGCATGGCCACTTTCACAGGGTTCGCTAAGCATCTTTCCCAGTTACGTACAAACTTACTGTGCAGTACCAGTAATTAATTATTTATAGCGCAATGCAATCAGACTGTATGTGTTTCACTTATTTTCGGATAGAATTCTCACTCTCGGGCCAAACATTATTATTTTAGCATCAGACAAGATGCGGTTGACTTGTTCATTCACGTGTCGATTCGATGTTACTAGACACCATCATATTAGTTATGAGGCGGCGGCAGACCCATTGTACTGCAAGCGTATCATGTGAGCTGCAATCTGTGTTCATGACTTGTCATACTACTGATCATTCTAACTTTTTAACTGGAACACGTTGCCCCAGCCGGTATGTTGCTTTTTCTTACAAACTTTCAATGTTTCACTCCAGATTCAATAAACGTTTAGAACGTTGTGCACACTGCATGCACATACTGACACCAGCTAGTTCCCCTTGCCTCACCATCAGTGTCATATGACCCAGGGAACCATTTAAGACTTTTAATACTGACAAACAACAAAAGTACTACGCAAACACACTCACTAAGTACCCTTTCTATACTTAGTGCAGGAGGGATAAATAGTTCATGTTGTCCTACAGATTATTTTTTTATAATTCAATGCTTTGCAAGACAGCCACCAGAGTTGACCAAGCTCTGGGCCTCATACCCCTTCCCTCAAGCCACATCTGAAGTATGGCTGTATTGATTTGTTCAGCATTCCATTTGCATTCCCGCTTCAGTGCCGCCATAATATCTCCATTTGTGTCCTCCAGTAGAGATGCACCGAACTTCATGTATTTGGAACCAACAGATGCAGCGATGTTCATCTTCACAATAGATGGCATGGTCGGCCTATCTGATGGGAGGAAGTAAATAACAGCTCAATATGCTTCTATAGAGATACACGTATCTACAAAAGAAAATGTGGATTAAATTCACTGCCAAACATGGCCATCAAATTACATCATTCTGTATCCCAATACATCTAAATAGGTATATGCGAACATTAAGTCATAAGATGCCGTGCTACATGCATCAGCAATCACAAGACAATGCATGACATCCCACATCCAGTATGCCTGGCTACATATGCATATGTATGTGATCAGTGAGCAGGTGCAAGCGCTGTATTCTATTGGAGTGCAATTAAATGGCACACACCGCATTATGCTGTATGCTCCGATTCACCCTCAACCATAATCCCGTCCCAAACTAAATGCAAGGACATGTCTGCATGGGACCTCATGTGTGTACTGACCTTCCAATGGAGACACTGTCTGTTTTATTAGCTGTGACAAACACAAAGGAGGGGCAAGAGACATCACAGAGCTAGATGTAGCTGCTGCTGCTATAAGGCAGAACATAATATTATATTATTGCTATATAACCACACCTCCCAACTGCCTCACCTTCAATAAGCTGTGGAAGACATGGTTCTATCTTCATCCATTCTTCCATCACCACACGCTTTTGCCAATTCACATCGGCAAGCTGCTTCTCCTTTTCAAGAAGGGCAGTTTTTAATGAGGACAGCTCTACCTTTGTGTCATCAGAGTGGTCTGAGCTGGCTTCAGAAGGACAGGAGATGACCTCTAACACCTCCAAATGTGGACAGAACTCCTGACAGGCTTTCTTAACGACTGCAAGAACTGCACGTGCTAATTCTAAGTACTTGGGGTCTGTCCTGTCAGCAGTGGACATAGCCAAGGAAAGAGACTGAAATGTTTCATTCATCTCAACAATCGTGGTCACTCCTGCCTCACTAAGCCACTTTATACCCCGACGCCACACATCACAGTAATATCTACAATGGGAGTGAAGGGATGAAGCCTGTAGTGCAGGTAATGCAAACTCGGTGGGCAGTCTACGAAGAAGGACATGAAGAAAGCGCGGAGTAAAGAACTGATTTGTACACTTGACAATCATGGACCAACCAAAACTATTAGCAGGAACTGTGGCACTACCTGGCCTATCAGCACTAACAAGAGCTGGAAAGAAGAGGAGGGGACCAAGGTCTGAGCCTTCTGGTGCCATGTTTGTATCAATTTTGGACAGATCTACACTTTGACACAGCTCAAAGTGAATCATAAACTGAGTTATCATATCAATGTTGTATTCAGGAAATGCTGCCTCAAGAACAGATCTGCGTATTATCCCGGTACTGCTACCTAGATGTCTATACTCCTTCAGAGATGGATCAGCAAACAAAGCTCCATTTACCTTCTTCAGGATGCTCTCTTTGCGAATGACTATCCAATTTTGAAGTGGGTCTTCAGATGGAATGAAGACAATCAAACCCCTCTCTGATAAGGTCTTTAGGATTGTGATGAGTTGAGGAATATTTGCCCTTATGGCTTTATCTGGATCAGCACAAAGATGAGCGGCAAGGTCAGCAAGGGTAATGGCATCCATACCATGAGGCAATCTGTCATTAAGGAAAGCAAGCATTAAGTTGCAGTGGACAGGAGTAGGTGGACTCATGTGTATGACAGTATTGCATGCTTCCTGCAGGATGTCTTTAAATGTCTTCATCTCCTGACTATACAATTTGTTAAGATTCATGGCACAAATCTTCAATAATTTTTGATGGGTAACAGCCAACTTAGCAACTGAGTTCAAATGCGCCACTTTTGCGACTAACTGCTCTTCCGTTATAAGGTCAGCATGTGTGCCCACTACTATGACCCCAGACTGCTCAGGACACTTGTGGCACACACCATCCATCATTGTGGACCAGTAGTACACCTCCTTAGTCATGACCTCAGGGTCCTTCCTTAGGTCCTGCAAGAGGAGAAAGATGGCTGGACTGTCGAGGGAGATGGCTTCCAGGCATGCAGAGTGGCTGGAGAAGAATTCATGATGTCCAGCCAAGTCATAGACAACCATATTGCTGTACGAACTATCAACTTGATGGGGAATGATGCCAGCAGTGAGAGGTTCCAACACATCTTGCCGCCCAAGGACACGCTACAATGTAAATAGATTAGTTGCATCAATAGTCCAATTAAAAATCCAAAAGAAAACATCATTTTTTGGATGAACAGCCTCCCAACGTTTGATCTTAGTGATGATATGTAAAGTATTCATGCGTGAAAGGTATTTCGTCAGTGTGCTCTCTATATTAACAGTACAAAGATTGTATCCTAACTGTTACTCATTTTTTCATCCACAGTAACCGATGGATACTACACTGTCATGCACTGCATCTGACATTCGATTTTTGTGCTGATAGTATCACCTCTGATAGCACAAACAGACAACTTAATACAGTCATACATACAGCCGAGTACACATGTTAAGCAACTGACCTTCATAAAACGCGTAGCTTTTGGCTTGGAAAAGTTGATGATAGCCTTTGATAAGAAATGGTGGCACTAACAAGCTATATATGTTAAATGTTAATTAAAGAACAATCGAGGCTAAAAGGTCTACATGTTGTGTAAGAGCTGCAGTGAAAATTTCAATTATTATTTCTATGTGGATTGAGTTGCATGTTATCATCTAGTCTTTAAGGTTTTTAATATGCATTGCATTCTCAAACAGAAGTACTTTGTAAAGGTGCTAACATAGTGCCTTAATTCTGGATTATGAAATAGACTCTAGCAATTGAAACCTTTATAAATTCCTAATCAAGTACACACTGAAGACAACCACATTAAACTTTTGCTTTTTCTATCGACGTATTTCACTATTTACCTGAGCCAAAGTACTCTTTCCAGCACCTGAATTTCCACACAACACAACCTTTCCATAGGAGTCAGCAGGATATTTGTTACAAGTCTTCTTCATTTGTGTAAGTACATTGAAAGATTGGCTCATGAATGAGGCATTCATTGTGGCTGTTTTTCTCTGGCAGTTCTTTATGTAAGGGTCAATGCCAGGAGACGATAGGAGCATTTTTACACAATCGGTTTGGTTCATTTGAGCAGCCATGTGTAAAGCAGTATTACCTTCCTGGAGGATGGAAGAACAAGTATACTAATATGTATATTCAACATACAGGGGTCATTATTATCATCTGCTTACAGAAATTGACATAGGAATATATTAATGCATGTAGTCGCTGAGGTTATAATCTTTTAATGATATCGCATTACTGTGCATTAATAGATATATGCAGCTTATCAGTGCTAGGGCCACACAAATTGTCCTGATCAAAATTAAAAATAGGGGGAAGGAAGAAGAGAGAAAAAAGAGGAATGTTTAGCATAAGGAAGACATCAAACCTACTCTTGGTTCCACTGTGTACACAATACGCCTATGCTACAACAGATACTCCTGCTGTTGCAATCATCTTACACATTCCATTCACCTTCAGTGCCCAATACATCTATTTCTAGCACACAATACAGCATTATATGTACAATGTTAGGAAGAAAGTATTTGTACCTTTACAGCAGGGTGAAACTGACATAGTTACACAGCTTTAAGAATCTAACATGTCCAGAGATTTAGCTAATCCTTATTTCTGAAATGGTGGAGTTTGAAGAAAATGTCCCACAGTCCTACTCCCATACACTAAAACGATGTTTTAAAAGAATGGTGAGAATAATAGTTCAATGTGGTTTTGCAAATTTCATCCCTTCCCCAATGCAAAGACTAAATTCGTTGCTAACCAGCCTCTCAACAGTGATGGTAGAAGTATAGTAGTAATGATAGATCAAATCAATAATTCTTATGGGGGCAACAATGAAATTCATTTTCTTTTTTTTTTGCTTATCCTTGTAGGACTTCTATCATTTAAGCATAGAATAATTTTCACTGAACATTCGAATGCACTATGAAAATAAACATTCGAGAACATCTCTTGTTGATACCTTCTTATGCAAAGACAGACTGTGGTCAGGTCTTCACCTATCCTTACCTTATTCTGTCGATTGATGTCAGCACCCTTATCTAGCAGCACTTCCATAAAGTTGAAAAGCCCCTTTTCTGCCACCTTCATGAGCGGAGTATTCCCACTCTGTACAGATAAACTCTTAATACTTGAATGCGCATTTACTGCTAATGACACAAGTAAACAACCACTTCAATCAATATGTAATAATAAGTTGTACAAAAACAATCCTTAGCTTTCTTTTTCAAGTCTCTTAATGTACATGTATCATTGTGCATGCAATATTGTACAGAACATTCAAATTGCTCTATAAAATCAACAACATTTTTGATTCTAAATACAAGCTGTTATTAAGGCCCTCTACATGCAAAATAATGATCATGTCTTCTAATGTGATCGAGGTTGTACTATCAGTCTGGCGCATCCGAATTGTGCACAACTGCAGGAATCCTGCTGTAGCATGATTTTTATTAAAGCCCCACCTCTCTAGCATGAATTACTTCAATGAAGCCCATAATAGTGTAACTTGTAGCCACATGATGTTTAATAGAGAGTACACATATGGATGCAACAGCAATGCATAATGAGTAAAGAGGCTTCAGGTGGAAAGTATCCAAACTGCCATGATGTTTCGGACTGTCAGAATCAAGAAGATGAACTTTTCAACATTATTTTGCATGGTTTTTCTATATTGAACATCATGCATGCTGAAAACCACAGAGAGAGGGTTCTTCATCGAAATCCTTTAAATATACTACCACCTTATGCTACACAATGTTCAGCCGTCTGATTGTACAACCTATCAGTCAGGTCTCCAGGCTAAGGGGATATAGCATTCTAGATTGCACTTCAGGGACAGCCAATGCATGCATATGTAATACACAATTGGTCCAGTAGACACACATAGCACCTTCCCAGCGCAGAGGTCACAGTGCACCACAGGGCGTCATGGGCCCATGCACAATAGAACCATACAATGTAAATCCACAATATGTAGCATACACACACAAGTAATCAACTGTTCATTCATTCCACCACAAGCACATTTGAACATTCACCATAAGAATGAATATGTGAATACCCCCACACTTCAAGGGTCTGCATTTCATGTACAAAGTAGAATGTCTGATGACTGTGCACCATCTAAACACAATCTTTTAAAACATCTAGTGGATCTGATAGCACAACCAAATCAAGAAGGTACCAAACTACGGGTCTTTAACAAACTTCACCTTATTCTGTAGGTTGGTGTCAACGCCTTTGTCTAGCAGCACTTTCACACACTTGAGGTTTTTTTTTTCCACTGCCATCATCAGTGGAGTATTTCCATCCTGTAGGTATAACCCTACATTGCACAACACAGTACTCGCACGCAAATCTATTACGACTCTTTAAACTGGGAAACAAACACCTAAATCAGAAGATAAATCAATTTCATGAATGACCCTCTTGAAAATCGTATTGATAAAGACGGGGGGGGGGGGGGGGGGGGGGGGGGGGGGGGGGGGGGAGGAAGGGTTATCTTTATTGGCTCCATTAGTATTGATACAAATGCTTGCATTACAATGCCTTGATTATTTCTTCAAGTGCTTTATGAGCCTAAATACCAACATATACCAACATGATAGCCAAAATAGTGTTCTCAAGCATATAATACAAGTAACAAAAACATTCTGTACGAGAAAGTTGGTGGTGTATAGGATTTGAAGGCAATAGTGGTGTAAAAAGCAAAAATACAAGGGTCTAACAATAAGGGAAAATGTAATAGTCCTATATTTAGCACATGAATAAGATAATATCCTACAAATGTGCTAAATATAGGACTATTAAATTTTTCCTTTTTGTTAGACCCTTGTTTCTTACACCCCTATTGCTTCCTATACTATTAATATCACCCAACCTTCTCATACACAATGCTTTTTGTTACTTGTTTCATTGATTTTTGCTCATATGAGCTATAACGGAGGGCACTCATCCAGCCAATTCTGAAGCGATTGGCAAAATTTCCATTCTTTAGAAGTGTTCCTGTCCCGAGTTATGCGTGGTCAAGAAGTAGGATATTTCTGGGATTGGGTACGAGTGCCCTTTTGTTCTCCTAAACCGCGCAGATTGTTGACACAAAACAACGGCGAAACTTGTCTTCTCGTTCGATTCGATCGTCTGGAGTCTCGTTACAAGTAAGTCGCGTGTTTGTAATGACATTCATAGTCGGGGTCAACTAGCGGCGATGGAAGAAAATAGAAAGTGCAGCGAGCAATGTATAATAAATGTATCAATCAATTGGAAAGTAGATACTAGCTAATATTTCATGAGGGACTTGGAATACATCGTGGGTAAGCAATGCTTTTTCCTATCCTTGAAGAATGAGCCTCACTTAGTGATCACCTCAGTAATTTCAGAGTATTAGACAATTACACTTCAGTCAACCATGAAAGCTCCACCTCCTCCTCTATGCAAATCAAAATTAACCAATACACACTGATCCTTTTCAAACATTTCAGCAGTTGACATCGCTGCATGCCCCAGATGACACCCACCTTGTCCTGAATATCTGCACAGACACCCCTTTCCAAGAGCGCCCGCAAACATCCATCATGTCCGTTTGAGGATGCTAACATCAGTGGAGACCATCCCTGCTATAAATGTATGATGGGAAGCAGTAATGAATGATTTGAACAACATAAGTGAAGATTACTTAGGTGTCGGGACCTGTTCAATAAAGAGGGTAACAAACCTAATGCAGACTTTAGTGAAAGGGACGAAATGTATTAGAACACTTTAGCAGAGTCTTATTATTGTACTATTACCATACGTTCATGGAGCACATACTAAATCAAGCACATCTCAAAACCCTCTCTTTCTCTGCCCAATCTCTGACTCAAGAGGTCTGAGAAATCAAATTCGGATTTTTTATGATAGTCGGGGTCAACCAGCGGCGATGGAAGGAATTAAAAAGTGCAGCGAGCAATTTATAATAAATGTATTAATCAATTAGAAAGTAGATACTAACTAATGATATAAATATTGTATGAGGGACTTGGAATACATCGTGGGTAAGCAATGCCTTTTTCCTATCCTTGAAGAATGAGCCTCACTTAGTGATCACCTCAGTAATTTCAGAGTATTAGACAATTACACTTCTGTCAGCATGAAAGCTCCACCTCCTCCTCTATGCAAAACAAAATTAACCAATACACACTGATCCTTTTCAAACATTTCAGCAGTTGACATTGCTGCATGTCCCAGATGACACCCACCTTGTCCTGAATGTCAGCACAGACACCCCTTTCCAAGAGCGCCCGCAAACATCCATCATGTCCTTTTGATGATGCTAACATCAGTGGAGACCATCCCTGCTATAAATGTATGATGGGAAGCACTAATGAATGATTTGAACAACATAAGTGAAGATTACTTAGGTGTCGGGACCTGTTCAATAAAGAGGGTAACAAACCCTATGCAAACTTTAGTGAAAGGGACGAAATGTATTAGAACACTTTAGCAGAGTCCTATTACCATATGTTCATGGAGCACATACTTAACCAAGCACATCTCAAGAACCTCTCTTTCTCTGCCCAATCTCTGACTCAAGAGGTCTGAGAAATCAAATTCGGATTATTTATGAGCACCAAAACCCTGAAATGTTCAACATATCAGCATTCTACCTGGAGATCACATAACAATGTACAATCCATGTAACAATAGTAATGTTTGACACGACATAGGATTTGGTTTCTAACAATTCTCACATTGTCTGTAATGTTGGCGTTGGCACCCTTGTCCAACAGCAGCTGTGCACACTCATATGATGATGCCACCATTAAAGCAGTCTGTCCGCACTGCAAGAATAATCAATGCTAATTAAGCAATGACTTGTATCTTTGTTACCATCGTGCATACCTTGACCACTGGGACTCACCTTGTTTTGATCTTCAATCACTGCACCTCTGTCCAGGAGCATCTGCGCACACTCGTGATGTCCCCTGTGTGTCGCCCACATCAGTGGGGTCCAGCCTTTCTGCAAACATCATATGGAATAATATAGATGTTGCAACACAACACACCAAGCCCTCCATCTCATTATAATAGGCATAATAGAATGGAGGGGGATTGGGAGGGGAGGGGGACGGGAGGGGGAGGGGGAGGGGAGGCGGAGGGGGAGGGGAAGGGGGAGAAGTTACACATGATTCAGTGCATACCTCAATTGTAATGTGTTAGGCCTTCCCAATAAGTGAGTGCCTTATTGTCAAACACAGACATTTTATCAATAGAGACAGTAGCATTTGGATGAGAACAAATCAGTGAATGAATGAAGAAGGCTCAGTACCGGCATCCTGCTCTTTGATAGTTTAGCAACCATTAATACAATATGCTTAAACCCAAAATTCTGCACACCACCCCACGCATACAGGCATCCACATAAGGTCTGCATGTACATTTCATTTCAAACTGTAGACTCACCTTGTCTTGATGGTTGATCTGTGCACCCCAATTCAACAGCAACTTTGCAGCATCGACATTTCCACTGTAAACTGCAGCTATAAGTGGAGTCTCTCCGTCCTATAAAAGTCAGGTACATATTGATCACCAATGTAACAACACATGTTTGATCATTACTACTACACAGAGAGCAGATTTTACAAGCAAACAGATTCAACAAAAGAACAGGACCCACCCGTAGCTAGGCTGATGTGGGTACGGATATAATTCCCAGGACGCAACGGAAAGCAATACATTGGCACTACACCAAACATCAAAAAGTGCAAACCATTATACACGAGTCCAGCTCACAAAAAGTTACAAACGATTTTGCCTCAAACCTGTACTCACATAATTCCGCTCCAGGTGGACCTGGGCACCCTTATCCAGCAGGAGCTGCATAATTTTCAGATTACCACGGTGGGAAGCCACACTCAGTGGAGTGTTGTCTCCCTACAATGATAGTACCAGTAGTGCCTTTATCTCTACACTTGAATGTGCATACAGTACTACATCAATACATACGAGCAATGCCCTAGTAATAGCATGAAGTGAGAAACCACATACTTGGCCCACAACAGAGGACCATCCTGCAATGGAGAAGGGGGAGGACTGTGGAGATGGTACTTACACCATCAGCTTCACTCCTCTCACACCAGCTGTGCATTACCATACACGGTCATCACATACTCAATAACCAACATGCTGTAGAGCATATTTTAGCCCTAAGTGAAGTCTGAATTTCACTATATGGCCACACATCACTGGCAATGTCAAATGAAGCTACAGATCCTTCACACTATTCACAGAACAGAACATGTCATTGGTGCGGCACTCACACAATCCGGATCATTGACATGGCCACCTCTGTCCAACAGCAGTTGAATGCATTCAGGACTACTATACCGCACTGCTGTTACGAGTGGAGTCGTAAGATTATGAAGAGTCTGTAGAGATATGCAATAGCCAGTAAATGCATTCAAATGTTTGTCTATTTACATGCAGGTTAAGTTCTTCCTTTTAACAGATGTTTTTAAATTATAGATTAACCTTTCCGCAGTTTGAAATTAGGATTTTTTTAACTCCCAGTCTGGCAACTATTGCAATTACAATTCTTCATTTTCTGAATTAAATAATGCTCGATTACAGGGCATCCTATACCAATTTAGATGTGTTTTCGTTTAACCGAACTGATATGTCTCTGAGACCCACTCCCTCAAGCTCGCTATAACATTTCCCATTATGTCTCTTATATACCAATCATCACTGCTATAAACCTATATGTCAGTAATGTATATGCATTCAATCTCAATCACCCACGAAATCTGCTCACATCACACGCACAGGGAGGGAGCACGTGGCGACCATAGTACAATGCACTCACTGTCCAAGCGTTGACCTCAGCACCCCTGTCCAGCATGAATCTCAGCATCCTCTCGTTGTTTTTATAGGCTGCCCTCGTCAATGCCTCTGCTTTGATCTGCAACGGTACTGTCAAACCTCAACCATTACTTTCTTGTTCCGCCCATTCTCCATCCATTCTAGTACTAAGCTAGCTCGTTCACAACATTTTAAATTCATTCAGTGAGCCTAGCTAGTTAGCAGATCAGTTTTTCACTGGCAAGACGAAGAAATTAACGGATTCGATTGCAACAATCCAGTGCTTCCCACGTATTTGCGCTGAGGTTTTTACCAACGCACTCGCATCATCCTTCTCTAATCGTGTAAAGAGCTTTCCAATTTGCCATAACTTCTATTTTGTTGTAGTTGGAAGGGTTGTCCAACAACCTGTGTGATTTTTGAATGGAATAGCACTATGCTGCTTAGTGCTGACATTGTCTCCCGGTCGCTGTTCTTTCCCGAACCCAAAATACGTCACAGCTGCTGGTGGATGTGTTATATATATTCGGTCTGAGCTCGTGATTAGGCAGGCATGTATGTGGGTGGCTCGTGACTGTTCGCGGATCCACAGCATGGGCGTGAATAAAATTGGCCCTGCCATTTTTTTGACTGGTAAGTTTGCCATTTATTACATAAAGCAAGCAATATGCATTTGCCATTCTTAACACGTCGACATGCACAATACTGGGACACAGGCTTCGTGCAATCTCAGACCAATTATTTTGTTAATGTATACATGTATAAGTATACGCCGAAAGAATCGTTATCGAGATGCTGTTAGGTTTGAATCATAACAAAAACTATATTCAGCCCCCGAGGCCCCTCTTGTTTATAGAAACTCTCTCTTCCTAGTTGCTATACGGCCTTGCAGTGGCATTGCACAAGTTGAATAGAATAGAAACATGAATAAAGCAGAACTTCAACTTTGGGACGCTTCCAGGGCTCCGCCCAAAGCTCCGATCGGAAAGCTTACAGCGTTCCTGGCACACACACAATAGGCGTGGGGGGCTCGAAGACATATTATTCATTGATTTTCATCGTACATGGTAAATAGGTGATATGACTTCGAGCCCCCTATTAGGGCGTTCCTACGCCTATGCACACACACACACACACACACACACACACACCACACACACCACACACACCACACACACACCCACACACCACACACACCACACACACACATACACAGCTAGCTGTCTGGTCCTAGTTGGCCGTTCATTGCTCGACCTTCAAAACACGATGGTCGGACCACGCCCAAACAGTCTAGTCAAGTCAGACACTCCCAAAACAAGATCTGGTGATCAGATGTACAGGATCATGTCTCGCTGACCTTATCGATGTACGCTTCCAGGGCTCCGCCCAAAGCCCCGATGGGAAAGCTTACAGCGTTCCGGGCACACACACTCACACACACACACACACACACACACACACACACACACACACACACACACACACACACAGCTAGCTGTCTGGTCCTAGTTGGCCGTTGCTCGACCTTCAAAACACGATGGTCGGACCACGCCCAAACAGTCTAGTCTCTAACTCTATATAAGTCGGGACACCCCAAAACAAGATCTGGTGATCAGATGTACAGGATCATGTCTCGCTGACCTTATGGATGAATGCTCCTTCTTTGAGAAGGGAAATGACTTTTTTCTCCTCACACCGGTCAACTGCATCATATAGCTTCTCAAGTAATATCACTTCATGACCCTGTACAGTAGGGACGGGGAAAATAAATAGCACAATGGTTGGGCGGGGTGATCCTGGTTACCATGTCCTCTGCCATGCCAGATGGATAATCGTTGAAATAATAATCCCAAAGTAGTGAAAGAGGCGGAATACGTATGACGAAATATAGCCCACAACTATAATCATTATGTCACCACTTTGTCATGGCGTAACGGTGAATATAGTAAAGAGCCCTGGGTGTGTTCTAAGCTTCGGAGAGCATGAGATAATTGTAAATAGGTTGTTTTGTTCTCACTGCATGTAATACAGACCCGTAGTGTTGGCACTTTACACTTTACGTAAAAAAAAATTTATGTAAACTTAACGTAAAAATTTTAAGCGCTTTATTTTGCTTTACGTAAAGTGATGCATACCGTATATGCGGATATAAGGATAATTGCTCATTCAAGTACAATAAAAATGCCCCTAAGCGAGATGCAAAAGAAAGTAGCCCGCAAGTCGTTTTTGCATCATGGCCCCACAAAACACGAGTGCAAAAAAGTGTCGGAAGATCGTCACTTCTGACAGTGTTGAGCGTTGGGCATCCCACCTGCGAAGCTGCGCGAATGTGTGTAGTGAAGTTTCCCATTCTTTCCTCACGATTGTTTGTTGTTCCAACATCATCTGCAGCTAGTGAACGCATCTGGAGTGTGTATGATTTCATACATAGTAAGCGACGAAATCGTTTGAGTACTGATAAAGTCGATAAACTATATGCAAATGCAGCCATTGAGGCTTTATTGCAGAAGGAAGCTGACTTTGCCAGAATGATGATGGAAGAATCTTTGTCTGAAAGTTGTGACGAGTCTCAAAATGAATGTGATAGTGATAATGATGTAATGATTAACGATACATAGCTGAGTTCGAGTTCCAAATTGTGTATACACTTCTCTGTCATGTGAATTTTGCATTATCTATTGGTTTACGTAAACATGTCAAGTAAAGTTTACGTAAAGAATGTATAGTATCCTATACTTTACGTAAAGTATGCCAAAGCTACAGACCCGTCATGTGACGTAATTATGAGCTGCATGATGTCAATGACATCACATACACAGAACTTTACAGTTACAGCTAACTGGTATTCCTCACATCTGGAGCCCTCAGGCCTGAAGCGAACTAATGGTGTCTCAACAGTCCTTGAATTGTAAGCCCACTTCTGGAGCGGACACGTGCCGCTCCATCATACGCTGCAGTTCCTGCACAGCAGCTGCAGGCAGATGTTAAGGAGAGGAAGTATAGCCACCTTGACTCTTGCCACGCTTTCACCCCAGTGGCAATAGAGATTGGGCTTTGGGGACCAAAGACAACTTTTTGCTTATAGAATTAATTAAGGCAGGAACCAAACTCCTTCCTAGTTGGGCGTAGCCCGACCTTCGCGTATTGGCGGAAGGTCGGGTATCAAGCCTATACCTGGATTTGTACCCATCTGATAGTGCTGTGGGCTATTAACACCTGACCGTTGATTGAGTGACAATTACGCGTGCATGCGGCTATGGAGAGGGTTAAAGAGTGCGTTTTTTTGATTTTTCGAGCAATTGCCTTGCCTATGCGCTTAATACATAGGTTTTGGCTTTTCGTTTGTAACCAACTCGGATCTATAATGGCAACCATAACTTTCTTTTACTACGTACTATACTAGTCACATACCGCTACTTCAGGTGTAGTCATTCTCATGGGACGAATGTTCACCGACAGATAATAGTCTAAGAGATCCAGCAGGACGTAGTCTCACAAATCATTATAAAAAAACAGATTCATTAGCCTGCCACGCGACCAACGCGTAATTAACACTCAATCAACGGTCAGACTAATCAGGTGTTAATAGCCCACAGCACTATCAGATGGGTACAAATCCAGGTATAGGCTTGATACCCGACCTTCCGCCAATACGCGAAGGTCGGGCTACGCCCAACTAACTCCTTCCCGTGTTTTTGCATATCCAGAAATGGCCCATACATAGGCGGTCATCTTGCTTTTTATTTCAAATTGAATGTTATACAAGTTTATAATGTACTATAAATCGGTCTGATTATGATATATGTACTTCGAAAAATTATTCGATTAACCATTCTTTAACTAAAATCAAGACAAAAAATTAATTTCTACCGCGCATAATTTATTCATATAAGTATGCCATTGCGTCATCTGCCTAAAATTATTCAATAAATATTGGCAATAATTGTCTAATGGTGAATAAATGTGCATAATATGTTAATTCAGCTGAAGATTAACAAGGCTGCTGGCGATGATCTGAGCCAATAGCAAGCCAGGTAGCTAAGTGGAAACCTTTTTCCTAGCCTCCTCCCCCCAATTCCCATAGGTCTAGACTGCCAGCTAAAGGGACACCCACCACCTAGCTCACTGCTAATGCATTATGGTGAAGCTATATTATATTTATTGTATACAAGACGTCGTCATGGACACTTTTGACCTATATAGTGGGTTGTTTTCACTTGAAGTTTATTGTAAACAGTGTTCGTTTAGCCTGCCATGCAGCTCGATGAATGAAGCGCGTAGGCTAGGCACGTGCACTGATACGCTTACACGCAGGGATAAAAATGATTCGTTAGCACTTTCCAGTACAGCTACGACCTACATAGGCTTCTCAGTCTTACCTAGATCGATTAACATCAAGTCTGAATGTGCCGCATTTTCAATATTTGTCTGCATGTGTGCGTCGATCAATACACGTGTAGCGGATACAATAGTAATCAGGACTTAGGATCCACACCAATACAATTGAGACTCATTAAATAGTCAGAGTTCTAACTCCTCGCGCATGTGCAAACCACACCCTAACTACTAAAGCGCCTGTGCGCATGCGCTACACTACTCCCTCCTCTCTCTCTCTGAAAGTCTTTAAGTATCATAGATATTATGTCCATAGTGATCCGGCTTTCTCCTGTCTCGAACTGGTCTCGCCCTCCCCGGCTCGATTACCACTGGATGTGGTTCAGCTGCTTGACGTGGCCCTTCAATTTCCACCTCCACTAACAGAGGTTCAGGTTCTTCATGCGGCCGATCCCCCTCAAGTTCTCCGTTGGTATTCAACACACTCCTTGGTCCTGCTGGTACCCTCGTTTTCTCATTACTGGCTGGTGCAACATTCTCCTCTGATGACCGAACTGTACATGGCTTCAGCCGATCAAAATGTACCACTGTACGCTTCCTCGGGGAATCCCTGTGTTGAATAAGAAAGAGCGCATCACCAAGAGTCTTGACCACTGAATAAGGACCCTGCCAGTAACAGTGCAACTTTGGTGACTTTCCCTTCGGGACCGCTGGACAATGAAGCCACACTAAATCACCAGCTTTGTACGGATCACCATGACTGGATCTGTCATACAAAGTCTTTTGACGGAGGTGCTGAATTCCCATGTGATCCCGCACCAGTCGGTAGGCCCCTTCCAGTCTGGCTCTCAGGTCCAGTGCATATTGATTAACCTGTTGTGGGGGAAAATTAGGGGGAAGACCAAACATTACATCAGCGGGAAGACGAGCTTCCCTCCCAAACATTAAGTAGAATGGGGTACACCCCGTCGACTCTTGTGTGCTGGTCCTGTATGCCAGCATTAACAGAGGAACACGGAGATCCCAATCACGCTCGTTCTCAACAGCTGCAATACTAAGCATATTAAGCAAGGTACGGTTAAACCGCTCTATTAGGCCATCGGATTGAGGATGGTATGGACTCGTTCTTGTCTTCTGTACACCTAATAGCAGGCAAGTCTCTTTCAACAATGTGGATTCAAAATTACGACCCTGATCCGTGTGCAAAACATCTGGAACCCCAAAACGAGCAATAAAATGGTTAACAAACAACTCAGCCACAGTCTTCGCTTCCATATTCGGCATAGGGTAGGCCTCAACCCATTTAGTAAAGTAGTCCCCTACAACCAACACATACTTGTTTTCTCTTGCCGTCACAGGTAAGGGCCCCAATATATCCATTGCCACTCTCTGCATTGGCGTTCCCACCAGTCCCGACTGCATGGGCGCCCGTCTTCTCCTTGTCGGTGATTTACGTGAGGCACACTCAGCACAGGCCTTGCACCAATTCACCACATCGTGTCGTTGACCAGGCCAGTAGAACCGAGAGCGAACCTTTTCCAGGGTCTTGCGAAGTCCTAAGTGACCCCCAGTGGGTGTATCATGAAATTCCTTCAAAACAGCCTGAATAGAAGTTCTTGGTATCACGAGCTGTAAATGAGGATTGAACCCCTTTCCTGGCACATCCTCCCAACGCCGATACAGCACACCCCCATCAAGCACCAGGTGATCTTTCTGAGACCAAAGAGTCTGCACGCATTTGCTCCCATCCTTTGGTAAAACGGGAGGAAAATCATCATGTTGTAACCACAATATCACCTGCCGCAAATCAGCGTCTTTGTCCTGTAGCTGTTTTGGGTCCTCAACCGACAGGAAACAAACAGACCCTTCCTGCAAGAGTGCCGCACCATCACCAGATCCACCCTTCTTTACAGCATCTGGTAGACCAGGTGGAGGGGTCGACGTCTGCAACCCGCATTGTTTACAGGGAAGCCTGGACAGTGCATCTGCATTGCTGTGCTGCAACCCAGGTCGATGTTGAACCGAAAAGTCATACTCAGCCAAAATATCCAACCAACGAGCCACCTGTCCCTGCGGTTCCTTGAAGTTTCTCAGCCATTGCAAGGAGTTGTGATCCGTGCGAACAATGAACCGGCGGCCCCAAAGATACGGTCTAAAGCATCGAACTGCCCACACCATTCCCAGCATCTCTTTTCTGGTTGCACAGTACTGACGTTCGGCCTTTGTAAGGACCCGGCTGGCATAGGCGATGACATGATCACCTTCCTGCGACAGAACTGCGCCAAGACCGTGTTGGCTGGCATCAGTATCCACCACGAAGACTTTATCAAACTGTGGAAAAGACAAGATAGGTGGTGAGAGTAATTTTTCCTTCAACTGATCAAACGCCTCATTGCACTGTTGAGACCATTGCCAAGGCTTGGCCTTCTCCGTCAAAGAATGCAGCGGGGAGGCGATCTGGGCAAAACTGGGAATAAACTTTCTGTAATAAGAGGCAAAACCCAAAAATTTCCGCAAACACTCTCGGTCGTTGGGAACCTGCCAGCTACGAACACAGCTGGTCTTTTTGGGATCTACTTCCACGCCCTTCTCTGAAACTATATGTCCCAAATATAGTACACTCTTTCGCAATAACTGACACTTGCTTGGCTTGATTTTAAGTCCAGCATCCTTCAACCTCTGGAGTACATCTCTTAAACGCTGTAAGTGCTCATCCACCGTCTGGCTAAAAATAATGATGTCATCCAGATAGACCAAACAAGTGCTCCAACATAAACCAGACAATACCAAGCTCATCAGCCTCTGAAAAGTACCAGGAGCATTACTTAACCCAAAAGGCATCACTCGGAACTGGTGAAGACCAAACGGTGTGGTGAAAGAAGTCTTCTCCTTATCTGCAGGATCCATCTCCACCTGCCAGTAGCCACACGCCAAATCAAGGGTAGAAAACCATTTTGCTCCCGCCAAGCTGTCCAGCGCATCATCTATTCTTGGAAGAGGGTGTACATCCTTTTTAGTGACATCATTTACACGACGAAAATCAACACAGAATCGAAACGAACCGTCCTTCTTTCTTGCCAACACAATAGGAGACGCCCATGCACCTTCAGAGGGCTCTATGATTCCCTGCTTCAGCATCCCATCAATCATGTCCTTCACTACGCCACGCTGATGAAAGGGCAATCTGCGACTCTGCTGCCGGATAGGCAAGGCACTACCCGTGTCAATTTTATGACGTAACACACTTGTACGACCCAAGTCCCCATCCCCAACAGAGATTACGTCACCCAAGGTCTGCAACAAAGATCGAAGATTTTCCCGTTCACCCGTTGTCAAACTTTCTGTATCCGAAATGAGCACACCAATCGACTTATCTATCGCATTCCGAGCCGCAACTGGTTGACCATTCCCCGACGCCTTCACGGCGTTAGCTGAAATTTCTTCCTGCAACTCAGAAAGTACGCCCACTTTCTCTCCAGCATACACACTAATTGGGGTGGAAGTCACATTCATCAACTGTATGACGGTGTCCCCTTGTGATGAAACATAAGACACTGAGTGAGCAACCAATAGACCAGAATGATCGTCAGAAAATACGGGTTTAGGTTCAAACAATCCCCTACCATCCTTAAATACGTCACTATCTGTCTCAAGGCGGACTGGAAGCCGGACTTGGTGAAAGGGAGGAATAACAGTAGTTTCTTGTACAGCCACGTGACATGCAATACCCCTTACGCCACCCAATAGAGGAACCTGTTGTTTCACACCAGCCATTGTTAGAGTTCTAGTGCCCATGTTGATAACACAATGGCATTGTTCCAGGAAGTCAGTACCAAGCAAACACTGCAGTGTCATGTCCCGCACCACAAGGACCTTGTGCACCCCACTATAGCTACCTACCTGTAAAGTAACCTCTGCTTGACCACATAAAGGAAGACTTTCCCCGTTAACGGCCATTACCCGACAAGTAGCCTGCTTGAGCTCCTTCCCTTTTACAGCTTTCTTCCAGATGTTCTCATGCAATATCGTGACAGATGAACCTGTGTCTACTAGCATGACTGTAGGGTGACCTTCCACAGCTCCCTGAAGCGTCAATGTACAAGCAACTGCAGACGTAAAATGTACTGACCTGTCTCCCCTGTCTCTCGTGGTTTGATCACGGCGCCGTTGCGGACAATTCCTACGTACGTGGCCCGGTTTTCCGCATTCCCAGCACGGACCTCTGAACGAGCGTGGCCCTGTCTGCTTTCCCCTGCGCAAGGTATCCAGCTGGTGCGATAGGGATTTAACTTGCGCGACCAGGTCCTGGTAACCACTACCCGGCTGAGCTCCCTCCTCAGAACCGTCCCGAGTCTCCGTAACGCCCGCCGCTACCTTCGCAGTCTGAAAAGAGCTCTGCGCCGATTCGACAGACTCCAACCTACAGGCCAACTCAACAGCAGCGTCCAGCGTATCCAAATTCTGTTGCAGAAGCTTAAGCTGGATAGAGGAGGAAAGAATGCCATGGATAAACTGGTTACGAACTAGTTCCAGGCGCTCTTCCGCCGGCCATGATGGATACGCCTTGTCCACGAGCATACGCAGCCTCGCCGAAAATGCTATCAGCGACTCGTCCTGCTCTTGCCGTCCCGTGTGAAATTTTCTTTGCCACTCCAACTGAAGTCCGGAAGGTGCGAACTGCTTCTCCAGGCACTCCTTCACCGCTGCGTAATCTATACCGCTATCAACCCTTAACAACCCCATCTGACTCACGATACGAAATGGCTCGTCGTCCAATAAGGAAGCTAATTCCTGACCTCTCTTATCCCTGGGAACGTCAGCTTCTCGGAAGTAAAGCTCTACGCGCTGTATCCATAACCGGAAGTCAGCTCCCTTGCCCACAAAACGAGACGGAGGCCGAACACTGTATCTGGTGACTCTGCGTGGGCCGTCTTCTTCTGTCATATCCCACTTCTGACACCAATGTAGCGGATACAATAGTAATCAGGACTTAGGATCCACACCAATACAATTGAGACTCATTAAATAGTCAGAGTTCTAACTCCTCGCGCATGTGCAAACCACACCCTAACTACTAAAGCGCCTGTGCGCATGCGCTACACACGTAAAGCGCTTAACTGCGAAGCACTCTCTGGG
Source organism: Ephydatia muelleri (assembly GCA_013339895.1). Taxonomy (NCBI): domain Eukaryota; kingdom Metazoa; phylum Porifera; class Demospongiae; order Spongillida; family Spongillidae; genus Ephydatia; species Ephydatia muelleri. The sequence continues at coordinate 2,173,040 of JABACO010000001.1, forward strand.
ACTTCGCTAATGGAAGAGCGCTATCACAATATATACTTACATTAAGGAAAGCTTTGTCTACACATCGGCGCGCTGCTCAGTCTACCACTAGGCCAAAGCCCTGCATCAGGGTCAAGCATGCACACTCCACCCCCCTCCCATGTTATGGCATCAGGCCCAACCCCTGTCTCTGCACAGAGTGTGTGGTTTGTGTGAACATAGATACATGTAATGTGCAGTTAAAACATGCACAATTTGTGCTATTGTTAGTTAGCAATTAGAGTTTACATACTGTGGCTGCACCAATACGTATGTCTGGTATGCCTTGCTTCACCTCTTCCGAGGTTCCAAATGGTGTCAGTGGGAAGGCCTGTTCTGGCAGCTACTGTACATGGCTGCACCAATGTGGGTGTTACATTTGGCTAGATTGTAGCAACATAGCTCCACCATACCAGGGGTAGAAATTTGGAGCGGAAGCTCTTAGATGTGAGTGTTCTCCCATCTTTGAAGTGGAAGAGGGGTGAGGAGTGAGTGGAACAGTGACAACATTCTCTGTAGGCCTCCATTGCTGGAACTGGACACATGTGCCTGCCTTTGGTACGCTGAACACACCTGCCCATCTGGTTGGTTTTGGACCACTTGATGAAAAAGTGCATGCCCTCCGGACCAGCAGACATCTTGCCTGGTAGGTTGGAACCTAGTGTCAAAACTCTGATTGAGTAAATTCACTGAGCCTGAGGTGGATGACTCCAGATGGTCAGTCTCAACATTGGGTTCCTGGACCCTGCTGTTCTTCACCAGTACACAAAAATAGATACAGGATTGTCATCTCCATAGAAACAGTCCCAAACAGACTTTTAAAACAGAGCTCTCTTATTGAACCCTAGAACAACAAAGTACCAGGACATTATGCAACATGCAGACTAAAATGCCTCTACCACTAGGCCAAAGGCTTTGCATCAGGCCACTCACCCCCCTCCCATCATGTACTTGATTGTGAAGTTTATGGCATCAGGACTAATGCTCCCATGCATACCATCACCATCGCTGCACACAATGTGTGGTTTGTATATAGGTGCTACACATATAAAGTGTGTGCTTTTAAGACATAGGTACACAGTTTGTTCTCTTAGAATTGGAAGTTACCAAGCAGCCTAACATCAGAGTAGCTAACCACAGTTTACATAGCATACAATGGACCTACCACATAATGAAATTATCTTCAAGGGCCATACAATTGTAATTCAGTACATGCATGTACCTGTGCAAGGGTCCAGGTGTTTGTAGGTTTTAGTCAACTTCAATTCCATCTGAATAGATATCCTCATCTTCACTCTCCTCATCTTTGCCTACGTGCTCATCACCACCTGTACCACCCTGGACCTACAATGTACCTAACTGTACATAGGCCTATACTAGTACCCTGGACCTATGTAGGCCTATCCTGGACCTACATGTACATGTACCTACATAGGCCTACCCTGGACCTACATGTACCTACATAGGCCTACCCTGGACCTACTGTTCTCAGAGAAAAACTGCTACATGTACTTGTACCCCAGGCAGTCTAACATCAGATTAGGCTAATCACAGTTTACATAGCACACAATTGTAAGGTCAAGCTAGGTCTATACTAGTACACACTTGTAAGCAACACACACACACACACACACACACACACACACACACACACACACACACACACACACACACACACACACACACACACACACACACATACACACACACACACAAACACACGCACGCACGCACACACACGCACACACAGTACAAACACACACACACTAACAACACACACAGCTCATAGTCTTACTCTGTTCTGGCTTCACAAACAACTTAGTTTTGCATTCAAGCAAAGGGCTCCTAAATTGTAGAAATTTTTTCCATAGTATTTTACAACTGAGGGAGTGCATGGGTGCCATCACGCGAGTTCGTGTCTCAAAATGTCGCTTCGCGCCACGACTAACCTGATGCGTGTGAAACACAAGTATGCTCGAGTCACGCACGGGTATCACTCGTGACGCGCGCACGCGTGTGTCAAGAAGCTACGTCTGGATGGTACTGTATGCGCGATTTATACAAACGATCCCGATCGCATCGGGTAAGATCGCATAGTAACTCAACTGGTAGAAAACCTTTTTGGGCAGCGTTATGAGAGGTCTGGGACCGATTTCATGCCATCAAAAAACTGAAGGAGGGCCACACTACAACTACACAGCATTATCTGTATGGTACTATCCGCACGTGAGTCAATTTTGAGGGCACGAGATGGAGGAAAGTACAGATTCAACATGAAATGCTTCTCCCGGGTATGGAAGCCGATTTTTCTATAGGAAGGCCTAATTTTTAGTACATTTTATAGTTCTTCAATGTACTAGCTATATTATTTTCAAATATAAAAATCGTAAATCGTAAAGGTATTGACACAAATGACCGTGGAATATTGTAATGAGAAACCCTTCTCATTGACTACCTGTACATTTGGGGACAATGTTATGACAATCCTAGGGAAGCCCCAGCTTAAATAGGAAAAATACGGCGACACCACTAAAAATCATAACAAATGTAGTGTACTAACATTTTCAAATTTCAAATTTTGGGGAAAATCTGGCGTCCTTGGTATACAACTAACCCATACATTGGTATGGGAAGGTATACGGGAATATTCGGTGATTTCGCAAACCGCGAGTAAAATATTCTGACTTTTGACCGCTCATTTCTGGATATGGTTTTTTTTTTACAGGCTGCCAGTTACATCAACATGTATTGTGAATCATTTTCAATAAAAATACACTTCCTACTCTGCTTTCATGATGCTAAAGGTAACTCTTAATTGTTCATCAAATGGAGCAGCTGACAGAATGACATGCACCAATGCAGGGTTGCCGAAGGCCAGTCGGCCTGTCAGGCCGGCCTGACAGGCCAGGGGCCTGGCCTGACCTGTCAGGTCAGGGGTCTAGCCTTTCAGGCCGGACCACGCCCACCCTAAGCATCATGCAATATGTTAGGCGGGCTTCTCATTGAAAACTCAATCATCAACTATTATGACGTCAATGGTGCATACAAATCCTTCATTCCTAATTACATTTTTATATTTTGTCAACTGCAATCATATTCAGTATACACAAGTATTACGGAGGATTTGGTGCAACGAAGTACTGAAGTGACTTTACACATTCACCAAATGCACGATTGTAAATCAATAACTGACAAAAAGCAGCAGAATTTCAAATACATTGTATACATGTGTATACACATGTATACAATGTATTTGAATTTCTGCTGCTTTTTGTCAGTTATTAATGATGAATGACTTACAATCGTGCATTTGGTGAATGTGTAAAGTCACTTCAGTACTTCGTTGCACCAAATCCTCCGTAATACTTGTGTATACTGAATATGATTGCAGTTGACAAAATATAAAAATGTAATTAGGAATGAAGGATTTGTATGCACCATTTGACGTCAATAAAAAGTAATAATAGTTGATGATTGAGTTTTCAATGAGAAGCCCGCCTAACATATTGCATGATGCTTAGGGTGGGCGTAAATATAAAAATGTAATTAGGAATGAAGGATTTGTATGCACCATTGACGTCAATAAAAAGTAATAATAGTTGATGATTGAGTTTTCAATGAGAAGCCCGCCTAACATATTGCATGATGCTTTATAGCGACTGAGCAAGAGTGTACATAATATTGGCTTAATGCATTCGAAGTAGCCATGCATTATGCTTTAGCATAATTGATGCTTCCAGCCGTTGGGGAAGTAGATTCCATCGTTGACACTCCTGGATCAACTTGGCTCTTGAAAATAAACGTATTCCCTCAGATCGGGGTTAGTGTAACGTGCAAGTACAAATTAAAGGGCTCCAGACAGTCTAGTCATCAGCTGAGAACTTTGCATGATACTTGCACGTGTATATGTGACGTAGTGTTTTAGTGTATATATTGTGCTGTAATTCTATCCTTGACACAGCCAAAAGTTACCAGTCTGAATCAAACCTGGTGGTGAAATACAGTCTGGTGTGGGAATGAAATACAGTCTGAATCATGGGTGTTTAAATCAACAGCCTGGTTTTTAACTGGTATCACAACCCTGGTTCAGGCTGAGGATATTGCATGGTACCAGTTTGTTTAAAAACTGAAATACAATACGAACCAGCAATGGTGTCAGTCATGGTTCAGTATCTGGCTCGGACTGGCCGTTGTGCAAGGTTCGTATCCGTGGGTCTATATTTTGATATCAGTTCACCTCGATTATCAACCTCAACAAGAGTTGTCCAGAGCACAAATCGCACACTGTAAGATGTGCGTTCGCGCGCGCGCCACACAGACACACACATACGCACATGCAACACACACGCATACAAATATAAATATACATGCACACATTCACCCACACACGCAACATACACCCACACACACACACACACACACACACGCGCAACACATCATGCTAAGCTAATGAGAAAGTGAAGTTGCATTTTATAATGTGGGATACAATGAATCACGAGTTGGTCACGAGACTGTATTGATAATTAAATTCTAGTTAAAAATGGATGCCCATTTCAGAAGAAGCCGAAGGAAGCAACCCTGCACATGGAGGCAAAGCATTTGTTGGAAACCGAAAGGGTAGGTCAAGTATGTGTTTAAGTTTATGAGCACCGGTACGAGTTTGTTTACGGCCCCTATGAATAATAAAATATATAAATACCTTTAAGGAACCCTGAAGCTAATTACATGTAGTAGTGCATGTTCTAGGGTTAGCACGACTATATAGTTATAGTGAGCATGGCATCAGCGCAGACCTGCCAGCATCATAAGTTTAACCTCAAAATGCGTGAGACGCCATATACGGCAATATAAAAAGCGTGAGGTAGGCATGGCTATTAGCGCTGCAACGCGTACTCATGGAACAGATCCTACAGAATACAAGCAATTCTTGTACTGTATGTGGTACTGATGCATGCTGCTCACTTTTTTCCTGTTCAATAAGGACGATTCCGCTGTGAAGTGTGTCAAGAAACATTTACAAGACGCTACAACCTTCCTATAGGTCGACAAGCATAGTAATCCTGATATTTTTGGTGATGAAAGAACACTGGAAAAGTTCCTCACCCAGATGGCATCTATTCGTTCACAACAAACAGCTGAAAAAACTTATGAGATGCAGACATTATATGGCTTGAAAGCAGTGGACAATCCTATGCTGAGTATTGGATTTAACCCTTTCATGTTAGTAAGCTTTTGATAGATTATTCTTTGTTATTCATTCTATTCATGCATGTCATGCACAGTGACATAGCCACCGATGTCTTAATCTCAGTTTTTTCATCTCATTTCAAGTATTATTTTGATCCATACAAGTAGGAATAGGAATAACAATGTTTGGTACTGTTATTGTTGTCATCCTATAGGGGTACACCATTGGAAGTGCTTCATACGATTCTGCTTGGGCTTGCCAAGTACATGTTGAAACAGTTTATGCCACAAATGACCAACAGAATGAAAGAAGAGGCTCTTGCTCGTGTAAACGCATTTCCCCATTCTGGTTTACATTCAAAAATGTTTGGCAATGTGTGTCGTTACTATAATTCCTTTGTGGGACGGGACTTAAAAGGATGGTCTCAAATGTCTGTTTTTATCTCAAGTCCTTACTTGAGCAGTGATGATAGAAAGGTGTTATTGAGTTTTTCAAAGGTAAGCACAAATTTTTAACTCCATGATGATTGATTTATGATGTTTTTTTATTATAGGTGTTTCGAATAGCATATTGCAACTATTTCTCTCCACATCTCTACCATGAGTGGAAATCTATTTGTGAGAACTTTGTCATCAATGTCAAGCACACAATGCCTGAGTTACTGAATAAACCGAAGGTCCACCTAATACTCCATCTAGTGGATTGTATGGTTAACTTGGGACCTTGTTCGGCATTTTCCGCAGAGAGGTGTGTATGTTTCTTTTATTCTTTCCTAAGTAGTTATTAATATGTTTCTCATTCTGTAGGTGTGAATCCTTCAATGCTACTGTTAGAGCACAGAATATTTTTAGTAATTGCCTTGCTCCCTCTCGGGATATTTGCAATCATTTTGCTGTGCAGCAGCATCTACGTTATACGTGTGCTTGTGATGGAGATGATAACATCCAGTAAGCGTTACTCAGTTTAATGAACACTTATCATTGATGATGATTTAGGTGTGGTGGTGGCTTAAAGACATTGTATTCATCTCCTATGGTGCAACATTATGTTACGATGAGAGAACTCCATGGCGACAGGAGCATGTATCAGCCTGGAGCACTGAGGAAAGTGAATTGCAGTTAAACTAGTCAGTGTTTTTTGATGTGCACATTCTATGCTATAGCGCCTTGCAACATGTTGTTCTCAATACTATTGGCCTTTCCTGTGCTACCATTGAGGATCTGCATCGTCATGATAGCTCAACTACAATAGAACGTTTCCACTGTATGGAGGACAGCCTTGTTGCAGTGTTCAAAGGGATTATTGCAGCAGAGGGTCGATTGGTTCATGCTGGAGACTTTGTTGAACTGCTCTGTTCAGAGGTAAAATAGTATGTTTTGTCATCGTCATCTCAGTAACTTCATGTTCTTCATCTTTTGTAGACAAAGTAAGCCCTGTTTTTGACTTCCTGTCAGTTGGAAACGGGTGAATCATTCTGCGTACTTCAGGGATGTGATGAATTTGTTGTGAATAGTGAACCAGTGCTGAATGAGTATGAGTGCCCACTACTTGCCAAAAGCATATTCTCAGCAGACTGCAGCCAGATCAAGCAAGCCGTTTCTATAGTCCATGAATGCAGTGACAGTTGTACTTTTGATTGGGGGTCCAGAGAAGCATCAGGAGAGAAGGCGTTGGTGAATACCCATAACTGGACGAATATGCTTTGTTGTTTAAATGTGTATTGCGTGTGATTATGGAATGTATTAGAATCATTCATTCGTTTATTTAACATTAGCGATCACGAGACAAAACCACGCATCCCCCCCGTGTATCACCGGAACTATGTTTGACTTGGTGCTGGTACCACCCACGATTCAGGCTGTTACCAGTTTTGCATTATCGTGGCAGTACAGGTAAGAATCGGAAATTACTCCACCAGATCTGAAACGGATATTTTTCCCAACCTTTTTAGTATATGATAACAGTCTGATTCAAATCAGGTAACAGGTTTGGAACGGTTTTTGAACTTTTGGTCGTGGAGTGTTATCTGCCAACGTGATTTACTGCATATTGGTGAACCTCACGTCTCCTTAGCGCGGGCGCTACACTGGTGTCAGGAGTGGAATCTACTGAACCATGTCACTGCAGGAGGCAGGAACCTCAGCGAGCGCTGAACGGCTGGTGAACGCGAGCGCTGAACGGATGGTGAGGATGAGCCTTCGGCCACCTGCACGTTTTGCTGTGGGAACGGACTTCACATTGTGGCGCTCTCGTTTTGAGCTGTATGTGAAGCAGGTGAAGTTAGCTGAAGACCAATGGGTGAGTGAGCTTTTGCCCCTGCTAGAAGACGAACCGTTCCGTATAGTGTCACAACAAGGTCTTGTTGCGTGTACTGATTACAAGGTCGTAATAAAGTGTTTGGAAGATTTTTATGCCCCAGTAGGAAACGAGCTCGAATGGCAACGCAGGTTCCAGGGTAGGACTCAGAAGCCTCAGGAACAGCTACTGGAATTTGTTGGTGCTTTACGTGTCCTGGCAGACAGAGCTTATCCGAAATGGTCAGCCGAACAGCGGAAGGAGTTGCTCCGAAATCAGTTTGTGCAAGGTGTCCGCTCGTCGTCGGTTCAGTTAAAACTGATGAAAGAGATGCCCGCAACCCTAGAAGACGCATTAACGATGGCGAATCAAATCCAGACAGTTGAAGAAGCACAAAAGAGATTGCAGAAGGATAGAAGCCAAATGGAAACCTGCGAGCTCGGCGATTCTACGAGCAATGTGATATCTGGTGGGGAAACGAATTCTCTGGATGAGAGACGCCTACCAGAACAGTTGAAGCGGACCGAAGCCGTTGTTCAACAGCTAGCAAAGCAGGTTCAACAGCTACTGTCTGAACAGTCAACAGGTAAGCAGCGTGTCTCACAGGCAGGAACATGGGGTGATAGGAGGCAAAGGGGGCCTCAGCAAGGTCTCGTTTGTTGGGCTTGTGGAAAGCAAGGCCATATCAAAAGAAATTGTCTTTCACGAAAAGGCACCCAGAAGAAGACTCTGTCTGAGACAGCTGCCGTGAGTTCTTCATTATTTGTGTTTGGGTATATAGCAGGTCGCCGCACCAAGATGTTGGTGGACACAGGGTCAGCTGTAACTATTGTCAAGGAAAATGTGTGGGAGGAAGCAGGGTGTGACTCCCTGGAATCACCAGTACGCAAATTGGTTACAGCAAATGGACAGGAAATGGAGCTGGTTGGACAAGGTGAGGTGGAAATGAAAATCGGCGATCTGACAATAAGGCATGTTGTCTTGGTTACTAAAACTTTAACTCACGATTGCCTCTTGGGAGCTGATTTTCTTACAGCTCACGGTTGTGTAGTTGATCTGCAGTGCAATGTGGTGCTTATTGCAGGGAAAGCTGTGCCACTTGCATGTAAGTCTAATGCAGATGAGAACAGGGTGTGTCATGTAACTGTGGCCGACACAGTACAAGTTCCAGCAAGCTGTGAGTTACACATTAGTTCTAGAGTTGCCACAAACCCTAGGGAAGTATTGAGTGGTGACGTTCTATTTGAACCAAGAAAAGACTTCATGGAAAGTCATGGGCTAGCAGTAGCCCATGCTGTTATGCAAACAAGAAATGATCTTATTGTTGTACAGGTTCTGAATCCTCACCGGATGCCAGTGGTGTTGAGAAAAGGTGAAAAGATAGGATGCTTAAAGCCACTTCAAGATGTATGCGGCATAGAGCTGATTGATGAGAAAGGACAAAAGAATTCTCAGCGCAGGCAGGCCCTCGAGGATGCCATTGATCAACTAGTCTCTGCTGCTAAGAACATTTCTGACTCAGACAAACGGAAACTGAGGGACCTGTTGTCACAATTTGGTGATGTCATCTCTACCGGAGATAGGGATCTGGGAAAAACCAGCATGGTATTCCATACAATTGACACAGGGGATTCGGTGCCTGTACGCCAGGCAGCTAGAAGACTTCCATACTCTCAACGTAATGAGGTACGTGAACTATTGGAAGATATGTTGGGTAGAGAAATTATAGAGCCCAGTAAAAGTGCATGGTCTTCTCCAGTTGTCTTGGTTAAGAAAAAGGATGGGTCAACACGGTTTTGTGTAGATTTTCGGAAGCTCAATGGGGTCACTAGGAAGGATGCCCAGCCATTGCCTAGAATTGATGATACATTAGACACACTTGGGCAAACATGCTTATTTTCAACTCTAGATTTGGCTAGTGGATACTGGCAGGTTCAGGTAGACCCAAAGGACCAAGAAAAAACTGCTTTTGTCACCCCCTTTGGTTTATATCAATTTAGGGTGATGCCTTTTGGGCTCAGCAATGCCCCTGCAACATTTCAACGACTCATGGAGCATGTTTTATCAGGTCTCCATTGGTCCATTTGCTTAGTCTATCTAGACGACATAATAGTTTTTGGGAAATCTGTGGAGGAGCATCTAGATCAGCTAAGAGAAGTACTAACCCGTTTGCAAAATGCCGGGTTAAAAATTAAGCCATCAAAGTGTCACCTGATGCAGACAAGAGTTCGGTATCTGGGTCACATAGTTTCTAGCAAAGGGATAGAAACTGACCCTGAGAAGGTTCGCTGTGTATCAGATTGGCCTACCCCAACCGATCAAAGATCCCTGAAGCAGTTCATGGGCTTAGCCTCATATTACAGACGTTTTGTCCAGGGTTTTGCACAGGTTGCAGCACCATTGAATGCACTTACAGAGAAAACAAAAACTTGGGAGTGGACAGCTGAGTGCAATGGTGCATTTTTGGAACTTAAAAAGCGATTGGTCTCAGCCCCCATTCTTGTCATGCCATGTTTCAACCACAAGTTTATTTTAGACACAGATGCTAGTGGTGAGGGACTTGGAGCTGTGCTGTCGCAGTCAGTCGATGGGCAGGAAAGAGTGGTTGCTTATGCCAGCAAGACCCTTTCAAAGACAGAGCGTAGGTACTGTGCCACTAGACGTGAGCTGTTGGCGGTGGTGTGGGCAACACAACACTTCCGACCATACCTGTATGGATGCGATTTCCTCTTACGAAGTGATCATAGTGCCTTGCAATGGTTACACAGTTTTAAGGAGCCGGAAGGGCAAGTTGCGAGGTGGCTTGAACGGTTAGCTGAGTATAATTACAGGGTAGAGCATAGGCCAGGGAGACAGCATTCAAATGCAGATTCATTGTCTCGGTTGCCGTGTAAGCAATGTGGGTTAGCTATTGTGAATGAAAGCAGTTGTGCAGTGCTCACTCAAGATACCTCAGCTGGAATTATACCGGTGTGGACGCAGGAGGAAATCAAGAACTTCCAAAGAAAGGATGATAACCTCTTGCAGGTCATAAGGTGGGTTGAAACTGATTTTCCATCTTCTTCCCCCAAATCACACAGCTTGCAGACCTTGTGGGCACAGAGAGATTACCTACTCCTCCAGGACGAGGTTCTGTATCGCCAATGGGAGGATGTTCCAGGTGGTGGAGCACATAAGAAGCTGCAGCTTGTCCTACCAGCATCGTTGGTACCCCAGGTTCTGGCTGGACTGCATGACTCACCTGTTGGTGGTCACCTGGGCGCAAAGAAAACATTGGATAAGGTTCGAACTCGCTTTTATTGGCCTAATCAGAGGAATGATGTTCAGTTGTGGTGTGCTAGTTGTGCAAAGTGTTGTTCTAGAAAAACGCCATTGGTGGTCAGAGCACCATTGCAGTTAGATAACTCAGTGTCCAGACCATTGCAGCGGGTAGCCATGGACATTTTGGGACCACTTCCAGAGACAGCTAGAGGTAACAGGTATATCCTAGTGATAGGAGACTATTTTACAAGGTGGAAAGAGGCGTACCCAATGAAAGATATGAATGCTTTGACAGTGGCCCAAATATTTGTACATGAATTCATTTGTCATATGGGAATACCTGATGTAATTCATACTGACCAGGGTAGGAATTTTGAAAGTGCTGTTGTGAAAGGAATTTGCAGTTTATTGGGAATAAAGAAAACAAGGACAACACCCTACCATTCACAATCAGATGGCATGATTGAACGTTTTAATAGAACGTTATTGAGCATGCTAAGTATTGCTGTGGAGCACGATGAGCATGGCTGGGATTTGCAATTGCCTCTTTTGATGTTTGCGTACAGAACCAGTACTCATGAAACCACAGGAGCCACTCCATTTGAATTGATGTATGGTCGTGAAGCACAGTTACCTGAAGATCTTATGTTCCATATTCCAGCAACAGTTGACACGAGCACATCCCCTGGCGAGTATTTAAGTCACCTAAAGACACGATTGGAAGCTGCCTACAAGCTGGTGGCACATGCCAATAAACAGCAAATGCGTCAAGGGGAGAATTACAATCGAACTGTAAAGGGTAAACCTTTTCAAGTGGGTGATTTGGTATTGTTGCATTGCCCCCATGTTCCAAAAGGTATGTCACGTAAGATGCACAAACCATGGAAAGGTCCATTTAAGGTCAAAACTGTGTTAGGGCCTGTAACTTATCGTATTGTAAATTGTGAGCATCCTCGCAAAAGATTGGTGGTGCATAATAATCGTCTGAAGCCTTTTATTGCTAGGGAGAGCACAGATGGAGAAATGAATCAAGAGATTTCAGATCGTGAGACCACGGAACAGCAACAAGACAACTTGACACCGAGGCCTGAGATGACTGAGGAGGAAGAGGACTGGGAACTACCACTTCAGCCAAATGCCCCGGCTGAACCAGAAGTACATCACCAGGAGCCACCAGTGAATCTGGAGCTACCACCCGAATTGCAGCAAAACATTCAACCTCCTGGTATCCCTCCTGCAGAAGAACTGAGGAGATCTGGAAGGATCAGACGTCCACCCTCAAGATATGGAGATCCAGTATCACTTCCAGATTGTTTTGAGTGTGAGGACACACTAAAAATATAGGGGGGAGAAATGTAACGTGCAAGTACAAAGGGCTCCAGACAGTCTAGTCATCAGCTGAGAACTTTGCATGATACTTGCACGTGTATATGTGACGTAGTGTTTTAGTGTATATATTGTGCTGTAATTCTATCCTTGAGTGTTACACAGCCAAAAGTTACCAGTCTGAATCAAACCTGGTGGTGAAATACAGTCTGGTGTGGGAATGAAATACAGTCTGAATCATGGGTGTTTAAATCAACAGCCTGGTTGTTAACTGGTATCACAACCCTGGTTCAGGCTGAGGATATTGCATGGTACCAGTTCGTTTCAAAGCTAAAATACAATACGAACCAGCATTGGTGTCAGTCATGGTTCAGTATCTCGCTCGGACTGACCGTTGTGCAAGGTTCGTATCCGTGGGTCTATATTTTGATATCAGTTCACCTCAATTATCAATCCTCGACAAGAGTTGTCCATGCAGAGCACAAATTGCACATGTGCGTTCGCGCGCGCGCCACACAGACACACACATACGCACCCCAGCAAAAAATCCGTACACGACCAATGCAAGATCGTTTCATGAAATTTCCATCGTATTACGATGGTAGCAAAGAAGTAGCACGGTGCGCCGTCAAATTGATAATATAAGATCGTACAATATCTGAAAATTATGGATAATAATAAAAACACATACTTATGCATGCATACGTACGATGCATCTATTGGATTAATATGTGCACATCGTTCTTGATCGATCATGCGCATGCACGTATATAGTTTCTCTGATAAGCACTCATCGTGTACGTTCTACAAATTTACAGCCAAGTACGAAAATTACAGATTGAGTATGAAAAGGATCATTCGTGGCATAAAAAAGTTGAACGTAGATAAACGTAGATTAACAAAGATCGTGCCGTTTCGATGTCATTCGTTAATTGAAAAAAAAATAGTACGAAATAGTACGCTTTAGTACGATTTGTAACGACCAATACGCACGTGCAAGGTGTTATGAAAAAAATTGCTACTTCCAGGAATCGAACTCCTCACATTGCAGTCGCAAGTCCCACAACATTGCCACATCCCAACTGGACAACAACATATTTCAACACTACTTTTTCTGCTTTTGTTTTATAGGAGGCACCCGGCAGTTTTCTCATTGGTGCCGTTTCTAGAGTGCTCTGCTCGCATGACGCTATTGGTACAGCAACCTCGAGCACAGTTGCGATGTCCCTACACCGAGACCATTCGACATTTCGTGTCAGCATTATTCATGTGCAGAGTCACACCACATCCAATGGAAGTTTGCATTTTGTGATTTGATAGGGTGGGCATTGCTTTGGCAGGGTCAGACTGACCATTATGTCATGCGCAACATAAAATGAACATTGATGACAACATCGGGGCCTTCAGAACTATATTATTTAAAAAGTAGTTTAACAAAGATCGTGCCGTTTCGGTGTCATTCTTTCATAGAAAAAAATAGTACGAAATAGTACGATTTAGTACGATTTGTAACGACCAATACGCACGTGCAAGGTGTTATGAAAAAAATTGCTACTTCCAGGAATCGAACTCCTTACATTGCAGTCGCAAGTCCCACAACATTGCCACATCCCAACTGGACAACAACATATTTCAACACTACTTTTTCTGCTTTTGTTTTATTGGAGGCACCCGGCAGTTTTCTCATTGGTGCCGTTTCTAGAGTGCTCTGCTCGCATGACGCTATTGGTACAGCAACCTCGAGCACAGTTGCGATGTCCCTACACCGAGACCATTCGACATTTCGTGTCAGCATTATTCATGTGCAGAGTCACACCACATCCAATGGAAGGTTGCATTTTGTGATTTGATAGGGTGGGCATTGCTTTGGCAGGGTCAGACTGACCATTATGTCATGCGCAACATAAAATGAACATTGATGACAACATCGGGGCCTTCAGAACTATATTATTTAAAAAGTAGTTTAACAAAGATCGTGCCGTTTCGGTGTCATTCTTTCATAGAAAAAAATAGTACGAAATAGTACGATTTAGTACGATTTGTAACGACTATACGCACGTGCAAGGTGTTATGAAAAAAATGCTACTTCCAGGAATCGAACTCCTTACATTGCAGTCGCAAGTCCCACAACATTGCCACATCCCAACTGGACAACAACATATTTCAACACTACTTTTTCTGCTTTTGTTTTATTGGAGGCACCCGGCAGTTTTCTCATTGGTGCCGTTTCTAGAGTGCTCTGCTCGCATGACGCTATTGGTACAGCAACCTCGAGCACAGTTGCGATGTCCCTACACCGAGACCATTCGACATTTCGTGTCAGCATTATTCATGTGCAGAGTCACACCACATCCAATGGAAGGTTGCATTTTGTGATTTGATAGGGTGGGCATTGCTTTGGCAGGGTCAGACTGACCATTATGTCATGCGCAACATAAAATGAACATTGATGACAACATCGGGGCCTTCAGAACTATATTATTTAAAAAGTAGTTTATCAAACATCGTGCCGTTTCGGTGTCATTCTTTCATAGAAAAAAAAATAGTACGAAATAGTACGATTTAGTACGATTTGTAACGACCAATACGCACGTGCAAGGTGTTATGAAAAAAATTGCTACTTCCAGGAATCGAACTCCTTACATTGCAGTCGCGAGTCCCACAACATTGCCACATCCCAACTGGACAATAACATACTTCAACACTACTTTTTCTGGTCTTATTATGGAGGCACCCTCAGTTAATTCTCATTGCTCAACTTCCATTAACGATTGATCTCAGAACTGTTCTCCCTACACCACTACATGTCTGCATTATAATTGGGACACAGAAGGTTTCCTTCCATGTTGATTTTAGCAACGGTTATGTCAATGGCACGCATGCTATGGTCAGTCTGGCCGTGCTAATGCACTGGCCATCATGAGCAGACTATTGTGGTC
Organism: Ephydatia muelleri; assembly: GCA_013339895.1. Classification (NCBI taxonomy): domain Eukaryota; kingdom Metazoa; phylum Porifera; class Demospongiae; order Spongillida; family Spongillidae; genus Ephydatia; species Ephydatia muelleri. The sequence goes on from JABACO010000001.1 coordinate 2,188,067, forward strand.
TTTGTAGCATTGTGTGTAATCACAAAAACATCACAACAGGTGATAAATATATAACATGATAAATTACAATCGTTGTGTTCCAGCATTCATTTATTTATTGTTATAATACGATGGTGGCCGTTCCAATATTGTAATGAAGAAATGAAAGGAAATATACAGTAGCAGTGATGAGAGACAGGTCCCTGAGGTTGAATATGCAGTCAAACTTTGAGGGGGCATGATCGTACAACTCCATGGTAGCCTTGCTTGGATAAATCCTGAACATCTGCATACAGAATGGAATAACATATACATAAGCATGTACAGACAGTGCACAGGTTATTTACATGTACATCATGGCAATTAACAGAGATTACATGTATATGTATGTGATGAAATAAACATTCTTAAAAACAATTGTCACAGACATGATTTAAGCTTTTAAGAACCAACAATCAATCACTCATCTCACAACCTCTATCAGAGTATTCTCTGGTTACCAGTACACTGATTAACATGCTATATCATACATGTATGCTCCCCTTCTCTAGCAGGAGCTTGAACAAAGCAATGGGCTGTTGTGTACCCTAGATATCCACTGGAGGCTATTGTGTCTTTTCCACACTGGTTTCCAGGCTCCTCTGCACATCCATGGAGGGATGGCTGGTGAGACGTTCATGGTGGGCAGTAACTGGAAGAGAGCAAAGGTTAATCATGACACTGACTACATGCAATACTGATGAAACAGTGAGACTGTTCATATTTATACATACATCTGTACCGTGCAGCATGTGTGTGTTGTATACAGTACATTGTGTATGTGTGCACACAGTGCATATATGTGTATGTGCATGTGTACATGTATGTGTACATGTATGTGTATGTACATATATGCAAATTAACATACACCATACATGTAACACCAGCTCACTGTCGAACTGTAGTTTTGTATCTTTTCAGTTTTGGATGTTCCTGTCTCCCCCCACAGGAACCACAAGCCTCCTGATGTCCAGCATCTGTGTTCCTTACAGTGTTCATAATGGGCAACTAAACCTTCTTCCCCCGCTGGTGGTCATACTATCTGACCACGGCACCCACTTGGGCTGCAAAGCTATACTGTACAGTACTGGTAGTGGGAGGGGATCTCCCAAGGTTCAGCAGGCCTGGCAACTGAGCTTGTTGCTTCACATAGGTGTCAATCATTCCTCCACAAGAGCTGCCCGAGAAACCCGTGGAGAGCCACCACAAAGTAAGACTCCAGAGTGGCGTCATTTGGCCAATGTGAATAGCAAGCAATGCTTTGAGCACGTAGCACAGCTGGGAGAATATTTTAAAATCAACAACAATGTAATCAAACAATAGCATTATAAAATCTATGTGACTACATGTACAAATTACATTTTAAAACCCTAAACTAATTTCCATAATCTTTGCATGAGTTGTACATTTAAGTAATCACCACTTACTACATGCACATTCAGGTTGGTCTGGGTATGATAACCACAATGCACTCCAGAATCTGCTCAATGTCTTCTTCCTAGGACAACACGTTCGCCCACTCACTTGTATCCCAACTTCTTTGGATCCACAAACACCATCCTGCACAGTGATACACTATACCACACCCTAATCCTTTCCAATTCAATCCACCATCATGGAGGTGTACCACTTTAGCATCGTCTGCACTATCTTGCCGACCTACAAGAGGAATACCCCAGCTTGTCACTGGGTGGTACATGTATGCACATCTCACAAAGCCAGCTTACCCGGTGAGGTAGCTGGATGTGCTTGCCATCAGAGGGCACACCCTCCATTGCATCATTGAACTTGGGATAGTGCACTCTGGGACAATCCAGCCCGGGAAAGAAGTCCCCAATCAGCCCCAGAAAGACCTCAAAGACAAACTTGGGAAAATTCATGTCACGCAACGGCCTCATCAACACCACGTCCTAATGTCACAGGCAAGCTACCAGTCAGATTGGGAGGTGGAATCCTATATGCATACCTTGTTCTGGCCTGGGGGCCCTTGTTTCAGCTCACAAGCCATCACCAGCACAGCCTTGAATGTACATGTACAGTACATGTACATGGTGCATGTACAATGCACAACAGATTACTTCAAATATATTGTGGTTGACAAGGAGAGCAGTGTTGATCTGAATTGATATCATAGAGAGAGCAGATAATGAACTCATCAAGCAACTCCAAGCTCACACTGCATGAGTACATGTATATCTTACCTACAGCCTAAAATTGACAAGAAAAAAAATGTTATTGCATAGACTACATGCATGTGGACAATCCACCACCTCTCCCAAATAACCTATTGTCTTTCATACCTTGTAGTCCATGCTCTCTCCACCATTGGTGATCCCCCACAGCAGGCCCAAAGCCTCGAATAGGTGCTTCATCTTTCCAATACCAGCAGGGCAGAGCTCGACTGAGAGTGAGGTAGATCCTGTCTGTCAGCGGCGGAATGACCAGCCTCCCGTTCAGCTCCATGTAATCCAAGGTCCCAGTGCACTGATGGATTATTGGCATGTCCGGCTCAGGTTCCTGATACAACCTGACCAACTGGCTCTTGCATGATATCCATTACGCTAATGATGACAATCAGTGAAGGAAAATACAAAACACAACAACTCATTGATGTACAGTATGCAAACACACAAACTGCACACCACGCCATTGTAGACACTGGACACGTATTTCATCCTGTCTCTCACGATCTCTATTGTGCACTTCAATAATCAAATCTCTTTCTGTCATTTACTGAGTTGGCATGGGACCTGTTGGATAGAGGATCACTCAATACCAAAAGACCAGTAGGCACAGCCATTAACTGATCCTTTTTCTTGAACATCAAGGTCACCTATCTGGAGCGTGCAGCTTCTTGGAGTAGGTGTAGAATCCCTTTCTCACTTTCCTCAACACATTTTCCACTTCCCAGGTTGACCACACCTGGTTAGCTGTCAGGCTGCTGGAATCACCATGCCCTCTGGTAGTCATACATCCAGACCACCCTGATGAGGGACAAAGGTGGTTAAAGTCACCAAGTGACACAATTGTTAGTTACGTCATTAGGTACTGTACATGTGACTCCTAGGAGGTTTCAGTACTGGTACACAGATGAGCTGATTGGTCCTCCTAATTATAATCTCCTGCAGCACTGAGGTCATCCAATTCTCCACCTTCCAGTCCAGTGCCGAACACCATATTCCTGTCACTTGAAATCATCGCACTGGCCACTTGTTCTAGGGATGGTCCAGTTGTAGATGCACTGGAAAATTAACAAAGCAGACGTTCACTAAATGTTTAGCCCTCAAAATTTAGTGCATGTATGTCTAGGTGCAAGAAATGATGGCCGTATCAATGTACATACAGGTGCATTTGGTTTCCTTTAAGTTACCTCATTCTCCTGCCTTTTAAGATGGGATGAAGGACCAGCTGATGGAAGCTGACAGCAGTCAGGAGGTGTGGACCATTGCTGGATGATGTCTATCTGTAGTTACCTACATGTATGTGCCACTTCAGGGGCGGTCAACCAGCTGTCCAGTGTTAGATGCTTTCTTCAGCTGCATGAGGGAGTGTAAGGACACACAGGAATCACCTGAGTTTGATTATGTATGTATGTGTGTGTGTGTGTGTGTGTATGTGTGTATGTGTGTGTGTGGTTATTACAGGTTATGTTGATCTGTGTGTGCCATCCTTCTGGCTGGTGTGATGTGCAATGGACAAAAAGCTATACAGTGTACCTTGATCATATTTTCCTGCACACAGGTACGGTACATTCTATTGGCTGCCCCTTATCGACAGGAGTTCATCTTCTCTGCATACTCAGTTCCTTGTACTTCCCCACAATGTCTGGTATGGTTTAAGTTGTGGAGCTCCATGGCAAAACAGGTTCTCAAGAGCAATGTCTCTGGGTTCATATCAAAGTTCTTGACAGTCATTTCCATCAGCCTGCTTGCCTGCCAGTGTCTGGATGTAAAAGTACAAGTACCATGCCACCTACATCTTACACAGACTGGATCTCTAGGTGTGTGTGTGATCCATGAATGCACTATCGTCCTTTTAGTAGGTATCACACAGCCCAAACTCTTTTGTACGTCTAAAGTTCACATTAGGTGTGCTATTCCTATTGAGGTCCAATAAGATGTACACTAGCACAATATACAATGTACCTCTCTCCAAGTGCACTGTTCTTGAGGACAGAAAACAGGGGAACGTATTTCCATTCTCTCCACCGGGACACACCACACAGAAAGAGCCTTCACCTCCTTGGGAAAACTTCCTCAGCCTCTTTGCAAATTTGTTGATGCACATCTGTGAGCTATTGGATGTTAAGGTTGGCCCTGAGTATAGAGTACAGAGTTACTAAAACGAGCACACTCTAAACTAACCAGGCTGCATGCACCTCACTCTCTGCTTCATGCTGCTTGCACACCATGGCCCGCAGTGCATAATTTATGCACACCACACATGAGCTCCTGCAAGTTAAATAATCATGTACTGTACAATAAGATGCTACGTACAGAGCCATGTATATTGCAGTGCCAAGTGCCATGAGTGTGTGGCTTACAAAGTGTTTGGATTCTATAAAGACATGCAATCAATTAAAGTAGGATAACCATACCTACCACTTTTCCTTGAAATACAGAATTGTGTGAAAGTGAACTTGGTCCTATTGGAAGAAATTCTACGTTTGTCACGGAAGGATGCCACTGCATGGAATGGTTGAAAAATGTTGCAATGCAGAAGGCTTTGCCCAGATGCCCAGAGTACATATGTATACAGTGTACAGACAGAAAGTCAGGTCAATGCATGCACACGAAAATTTGTCATTAAGTGTATCTTGTTACAAATACTTGTCAGATGAAGTTGAAAAAACAGGACAATTCAAATAAGGGTTAGGAATATGACCATGTGATATCTCTTCAGTATTGAATTGAGTCCTTCTTGACTTCATATGAAAATTCCTTTTCCTCCAGGAGTGCTACATTGTCAGGCATGTGGAATCCTCGATTCTCTAGATAGTATGATCTCAATAAGCTCTGATGTCAGATTCCCCACACACTCACAGTTGGGTGACAAAGGGACAGATTCTGCAAGAGACAGGTCCTATGCATTTTCTAATGCCTAGATATAACAGATTCTATGCCATCCTGGCACTCAAGTTCACCTCCTGGCCATCATGTTGACTCCCAACGTCCTGACATAACCATTTTTCACATCTTTATACATTGGTGATGTCAGTTATATTCTTATCTCGTCTTCTCCTGAACAATATATAGTTCATAGCAGTTATAATTGAATCGCATTGTTTTTTCAAAGTCATTGTCTAGACTCTATATTTGTTCAATGATGTTCAAACACATTCACTAGAGGAACTATTATATCACAATCTGAGTCGTTCATGGGTATATGAATGCATTTACTCAACAGTGAGTTAACATGTACTACTACCACATTTTGCAGCTGCAGCTTATCCACCAAGTTAAAGAAACGATGTGTAATGGAATCTGCCAAGTGTAGATTGATTAATTCATCACTAGTTGATGTATCATATAGAACACCTTGTTTATTTGTAAATAATACCCAAAAGCATATGTGTTATCTTGTACTTGACAAAAACACTGAACCGAAATGAATGTGTCTCCTGGTTCAATCTCACAAATTGACCCATTCTTCACTGCTTTGTGTTTGTAAGAATGTATTACATCATAGAGTCTTTTTAACCCCTTAAATTTTACAACTGGTCCAGTAACCTGAATCCCTATCTTTTCAAATGCTTTTATTTCATCTGGCAATAGGACCGTCTGCTTACATTTCCCCACAATTATGTCTGAATTTGGTAAAGGAGTGAAGCTATCATGCAAATAGTCAAGTTTCATAAATCTACAAATCTGTGGTAAAACATTTCGTGTGCCATGAATTTTACGTTTAAGATTACTGTGATAGCTTTCATGCCCAAACATAGAAAATCCCCACAACGGTCCCCATTGTGCAACACATTGAGGTAAGTGAATTAATGCATGCATATTAGCCGAGCATGCATGCTGAGAGTATAAAGTAGGCACCAATTCATAAAATGCATTGAGGGCTTTTTTGGAAAACTTTAGATCCTCTACTGTGATGACATCATTTAATAGCACATGCATTGAACATACTAATAAGGCATAGTGGTGAACATAATCACCCGGTAAAATTGTCACCAAAATTGGTAGTGAATAATATAGCAACCAAGCCCTATATTCGGAAGCTTTCCAATGTGCTCTTTCAAAAAGGGAGCGAGCATGTATTCGAAAGTTATCTGGTGGCTTTAAGTTTAATAAATATTCATTCACAATCTTTGCCTTTGATGGACCAATGTAATAATCATAAGAACTGTTCGACGAATCTAACCACATATCAAGCAACTGTTTTACTACGCCTAACAGTACGCAATGCATGTAATCTATTACCACATGTATAACAATATCTATGTGTTCACTTAAAACTGATGGTCCTTTAACTCCATATATGGAAACACCCTTCACCAGTGCTTTAGCTGCATACAGTATCATCATTGCCATAGTTCGCTTAGTATGTGGCTCAGTGGGTAAGTATAAATGTCTATTATTTATATGTTCACCTTTATCTAAACACTTTAAGCATCCGTAATACCCATTAAACTGTTTCATATTCACTGCCATAGCTCTGGCTGGCAGGTCAAATACACATAGCAACAACTTTGATTTCATTGTTTTCCTACCATCAGTTGTTTCAATAGTTGTACCAATTGTATGAAGTAAATTTAGTTTACTTAATGTAGGCTTCAATAGTATATTTGTATCAGGCTTACTTGGTCCATACCATACACTAGCTAATATTATGTATTTACGATTAAATCTGATATGAGGTGGCAAATTCACAATGGCTAGCTCGACAGGCCAGAAACCATTACCTGAAAATAAGTGATATTATTTGTGCAATCAAATAATAAAAATATAACTTACAAGAAGATTTAAAAACCGGAACTCCATCAGTACAAAGCATAACCCCTGCATTTTCTGGAACATCAAAAAAAGAATCTAAACGCATAACATCACCATTGCACATATCTGTAATTTTATCAAAACTATCACTTCGCTTGCAATGTTGTAGCTTCAAAATTTCCCACATCCCTACAACATATATAAGACATTAATGATTTTTTTGCACTACATAGTCACAAACGCACCTTCATACATCCTCTTCATTTGATCTTGAAAGGGAAATAGCATGTGCCAACATATTCCTCTATGCTGCTTATTATCACACAAATCTGTCACCTCTTTATAACATACACCACAATACTTCACTACATCAACATTCAAACTATATGCTTTTTTTAACTTATAAATTGAGGAGGGTAATGCATCTTTAGGATTGTGTTCACCCAATAACTTAATTAGTTCATCTCCTGCACTATCTGTGAGATTGTGCTTCTTCATAAAATTGGCTAAATTCTTCCATGAATTATTGACATGTTCTGATGATGAACTTGGACAAACTTCTTTATCAGTTACACCACCACCATCATCACCACCATCATCATCACCATCACCACCATCTCCATCCCCACCACCCTCATTATCATCTTCATCATCGTCGTCATCAACATCATTGTCATCATCATCATCATCACCGTCATCTCCACCACCATCTCCATACCCACCACCCTCATTACCATCATCATCATCGTCGTCATCATCATCATCCTCACAATCAACAACACCATCACCACCATCATCCACAATAGGCAGTTCATGATTTTCACTTGCATGATTAGTACTTCTCATAGGCACATCTGAATGTTCATAACGTAGGATACCATTTGCTGTACTTGCGATGCTTTTGGCTTCATTACTGATTTCCACACGTGAACTCTTCACATCTCGTGAACAACAAGCAAACATTTCTGTATATGATAAAGAAAAATTTTGGGTTAAAGGCTGACATTCTAATTAAAGTGCATACATCGTAAGTATTCTGGAGCCCCTGTAGCTATGGTCTAGGTCTCCAAATGACTCCCTGTTTCATTTTTGTTTGTATTATTCTTTATTATGGAGAGGGGGCGGGCCTACTTATCGTGCATCGATCGTAACTCACCGTCATACACGCCTTTCCTCTTCCAATCGTTAATAGTTGATAAAGGAACGTTTTTAGTTGAATCTCTAAGATACTCTCGGTATCTCTTAGGACGCTTTGTTTCCATATAACTTTGAGTGCGCGCAATATACAATAGAACTGTCACGTGCAAAAGGGTGTCAAATTTAAATTAAAGAGCATATTCTCCGATCGCCTGAGACAGACTCCAAGGACCGCACTGGCTCGCACATCGTCAGCAGCCACATGAAGGAGCTCATCTCTGTTAGAAGAGGTATGGGGGCTGGCGATCTATTTTAGTGTACGATATACATACATTTTTCGCTGCAATAATGACAAGAAGACTATTATATAGTACGTCTTGTTGTCATTATACTCTAAACTTTTGCTATAGCAATGAAGCTGGGGCTGTACTGCAGATTCCTGCCCCCTCATGAAATGCATGCGTGACAGTGCATACACGATATATGTATTTACATCGTTACTATACATGTCATGTGCATATGTACAGTTATGTGTGCGTGCACATGTAGGTGTGTGGTAGTGTGGTATGGTTCATCACTCTACCACTCCTCATACAGTTTATAAGGCGAACTGGTCTGAATCTGAAACGGAACTGCAGCAGCAGGTGAGAGCAGTCTAAAAAGGATCTCAGGGTGTCTTTTGAACTGTGTGTATAGTTTGATAGGTCTTCCTAGACATGCTGAAGGCAGAAGAGTTCATTATCTGATGCAATGGAGATGGCCACTTTGGGCAAGGAGATGGCTGAAGAGAAGGAATGGTCATGCTATGAACACAACTGTCTCTTCTCCTCTTCCCACTCACATCCTTTTTATTCCCTCATTCCACACCCTATGCAGTCAGAGAATGATGCCCTAAAGGAGAAGGTTGAGGAGCTAACCATTGACCTGGAGTGATCAAAAATGAGGGAAGGAGGGTGCGACCTGTACCCTCCAGGTGCAAGCAGCTAGAACAGTAAACAGAAGGAAGTGCTGGCCAGGTGAGCAGAAAGGTGTCTGCCATGTGATAGTTTGGGTTCCAGTGTTTTTTGAACTGTGTGCCGTAGTGTGCATGCCCCTGGGTTGTGGGGTTTCTACACTCACTTTATCTCATTTCCTTTACTGTTGCACTTATTTAATGCCTCCTTCCCCCCTACTTAATACCTTCCACTCTCTTCCCTTCCTTCCCCTCTCTTCCCCTCTCCTTCCCTCTCTTCCCCTATCCTTCACCTCTTCCCCTCTCCTTACCTCTCCTTCCCCACTATCCCCTCTCCTTGCCTCTCCTTCCCTCTCTTCCCCTCTCCTTGCCTCTCTTCCCTTCCTTCTCCTCTCCTTCCCCTCTCCTTCCCCTCTCCTTGCCTCTCCTTCCCCTCTCTTCCCATCCTTCCCCTCCTTCTCCTCTCCTTCCCCTCTCCCTTCTCCTTCCCCTTTTCACCTCTCCTCCCTCTCCTTCCCCTCTCCTTCCCTCTCTTCCCCTCTCCTTCCCTCTCTTCCCCTCTCCTTCACCTCTCCCCCTCTCCTTGCCTCTCCTTCCCCTCTTCCCCTCTCCTTGCCTCTCCTTTCCTCTCTTCCCCTCTCCTTCCCCTCTCCTTGCCTCTCCTTCCTCTCTTCCCCTCTCCTTGCCTCTCCTTCCCTCTCTTCCCCTCTCCTTGCCTCTCCTTTCCTCTCTTCCCCTCTCCTTCCCCTCTCCTTCCCCTCTCCTTGCCTCTCCTTCCCCTCTCTTCCCATCCTTCCCCTCCTTCTCCTCTCCTTCCCCTCTTCCCTTCTCCTTCCCCTCTTCACCTCTCCTCCCTCTCCTTCCCCTCTCCTTCCCCTCTCCTTCCCCTCTCCTTCCCTCTCTTCCCCTCTCCTTCCCTCTCTTCCCCTCTCCTTCACCTCTCCCCCTCTCCTTGCCTCTCCTCCCCTCTTCCCCTCTCCTTCCCCTCTTCCCTCTCCTTCCCTCTCCTTGCCTCTCCTCCCCTCTCTTCCCCTCTCCTTCCTCTCTCCTTCCCTCTCTTCCCCTCTCCTTCCCTCTCTTCCCCTCTCCTTCCCTCTCTTCCCTCTCCTTCCCTCTCTTCCCCTCTCCTTCCCTCTCTTCCCCTCTCCTTCCCTCTCTTCCCCTCTCCTTCTCTCTTTCATGTGTTTTTGTCCATGTGTGTTTGTATGCATGTGTGTTGCATGTGTGTTGTGGTGTATGTGCATGTGTATGTTTTCCTTTCCTTCCCCTCTCTTCCCTTCCTTCCCATCCCTCAGGCTAAGAGACATCTCAACTCAAGACAAAGCAGACTATCAAACTGTTGTGAAACGATCTTAAGAAGTACAACATGGAGACCAACCAGCTGAAGGAAGCCAAAGCCAAGTGGAGGCACAAATACACGTATGTACACAAACTCCTCACTCATGCACACACACACACACACACACACACACACACACACACACACACACACACAGGAGAATTGATAAATGAGCTGAAGGAGCAGGATGGTAGTACTAAACAGTTGCATTGGAGGAGTACTATGTGTAGGCATGTGTGTGTAGGCTATATTTAGAAGTAAACAGCGTTCTAAAAAATCAGGACGCTGGAACAAAAATCTTGGACGAGTTTCCCAGACCCACCTGTCGTAGTGTTTATACTGTAAGCGATAAACGCTTACGTCATTGTGGGTCTGGGTACGAGACTATGTAGTGTGTGAGGATGTGTAGTTTGTGTTGAATAAGGTTCAAGGTCAGTGTGCATTTTCTAGAATGTAAATTTCTTGCAGACTAGGAAGTTAGTGGCCCACCAAGCACATCAACCAGTCTCTCATTGTGGCTATGTTAACAGCTGAGGTGGTTTTAATGGGTGTGCACTGCTGATCTATGGATCTCATTAACAGGTGTGTTTTCTAACACTACACTCCTCTCACAACCACTGGTTCTCACAGCCTGGTGGGGTCTGTACAGTCTACACACACACACACACACACACACACACACACACACACACACACACACAAACACACAAACACACGCATACACACACACACATACAACACATAGTGTGTAGTCTCGTACCCAGACCCACCATGACGTAAGCGTTTATCGCTTACAGTATAAACACTACACACTAGAAAATGCACACTGACCTTGAACCGTATTCAACACAAACTACACATCCTCACACACTACATAGTCTCGTACCCAGACCCACAATGACGTAAGTGTTTATCGCTTACAGTATAAACACTACGACAGGTGGGTCTGGGAAACTCGTCCAAGATTTTTGTTCCAGCGTCCTGATTTTTTAGGACGCAGTTTACTTCTAAATATAGCCTTACGTAATGCTCGTGGCGTAACTTTAATGTCATTACGAATCAATTACCGGATGTCAATCGGGATGAACCACTGCAAAGTATGTTCGAGTCCTGCCTTAGAGCAAAAAACAAGAATGCTGCTTGGAACTGCGTTGACTGTTGCATGCACCGACACGTTGGTGACTCTGGCTAAAGGATGGTTATGTTGGGATGATGAAAGAGCAGTGCAGGAGTTTTGCAAGGAGATCAGGGTTACTATGAGAAAAGCTAAGCGAGGTGAACAGGCAGTTAAAGTTGTGAGTTGTATTGCATGTGGATGCATACAGCACAACTTATACTATTTGCTCTCCTAAGGTTGTTACACAATCCAGCTATGAGAAGACATACACCTTGTCTCCGTCCAAACAAGCGATTGCAAAGTCCTTAGGTCGCAGTTCACACAAGGCCTTGTTTCGGCATGTTACACACCATTGCCTCTGTACTGCCATTTGCATATGATGAGCTATTAATCAAAGTTGTAACGTTGGTACAGAGTTCCTACAACAAGAGGGGTGCTTGTCTTGTACAGGTGTGACCACACCATCTGCAACAACAGTGTGAATGAACTCACATAATCAACTCAATCTTGCTATCCTGTGCCAATAAATGGATTGCAGGTGCCTGATTGTCACCTGACAGTCTGACCTTCATCTTTGTGTGCTAGTCCTCCAAAACAGGAATGAATGCATCTAAACGCATCCTTCCATTATCTGCACTTGTCTAAGCATTGATAGTGTCCTTGTGTGAACTGCGACCTAAGGACTTCGCAATTGCTTGTTTGGCGTGAGATTCTCATAGCTGGATTGTTCAACAACCTTAGGGTATAAGTTGTGCTGTATGCATCCACATGCACTACAACTCACAACACTGCCTGTTCACTTTGCTTAGCTTTTCTCTTAGTAACCCTGATCTCAGCTACCTCCGGATCAGTATTACGTCTCAAAAGCTCGCTTTTAAGATAACTTTCCGATGATGAATACTTCGACACGGTTCGATAACAAATTTATCCATTACAAAACTCCTGCACTGCTCTTTCATCATCCCAACATAACCATCCTTTAGCCAGAGTCACCAACGTGTCGGTGCATGCAACAGTCAACGCAGTTCCAAGCAGCATTCTTGTTCTTCGCTCTAAGGCAGGACTTGAACATACTTTGCAGTGGTTCATCCCGATTGACATCCGGTAATTGATTGTGCATTTTCTAGAATGTAAATTTCTTGCAGACTACGGAAGTTAGTGGCCCACCAAGCACATCAACCAGTCTCTCATTGTGGCTATGTTAACAGCTGAGGTGGTTTTAATGGGTGTGCACTGCTGATCTATGGATCTCATTAACAGGTGTGTTTTCTAACACTACACTCCTCTCACAACCACTGGTTCTCACAGCCTGGTGGGGTCTGTACAGTCTACACACACACACACACACAAACACACATACACACACACACACATACAACACATACACACATACACACACACACAATTATCTCTTTCCCAATCACATGTACTTTCTCACAAGGTGCCCTCACACAGAGGAGTAGTTCAAGTGGTGAACCTCCACCCAGCTCCTCCAACACCATCAACTCAATGCCCCTCATCAGTCCCAACTACTTCGAGTACTTCTCCTTCCCTCTAATTTGGTCCTGTGAGGTTTTAGCTGGGGAGGGTTGTTCCAAGCTGGGATAGCAGCCCTGTGTTACCATGCCAGCATTAGTGACAATAATAATTCTTATGGAAAAGGAGTGTGTGTGTGTGTGTGTGTGTGTGTGTGTGTGTGTGTGTGTGTGTGTGTGTGTGTGTGTGTGTGTGTGTGTGTGTGTGTGTGTGTGTGTGTGTGTGTGTGTGGTGTGTGTGTGTGTGTGTGTTTGTGTGTGTGTGCGTGCGTGCATGTGTGTGTGTGTATTTGTGTGTGCATTGAGGAGAGAAGCATTCATCCTCATTTTTCACCTAGGTTGTGTGTGCTACAGATGACAGAGCAGCCTGATGGACAAGAGGCAGTTGTCGCAGGGGGCTCAAGAGAGGAACTGAATATTTGTACCTGTACTTTTATGGCCCATAAAAATTAGAATTCATGTGTCTGTTAAGCTTGGTACATATTAGGACAAGGGGTACAGGTTTAGTTGAAGATACACTGGAACACTCCTCTGATGCCTCAATGGCAGCATGTCTTGTCCAGGAATGGTGTCAAAGAGGTATCTTTGAGAGTAGGGCATTGGAAGAGGGATATAGCTGTTGGGCTTCAGTCCAATGGGGTGTTAGAGCTGCTGTTCTTTTTATCTCTGAAACCCTCTAGCTAAGGAGTTGTTAGCAATCTTCATAAAACGACGCGCGATATGATGTTGATTGTTATGCAAACACACGGGCACAATTTAACCTGTAAACATTAGCTCCATTCATATCAGTAGCTTAAAGCATGGTTTATGATAATGCGTACAGTGATAAAAATAGGCATGTGAAGATTTCGGTCACATATTTATGCATAGCTGCTGGGGGAAAGAAATCGAAATCAAGCTTTTAATGCATGACTGGTTTACTTGCTTATTCACCCAACAGTGTTTCGGGTGGGCATAAATTTGCTTCTTCTGCTGATTCTGGATAACATTTCATACTCTGACTAGTGACTATCCCTAGGTTTTACGACAAGCACCTGCATATAACGCTCGAGTCAAGTAAACCAAATGCTATACAGAATTAAAATTGCCCCACGGTTAAAATGTTATACAAATGCATCGCGTTTGAATCGCTATAACATCCCAACGGATAACGCTATCGACTTCCTATTTTCAACGCTTCATGGTGAAATAGGCACAGCCCTCGGTTTACGAGAGTCTCATGCGCTCGTCCTCTCCTTGATAGAAGTAAGCTCGCACCCTTACTAGGTCTATCGAAGATGATGTACCTGAGGAACAACACTCTTCTCGCCGCCGGCATCGTCTATCGCTGCATCGTCGCGTTGCTCTATCGCTGCTACCGGCGGCGGCAGTCCTATCGCTGCCGGCGGCATCGTCGCATTGCACTATCGCTGCTACCGGTGGCACATAGTCTAATCAGAGATAATATTATCTCTGGTCTAATCGTCTGCATTGCAGCTGCTGGCTATCGCAGCTGGCTTTGGTAAATGTGCATCGTCCTCATGAGCGGCACGGTTGCAGCGGCGATCCTTGCCCGTGAACTGCAGGGTCGTACATAAGACGCCAAAACGTTGGGCGAAAAAATCGTATATCGGAAAGACAAACTGTATTCTGGTTTGGTGCCCTGCAATAGACAAAATATTATTATATATGATATTGCTCGTTAACTTTAACTAATCACGCACACGTGGAGCAGAAACTGACATGGCGCCCAGGAGTGTGTTGAAGCGAAAGAGAAAAATTAATAGAAAATATGCCGAGAACAACGCTGCTACACCGTTGCTGCTTTCTATACCAAGCCAAAGTAAGCCTTAAACTTGCATAGGATCACGCATTAACATACTACATGTATATATATATTTATAGTAGATGTATATTTATAGTAGTAACGGATAACGCTATCGACTTCCTATTTTCAACACTTCATACTACACCATTTCACTATGAAGCTTTGAAAATAGGAAGTCGATAGCGTTATCCGTTGGGATGTTATAGCGATTCAAACACGATGCATTTGTATAACATTGTAACCGTGGGGCAATTATCGCGGAAACTGTAGTAGTGCATCAGCTTGCATGTAAATTCCCTAACTGCACAAATGAGTGGCAGGTAATCGTATTTGGCGGCCTAGGCTATAATTATAATAATAAATAGCCCTCCTTCTCGTCCCCCAAATCAGTCAGTATAATTGCGCAAGAACATGAATTGTAAATACGGCAAGTATTATAAACATTACACTTCCATCCATTAACGTTTAATGTCAAGTATGTGTAATTTCTTAACCACACTTGGCGAGCGTTTCCCCCTTCCTGCACGCGCCCATACCAGCTAAGGGACATGGGGAGTGCTTTAAGCTTGAACGGTGTTTGTGGCTGAACCACAGAGGCAAGCGCTTATTGCGTAGATAAAAAGAAAGGCAAAACTGACTGTTTAATTGAAAACACTATCATGCGTGGATGAACCCCCCAACATTCAGAATTGCTCTCTTTTGCCCTAAAGGCTAACAACCCAGAACTGAATGAAAGGCGCATACACACCTTCAGTATAATGAGGTCACCATTATCCACATGCCAGAGGGGGGGGGGGGGGGGGGGGGGGGGGGGGGAAACACCCAATTACTTCACAATAACAAATTCAAAGTTATTATTGCCACCACACACATATTGTACACACCATACTCTTGCCTCCTTCCCACACCACTGCAAGTGTATGGCCGGGATTATGTACTAGTTAGATGTTGCATGCATATGAATTTGTACATGATAATAGTACAACTTTGCTGTTATAGAAACATGCAAAATTACAGTGAAGGGGAACACAACTAGGAGGCTGGTTTCGGCAACTTCCCTTATGACTAGCGACAAGGAGGGTCTGACAGACTATGACATTGAACACCTTATGAATGACACAAATGGAGCTCTATGGAGGGTACCAGGCACAAACAATTTTGTCGCCTGTACAATTCATGATGCCACAGGTAGTGTTGCAGGGAGTGTTAAAAATTTATGAGTAACAATAGATCCTTATCTGAATTAATTGACATTCTGTGTGGATTGCATAAGTGATTATAAGACTTTTATTATTTGCAGAGACAGAGACTACCAGAAAGGTATTATTCTAGTAATGCAAAATAAAAGTAACGGATGTTGGTCTTTTCAGCGTCACAAAGTTGAGCAAACTGCTGAGCCTGTAAGTATTTATGGCACTACTATATAGTTAGCTTACTTGATATCCTGATGCATTGTCATGCTTTCCACAATAAATCAACCCGAAATGGTCAATGAATCTTTTGCAATTGTAGTTAGAATAGATTTAATCTTGCAAGCATATAATGTATTTGCAACAAAATTTGTTATTAACGGATGCTTGTATTCTAAAGAGCATGAATGGCATTCATGATGTGACTCAATGTGTAAGTATTGGCATCAATAATCCACCAAAGTGCACCTCACATACTATGATGCCCTAAATCGGATGATAAAAAGCTTGCACTTTTTAAAACTTTTTTTTTTAATATTCACTTGGTTCAGGAAAAATCCATTACTGTGCATGATGATGAGTGAAACTGTTTAAAAGTGTATACATTTTTCATAGGTTAAACTTCGAGGATCACTTCTTGAAGAATTGGAGGTATGGGAATAGATGTTCAGCTGTATGAAAATGTTTGCAGCTTAATATACAGACATTTTAGCTCTCTCAAAATACCTAACAGATATTTATCATTCATTTTCATGTAAACATATAGCAAGACAGTGCAGATTCATCTGTAAGTCATTATTGTATTTAATGTATCAACAAAAAATGTATAATTTTTAATTTACATAGGATGATGATTCCGTACCCATGACACGAGTAAGTAAATACACGTGGAGTTATTAAGCTATATATATTTCTATCTGCTCTATGTAATGAATTATATCTTATAAACTATGCCTCTCTGAAGTCATATATAGGTGCAATGCACGTGGCTTATGAAACCACGTGGGGGTATGTAAGAGTGAGTGGAATGATGAACCACGTTGGGGGTATGTAAGGGTGAGTGGAATGATGAAACCACGTGGGGGGTATGTAAGGGTAAGTGGAATGATGAAACCACGTGGGGGGTATGTAAGGGTAAGTGGAATGATGAAACCACGTGGGGGGTATGTAAGGGTAAGTGGAATGATGAAACCACGTGGGGGGTATGTAAGGGTAAGTGGAATGATGAAACCACGTGGGGGGTATGTAAGGGTAAGTGGAATGATGAAACCACGTGGGGGGTATGTAAGGGTAAGTGGAATGATGAAACCACGTGGGGGGTATGTAAGGGTGAGTGGAATGATGAAACCACGTGGGGGGTATGTAAGGGTGAGTGGAATGAGTCTAAGCATTGTGCAGAGCATTACATATTTTATGTACCTGTATGTGCATGTCCATGTTACCCAATCAAATAAGGTTCTTCCTTGACATCAAATTCAACTGATGATGGACTGCCAAACCAAGGGATGTCTGAACTTACTTGCTACTTGTTGTATGGTTAGGTGGTGCAAGGTTATTTTTCCTCAATATGTGGATTGTCCCTACTCGAGGGTTTTGCCAACAGGGGATTTATCCTTGTGGAGGATGGGAGGAGAGCATTCAAAAGTGTAACTTGTTATATGCTTTTTTTTTATAGCCTCCAATTGCTGCATCTCAAGTGACGGTAAGTTTACCAAATAAGTTAAAGATTGTGGTTTCAAAACGGTTGTTCTTCCCTGTGCACAAAAACAGCCAAATAGAAAGATGACACCAGTTGTAAGTAAATATTGCATAAACACTGAGTTAAAGGGGAAGATGTATAAGTGTACTTGATTTGATTTACACTTGATTTCAATGATACAGAGGTCTACTATGATGAAATAAAGTACTTTAAAATTATGTTAAAACACAATAGAAATTAATGCGTAACACTTGTGATATTTGTAGGCATGTTACTTATATGTTTGTATTTTATAGCCTCCAATTGCTGCATCTCAAGTGACGGTAAGTTTACCAAGTAAGTTAAATATTGTGGTTTCAAAACTGTTCTTTCCTTTGTACAATTACAGCCAAATAGAAAGATCACACCAATTGTAAGTAAATATAGCAAAAACACTGAGTTAAAGGGGAAGATGTATAAGTGCACTTGATTTGATATGATTTACACTTGATTTCAATGATAGAGATGTCTACTATGATGAAATAAAATTATGTTAAAACACACTAGAAATTAATGCGTAACACTTGTGATATTTGTAGGCATGTTACTTTTATGTTTGTATTTTATAGCCTCCAATTGCTGCATCTCAAGTGACAGTAAGTTTACCAAGTAAGTTAAATATTGTGGTTTCAAAACTGTTCTTTCCTTTGCACAATAACAGCCAAATACAAAGATGACACCAGTTGTAAGTTAATCTGGCAGTAAAACGATTGAAAGGGAAGGTTTGTAAGTATTAATATTTGCACTTGATTTCAATGTTAGAGATATCAACTTTAATGGAAAAATAGTAAAGACAAATTAACACTTGCACAATTAGCTGATGCATTTGCCCAATAAAGACACAAAAACATTAGTAGCATAATTATAGTGACTAAAAACAATTATTATGCT
Organism: Ephydatia muelleri; assembly: GCA_013339895.1. Taxonomy (NCBI): domain Eukaryota; kingdom Metazoa; phylum Porifera; class Demospongiae; order Spongillida; family Spongillidae; genus Ephydatia; species Ephydatia muelleri. The sequence goes on from JABACO010000001.1 coordinate 2,206,729, forward strand.
TATCATTTTCAAGCCCCAAGTGGTTTGATAGTGAAGGTTAACGTATGTATGAAGTGAAGTGTATAGTGGTGGGGTGTGTATAGTACAATCACTCAATTGTGTGTATTGTTGTATAAAGATTAACATGCGTGAAATAGAATTTACATGTCATATTACTTTTCTGAAGTTCTGTTATTTTCTCTTCTGAATAATCCAGTAAATTCGAGAGCTTTGCTTTCACATTCTAGCCCCGGGCGGTGTGATGGTGAAAATTAACACATCTTTAAAAAAAAATGATTGCAATAATTTACACAGTGCACATAATAAACTTTCAAACAACCTATTCAATGAAATGTACATGATCTCATGGACCTGTGTTGTACTTTTGAACAGAAACCAGGACCAGATGCTCCCAAGTGGGGATTTTCCCAGCAGGCACAGCCTTGGTCCAAGCAAACTGTGGATGACTATGAGGTTAAACAAACTGTGTAGTGTTATTCATGTGAATTTATGAGTTCAATTCTGCAGAATATGGAGACACAAATGCCTTCTGAAGAGGTAATGTATTTAACAATACTTTCAAACAGTGCATTGACTCAACAAAAATTAAGCCTGGAACAGAGCTTGCATGCCTAGACAAAAAAGGAAACATTTTTTTTTCATAAAACTTTCGCATGGACACAAAAGTATACAGATCTTTTTTCTCCTACCAATGTTTCAAATTCTGGCTGCCCATTTATTGGTACTTGCTGTTTTTCAGGTCACATAATAATCATGTAATGCATATAGCTGTGCCGTTCAGATTGAGGTTCAGCCTGTCATAAAAGTTAGCAAGGACACCTGCCTTGGCCCTGTTACAGCTGGTCACCTACTATCTATGTTTTACATAGTGTAAATATATTTTCTTGATAACAGCATGCAACACATGAAATTGAAGAATCTGCTGTAAGTCTAGCAACTATTGCAAAGTGGAGCTAAGAGAATGTACTCTCTTGGCATGTACTGATTTTTATTTTCACTTCAGAGTATGATTGTGTCAAAGAACTCAGTTGTAAGTTAGTGCGCCACACAAATGTGTACTGTTGTTTAATGTCAGACTATGTTTATTCTGTGAAAGGCATGTAAGGTTAAAACATGAGCACTATTATCTATACAAAATGTTCATGTTATTTTTATTAACATAGGATTCTGATGATGTGATGTCTGTTGTGGTAAGCCATGCTTTGCATACAATATTGCCACATATATCTTGATAAATAAATCTAGGAACTGGTGAAAGACACACATAGAATGGTGCAAAAAATGGAAGGAAAAGATGAAGAAGAGAAGGACAAATTTATGGTATACTAAGATATAACTTCTGTTTCACATTACATATAGGGGAGGAGTGGGTGAGTTAAACCACTTTTATGGCTGGTCATATACAGGCTTAGTACTCTTGGGTTACTAAAAAAATGTGTTGTGATAATAGGTGCATAAAGCTAATAATTAGGAACAGGTGTGTACTATAATAACTGTTGTTGTGCTATTGATGGCAAGTAGAAATATGGAGAGAAAAAAAGCAGCTCTAATTATCCTTCATGAAATGGCTTAACTGCATTTAAAACTTGTCCTTAACAGAACAGAGGTGTATTAAAGCCAATTAATTGTCAGGGTAAGACAGCCATATGACAACAATGTCAATGAAAAGTGTAAGATTATATTTGCTCACTTAGTCAACACTACAAAAAAGTGTCTTTTTAGAGTAAGTATGTTATAAGTACAAAAAAATTGCAGTAAAATACAACATTATTTCTTTGCAGTGCTGAATAAGGGTACAGATAGAGTTACCAAATATTATTAGACCCTAAATGGGATGTTTCATCAATGGGAAGGCTGTATTTATACATGTTAATGGCATCCACCTCAGGAAGTTAACCATGTGAATTTAAAAGTCTTATATTATATCAGTTAAATATCTAAATGTTATATTTCAGGTCGGTGATGTTGACATCTTGGCGATCCCGGCGAAAAATCCTATCAAATTTTGCCTACAAGCCATGGATATATTGTTTACGAGAGAGGAAATGGCCCATGGCAGATATAAAGCAGTGAGGCAGAGAGGAGAAAAAAAGCCTCTTCCACCGCTTGATCCGAAGAGGGTGAAGTTAATTGATGGTAAAAGTTATTTGGAAGTGTATTTGATATATATTTCAATTTGTTTTATTTTTCAGACGCCATCATTAAACGTTTTGGCATTGAGTACTACAATAAAACAGCACCACAAGTCAAAAGACAGGCTAATCAAAAATGTTCAGACATCTTAACTAAACGATTGAATAAGTAATGAGTTTGTTTTTTTTATTGTATTGTACAGTGTACATCCTACTAATGAATTTACGATAGACTTGTATTAAAAGAGAAGATCCGCATGAAAAAAAGACGATCAGGATATTTGACGATGTTATACGTATATTTTAGGATAGTACAAGATCGTGTATACATTACCACGCGCTTGCCGGATCGTTAGTATATGGAAAGTACATGTACGAGAACGAGTATTTACGAAAGTACGCGTATGTCGCTAAGAAAACTTGTACGAAGATCCTAAAGGATTGCTTATGATATATATGGAAAAGACTAGATTGAGTATATATGACCTTAGACGAAAGTAGACATATCAGTAAGAAAGCTAGTACGACGATCATTAAAGATTTATTATGATATGTATGGAAATTTATATTAACGACAGTAGGCGAAAGTCTAAGAAAATGTGTACGACGATCGTAAAGGATAGTTTATGAAACCGCTAAATGTAATTAATACGTTTGCATGTACGATGCTCGTAAGAGAGGTACGAATCAGGTACAATCGTATAAAACGAATTTCGTACTATTTATACGATAAAAGCAGATCTTAACAACGATTCGCCCATACGATTTTTTTGCTGGGACATGCAACACACACGCAACACATGCACACACGCATACAAATATACACACACATACATATACATGCAAACATTCACCCACACACGCAACATACACACACACACACACACACCCATACACACACACACACACACACACACACACACACACACGCAACACTAAGCTAATGAGAAAGTGATAATGTGAATCACGAGTTGGTCACGAGACTGTATTGATAATTAAATTCTAATCCATTTTAGTTAAAAATGGATGCCCATTTCAGAGGAAGCCGGAGGAAGCAACCCTGCACGTGGAGGCAAAGCATTTGTTGGAAACCGAAAGGGTAGGTCAAGTATGTGTTTAAGTTTATGAGCACCGGTACGAGTTTGTTTACGGCCTCTATGAATAATAAAATATATAAATACCTTTAAGGAACCCTGAAGCTAATTACATGTAGTGCATGTTCTAGGGTTAGCACGACTATATAGTTATAGTGAGCATGGCATCAGCGCAGACCTGCCAACATCATAAGTTAACTGTTTAACCTCAAAATGCGTGAGACGCAATATAAAAAGCGTGAGGTAGGCATGGCCAGAGATAATATATAGAGGGATTGGAAACAAGGCTTATCAACTCTAATTTAACGCGGGCAGAGCAGGAATGAAGCCATATAACGGTGATGCTGCCAGCCACACACACATTCTACCAGAGGATTCTATTTGTACATTGTTTTCTTAGTCCTTTTTGGGTCAGTTTTTTTTTCCTGCTTCTTATAAATTTCCATCCAGGCACTTGTTAGACTGAACCCTCATTGCTATACATGTAGCTGCATGGGTACTTTGAGACGTAACATTGCACAACAAGGGGAGACGAGGAAGTTTAGACCCAAGGTGGAGGCAATGGTATTTTTGATAGCCTCATGCCCAGCTGAACAACTGACAGCAACTGACAGAACTGGTCCACTTAGAAAGGAAGATACTAGTAAGGATATCAACAATGAAGGTGTCATGTGAATCTGTTCTGAAGGAGTTGGTAGGGGCGATGACAGTATAATGCCATGTGGCATATTCACCACTAGCGTTGCACGTGGAAATGATACAAGAAGGGCCCGTTTTTTTCCTTCCGCTCCTCATTTTTGCGAGGGTCACTTAATCTAAATCATCTGCCCATCGCGGATGGTCACCTTTGAAAAGGCACACAGGACACACCAAATGGTTAATCTCAATAAAACGGCACGCATGCAATACGCCAACCTATCTACATAAGAAATCCACTACTTAAAATTGGCTCTTTTGCTTTAAAAAGGCGGCAAAGGTACACAAACTATACCTATCCAAACTCGCACAACGAAGCTTTGGAACGACGCAACGCTATGATTCCTCTTCCATACAATACAATACTGCGAGATCACTCAGTTTTTACAAAATAAGCAATATTGGTCACTCAGGGAAGGCGATGGAGGTACACAAAGATAGAAGATGCCAAAATGGCGTACAAAATGATTTATCGCGCATCAGATGCAACACTACACCAAGTAATTAGCACAGCAATGCTCTTCACTGTCCAAACTATGATTTTGACTACTAAAAAAGTACAGTTGTCGCGCAAAAAGTGACCACTTTACCATTTTTTGCTGAATAAGTCCCCCTTCAAGCCTCTAACAAAGGTGTGACTCACACTAGCCAGCATTGCCCGCGCTACTGTATGGCGCACGTGACCTGTTTCCAATCCCTCTATATTATCTCTGGCATGGCTATTAGCGCTGCAACGCGTACTCATGGAACAGATCCTACAGAATACAAGCAATTCTTGTACTGTATGTGGTACTGATGCATGCTGCTCATTTTTTTCCTGTTCAATAAGGACGATTCCGCTGTGAGTGTGTCAAGAAACATTTACAAGACGCTACAACCTTCCTATAGGATAGTAATCCTGATATTGTTGGTGATGAAAGAACACTGGAAAAGTGCCTCACCCAGATGGCATCTATTCGTTCACAACGAACAGCTGAAACAACTTATGAGATGCAGACATTATATGGCTTGAAAGCAGTGGACAATCCTATGCTGAGTATTGGATTTAACCCTTTCATGTTAGTAAGCTTGTGATAGATTATTCTTTGTTATTCATTCTATTCATGCATGTCATGCACAGTGACATAGCCACTGATGTCTTAATCTCATCTCATTTCAAGTATTATTTTGATCCATACAAGTAGGAATAGGAATAACAATGTTTGGTACTGTTATTGTTGTCATCCTATAGGGGTACACCATTGGAAGTGCTTCATACGATTCTGCTTGGGCTTGCCAAGTACATGCTGAAACAGTTTATGCCATAATTGACCAACAGAATGAAAGAAGAGGTTCTTGCTCGTGTAAGCGCATTTTCCCATTCTGGTTTACGTTCAAAAATGTTTGGCAATGTGTGTTGTTACTATAATTCCATTGTGGGACGGGACTTAAAAGGATGGTCTCAAATGCCTGTTTTTATCTCAAGTCCTTACTTGAGCAGTGATGATAGAAAGGTGTTTCAAAGGTAAGCACAAGTTTTAACTCCATGATGATTGATTTAGGATGTTTTTTATTATAGGTGTTTCGAATAGCATATTGCAACTATTTCTCTCCACATCTCTACCATGAGTGGAAATCTATTTGTGAGAACTTTGTCATCAATGTCAAGCACACAATGCCTGAGTTACTGAATAAACCGAAGGTCCACCTAATACTCCATCTAGTGGATTGTATGGTTAACTTGGGACCTTGTTCGGCATTTTCCGCAGAGAGGTGTGTACGTTTCTTTTATTCTTTCCTAAGTAGTTATTAATATGTTTCTCATTCTGTAGGTGTGAATCCTTCAATGCTACTGTTAGAGCACAGAATATTTTTAGTAATCGCCTTGCTCCCTCTCGGGATATTTGCAATCATTTTGCTGTGCAGCAGCATCTACGTTATACGTGTGCTTGTGATGGAGATGATAACATCCAGTAAGTGTTACTCAGTTTAATGAACACTTATCATTGATGTTGATTTAGGTGTGGTGGTGGCTTAAAGACATTGTATTCATCTCCTATGGTGCAACATTTCTTCAACAATGTTACGATGAGAGAACTCCATGGCGACAGGAGCATATATCAGCCTGGAGCACTGAGGAAAGTGAGTTGCAGTTAAACTAGTCAGTGTTTTTTGATGTGCACATTCTATGCTATAGCGCCTTTCAAAATCCCCACATGTATCATGTTGTTCTCAATACTATTGGCCTTTCCTGTGCTACCATTGAGGATCTGCATCGTCATGATAGCTCAACTACAATAGAACTTTTCGACTGTATGGAGGACAGCCTTGTTGCAGTGTTCAAAGGGGTTATTGTAGCAGATGGTGGATTGGTTCATGCTGGAGACTTTGTTGAACTGCTCTGTTCAGAGGTAAAATAGTATGTTTTGTCATCTCAGTAACTTCATGTTCTTTATCTTTTGTAGACAAAGTATGCCCTGTTTTTGACTTTCTGTCAGTTGGAAACGGGTGAATCATTCTGCGTACTTCAGGGATGTGATGAATTTGTTGTGAATAGTGAACCAGTGCTGAATGAGTATGAGTGCCCACTACTTGCCAAAAGCATATTCTCAGCAGACTGCAGCCAGATCAAGCAAGCCGTTTCTATAGTCCATGAATGCAGTGACAGATGTACTTTTGATTGGGGGTCCAGCTCTAGGAGGATAGAGAGAGAAGCATCAGGAGAGAAGGCTTTGGTGAATACCCATGACTGGACGAATATGCTTTGTTGTTTAAATGTGTATTGCGTGTGATCATGGAATGTATTAGAATCATTCATTCGTTTATTTAACATTAGCGATCACGAGACAAAACCACGCATCCCCCCGTGTATCACCGGAACTATGTTTGACTTGGCGCTGGTACCACCCACGATTCAGGCTGTTACCAGTTTTGCATTATCGTGGCAGTACAGGTAAGAATCGGAAATTACTCCACCAGATCTGAAACAGATATTTTTCCCAACCTTTTTAGTATTTGGTAACAGTCTGATTCAAATCAGGTAACAGGTTTGGAACGGTTTTGAACTTTTGGTCGTGTATCTGCCAACGTGATTTACTGCATATTGGTGAACCTCACGTCTCCTTAGCGCGGGCGCTACATTAGGACAAGGTTTGAGGTGACGAGTGGAAGGCAGAGGAGTGTTTAAAGATGATGGACCATGCAGAAGAATTGTCGATCGACATAGCGGAGGCACAATCACCGTATCAAATAATTGAACACCGAATAATTTATAATTGATTGGCCTGACAGGTCGGCCTATCAGGCCAGGCAGTCAGGCCGGCCGGCCTCAGGCCAGACCCCTGGCTGGCCTACGGCAACCCTGCACCAATGCCTCGACTGCCGACTTACTATTATGGTCTCCTATTATCTACTTTAACAATGCAGCCACATCGACAACACGACGTTGTCACGTTGTCAACATAAAATGGGGGCTGAGTGGGCCCTACACCTGACACAAGCTGTAGGGCAAGGCACGGCTCACACACCTCTGTTTCGCCCGCCGAGATGGTGTAAAGAATGTGTGCAGCATATATCGAATTTCTGGTGAGTGACACTACCAAGTCAACAGAAACCAGATCGATGGGTTACCGCCCCCTAGGGATCATTCGACTTCGGACCACAATAGAACCAGTGTCACGGAATAAATGATCCCCCAATAATTTTATCCCCCGGATAAAATATTCCGGAATAGAATATTTTATCATCCCTTGGATATATTAACCCCCTTTAATAAAACCCTCACTCGTGTCCACCATAACGGATGGAGGTAAAAGAATACAACGACATTGTTCCGTCTCCTTGATAGCAAAGACAGTAAGCAGCGAGTTTAGCCTCGGGATGTGGTGGAGTCAATAGATGGCAAAGATTCTAAAAGGGCGTATCGACAGAAATGTGAGGGCTTCGTAACCGAGGATGGCTTGCTTTTCAAGACAAAAAAGCGTAAGAAAGGGCTGACGTCTGTACAGGAGGAAGAAAGTAATTATTGTTGTTACAATTGACGAGAAGATCAGACTGCTGGACAGCGTTCACAAAGATCCAGCAGGGGTCACTTTGGAGTTCATGAAACGTACGTTATATATACATATACGAATTGGTTTCACGACCATGCATGCACTCTACAAGCATACTGATAAAATCATGAGATCGATCGTGTCAAAGATTGTTATTTGATTTATCTATGTACTCAGTTGTATATCAGCATAAGAGAATTCACTGTATAATGCCTTTCTTTGAATTTGAAGCAATCATAGGTAATTACTTTCTGATGTATTTCTTCACTTCATTCAAGTACGTAGGCAAGAGAAGGTGGCCGAACGGTACTATTGGAAGGGAATGGCCTCAGATATTGCTAACTATTGCAGCACTTGTCTAGTGTGTCAAAGACAGAACAAAATGCCAAAGAAAACTTCAGAACTGCATCCTATTGGTGCCCCAAACCGTGCATTTGCTCACTGGACCTGGTGGGTCCACTTTCGGGTGCAAATAAATCAGTGCATGTTTTCTCATGGTTCTAACATAATATCTAACAAAGTGGGCTGAAGTGTACCCAATACCTAATAGAGAAGCAACAACTGTGTTCAAATGCCTGAAAAAGCTGATAGGGAGGTTTGGAGTTCCAGAGACAATCATATCAGACCAGGGACGTGAATTTTGTAATTAGCTGAATGACCATTTTTGCAATGGTTTGGGTATCTCAAGAAGAATCTGTACGGCCTATCAAAGTAATGGTCTTATACAGAACGATTCAATCAAATGATTTGTGGTTGTTTAAGTAAGTTTTCTGATGGCGGTAAGCTCAATTGGGAATATGATTTGCCATGATTATGAGGTTAGAATGTGTGTATATGTGCTGCTATTAACATACTCATATGCGACTGATTTGCAAATACCTTGTGAAGTCAAGCTTCTTAATTTGTGATTTACATTCAAGGAAAGCATGATGGAGTGTTCAGCTCAATAGCGTTCGTTCTCGCGTGGAACCGAATGTACCTATTTACGGTGGCCCTGGAGGTCGCGCGACCAAACATTGTACGACAAGCGGTTTTTTGATTGAACAATATAGCGACGGTCCGATTCCGTGTTCGAGCAATGGAGCAGCGGTCCGATTCTGCGATCGATCCCATTCCGCGATCAAACGATCATCCACTTCCGCTACCGCGCTAACTAGCATCATAGATAATAGAATAAAGGGATTGGAAACGGTAAAGATTACGGGATTCATCCGCATTTCGCGATACCGTAAATTGCATGATTGTGTTCGATCTTCCTAGCTATGTCTGCTGCGATACTTAGAAGCGCTATTTGTGCCATTTTTGATGACGAGGACTGCCAGTTAGACACTCCTAGAATGAAGCTGGCTAAAGAAGCAGCGAAAGTCATACTTGACTCCAGTGCCGATTGCCACCATGATGGCCAGGACAAGTTTGAGAGCTTTGCCGATAAAATAGTAGGTACATATCAGAAACTTGTGCCCGATCCGGCGATCCCAAAGAGTAAAAAGGCTTTCGACAATAAGAAGAGGCATTTGTGGAGCAAATTCCATTCAGCAAGGATATCTGAGCTTCGTGTGCTGTGGAAAGAATACTTTCAAAGCAGTGCTTTAGATGTCAAGTATTTAGAAGACCCTTTGCTATGCGAATACGTAAATGAGAAATTGTTTGGAATGTTTGTGAAGACGATGTACGAAGTGAATGAGCAGCAAATTGTAGTAGCTGACCCCACTGAGAATGACCTGAATGCATTGCGCTATGCTGCTGGGTATGTCCCATGGAAACTGTTGCAAAAGTATTCTAAACCAACTTGTACAGATCCGAATAGACAGGATTTCATAGTGTGCTTATCAAGTTTATCTCAGAAGGGTGAAGGCTCTGTTACAAGCACTTACCTGGAGTACACTAAGAGATGGCTTTTAGCAATAGACCGGGGAGGCTTGTTCCATATACACGATGAGGCATACAATATGTTTTATGAAATAGAGTGTTTGGTTAAGAAATTTCTGACAACACTGGATGGTTTTGAAAAAGATAAGCAAGATGCCATTGCTCAGATAGCCAACAATGATAGTATTCAATTCTACTGGTCTATGATTGCTGTAGAACTGGATGATATAGTCGGACAACAACTATTGACAGAAATCATCGAATTGTGGGTTACAATCAGAGGGTTTTCAATTGCTGGAGCATTTGTGGAACAATACAAGCAGATAACAAAATCATATACAAAAAAGTCAACTGGATTACGAAAGCAACTTAAACGTAGGAAGTTAGATATGAACAATGCTGCTGCTGATGACATTTAAGTTAAAATGCTTTGCTGCATGTGTGTAATGTAATGTAATGCAGTTATTTTTTCTTGCTTATCCTTTTCCGTTTTGGAAGTGGTCTGTCATCAATACAAACATCATCTACTACTCGAAGTCTGCAGTTCCCTCTACGTGGTTGTATTGCTGTAGAACTCTGAACACGTAATGACTGGGCCCCACTAATGAAAGAGGATACATTTGGGTTTTCACAATACCCACCTCTCATTCTTTGCTTGCCGAAGAATGATTCCACACAATCTTGAGATAGTTTCGCACTCAGCACATATACCACACGGGGTTGCTTTAGAAGATATCTCACCAGTTCAATGAATGCATGGACTGCATTAGATTTGTTAGAGTAATCAGTGATTATTGCATGATATAGAATGTACCTGTTATGCGAAGCCCCTGCAATGTTTCTTGACTTAAACACAACTTGATTTGTTCAGCAGAACTTAAATGCTCTTGAGCATGAGCATATGCTTCCCACTCATCAAGATACGGAAGAAACACATCCTGCAGCCACTATAGGACAATAAGTATAGCGACCATAATTGTTTTTGTTTTTTTTCAAACTTATGCATACAATTTACCTTCAGACGCTCTTCAGTTTCAGGATTATTAATGTAGGGGGCAAGATTAGGTTTTCGCTTAAGTACAAACTCTTTGGTGTTTCTGGTGTTCATTAGATCAAAAAATTTGTCAAAGATGCGAACAAATCGTTCTGTCTCTTTGGTATGCGGGCTGTTCTCATATGCAAATGCTTCAGCTACAGTAGTGCTAAGCACCTGTGGAAGTCATACTGGTCACACATATCCATCCCCATAAATATCTTACTTGTGCTGCAAGATCTACTCTCATTTTAGAGTAAGAATTAAGTTCAATGTGTTCCCACTTCAGCTTAGGTAGAATAGACAGTCCAAGTGTAGCACAATCAGGTCCTCTGTGTGCTTTGTACAGGTCCACTAAATGTTGCCAGCTTATGTCTTGACCATTAATCTGATGTGAGAGATAATGAATTTATGAGGGGAAAAAACTAAGATGCATACCTTAAGCTTTCTTGTATAGCTGTGACCATATGAATTGGCCCAACAATTACGCACTGTCTTTATTAAGTGAGAAGGATCTGATATGAAGAAAAGGGGTCGATCCTCATTTGCATATGGGTTAATAGTCTTATAGGTTAAATTATCACCAGACTGGTGTAGCTTCATAAATGTGCGGTTTGAGGATGCACCATCACAAGTGACTGCCAGCACTTTAAATCCACAGGTTTCAAGCCTTCGGATACACCCCCATACCATTGAATACAGTTGGTCACCAGAAATCGTTGAGCATGGAAATGAAACATAAGGGAACTGCAAATCAGTCATGATACCAGAGACCATGAAGCTTAGCATATGAGTGGCAAGTTGTGGTGCTACAGGAGTTTTCTGTGGCATACTGCAGCTTTCAAATTTAGACAAGTGAGTATTTATATCACCTATCTGAACAAAACCAACAAGCTCTAATGAATGTTTGTCAAAGACAAGATCTTCCTTTATTTTAACTTCATCAAATACTAGGCACACATACTTTTCATGATCAGGAATGCTATCAATATTTGCTTCATGACACAGCTGTGCATCAATGCCTGTTGAAAATCCAGTCTTGGCTTTAACTATGTTAGTATAATCTCGAAGTGTTCGTTCAGATGGTAAGATAACTAAGTTTGATGACCTTAAGGCATGATAGGATGCAGAAGAAAGCAGCTTCAGGCTAAGACACCATCTAATGATCATAGGATGCCATCTTATTTGCCGTTTGTCTTTCAGTTTTAAAAGCTCAAGTTGTTGATTCCAAAATATACACTGAAATGAATCTGCTTGGTATGTTTTTCTTATCTCATTGCTTTTCTCTTCCATAATTTGCTTAATATCTTTTTCCAAAGCCTCTTCTATGTATATTCCATGCTGCTCAGTGGCAACATTCACATAACTCTTTAACCTTTCCACTTCTTTTCTTTTGTTCACTATTTCATTCCTGAGCCTTCTTATTCTCTGTTGGCGTTCAGGTGTCTTTAAGTAACGGAAGTTGGTGTGGCTTGATATTGAGGCATGATTGGCAGTTTTTTTTTGCTGCCGTAACCACTGGCTATGCAGAGCACGTAGAGTGCAACGATACTGCTTGCAAGTATCACACCTGTTGTTAGTAACTAAGAGTTCACATTCATTACAGCGCAGTGTTCTACTATACATTTCATCCTCAAACATAACAGGGAAGAATGAATCAATAAATGCCACCATGTTTTTGCTAGGAGAATGAAAAATGCCCTTGCGAGCATCTGCTAGTTCAAGAAAATGACTATCAGGATTTCCTGAACAAACACTTAAGCTGTCTATTTGGTGTACCAGTCGACTAAGTGCAGCTTTTGTTGTTATCTTGTCTTTTACACAGCACAAAGCGTTGCACTTACCAGCTATCAACTTGTGTCCATGAACATTAACAGACCAACTTAGGTCCTCATTTATTGTCACTGACTTAGTAACAGTAGCTGCTGTTTGGTTTGAGCTTCCATGCTCAATTTTGCAGAAGTGTACAAACTGCATTGAAGACTGGTTACTCCATAATGGGGGCAAATATATCCCAGTGGAGAGCTGTTGGATGCCAATCTGCAGTGGCAAGTATAACAGACAGTACAAACTTTATGCTCTATAACTCACTTTCTTAGTAGGCCTCCCTTTTTTCACGAAGCATGTAGATTTTTTATGTTGTTGGGATTTTCTCTCAGCATTCTTACGTGACCGACCCAAACGAAACTTGCGAGCCATTTGCTCCTATAAACATGCAGCACATACAACAAATATTGATCACGCCACTCTACATGCATCTCTGGTTCAGTATATATCCTGAAATTTTCTACAAACCTAACCACTTCTATGGGAAAATTACACAAAAAGTACGCTTTTCGGGTGTCATTAGCTAGCAAATTACCGATCTACAACGCCAAAACACTTTTTAGAGGCTCCAAAACCTTCCACAGCCACACTACCCACTACGTACTCTATACTGGAACTCACAAAAAGGTTTCCTGATGGTACCTGTGTCCAGGAAAATCACACAACCAATTTCCAATCAGGAGGCAGCTATACGATTGCCCGCTGTCTGAACTTAACTTCTGGAAAGAATAGCTAAACGATGTTTGGGTGTCAAAAAGGCTGTCCTCACACAGGTATAGGTTAAACAACACTAAAGAAGCTCTTTACGAACGGATGCTCAACAGTTCACACGCCCACTAGAATATTCAATGCGAAGCACGGTCATGTAACGGAACGTGACGTCACGTCACGTAAATTTATATACCGTTTCCAATCCCTTTATTCTATTATCTATGCTAGCATTGATCTATTTTTGGGATCAAACAACGGTCTATATTTGGGATCGAACAACGGTCTATTTTTGAGATCGAACAGCGGACCGTTTCTCCGACCGACCAGCCAAACGTACTATGGGATATATAGGTGGTACCTTGCATGACGTCACGTAATTTTATACTATTCGATATACAATAGTACTTGAGGCGAGCAGTATGGTTCACAGAGACGACCCAATAGTCGACCGTAAGTTAGCATATCACTATCAGGTAACGATGCATATACATGCACATGCACGGCTAATAGTGCGATACTGGAGGCAGCAGAAGACAATCCTGGTAATACTCGGCTAATGCACCACGTGGTTGTTGGGTTAGTGTGTATGCTGGCTACACTGGCGCAGTAGCAGTAAACTAATGGCATCGCTATACCTTCAGGCTAACATGGCTCAAGAAAAGGCTCGCTGCGCTGGGACTTAAACGGCGCAACGTTGTGGAAACACGCCTTACACTTGTACATCAGGCCATTAAGGTACTTTTTGCCGGGCTATGCAAATACAGAGTGGCGTGACGTCTCCACGTGGGGGGCATAGAATGAACTTCAAACGTCCAACTGCTGCCTCGGATACCGGGCAATGTGGAGATTGCTACAATTGAAGTACCGGTACACCATTAAAAGGTAGCCTCATCTTTGGGTGAGGTACACGTGATCCTCCTTGACATACATCACTCATCTAGATCCACTGTGATGATGCTACTGGCAGTAATGGATCCTATTGCTTCACGACTACGTAAAGTTAAACGACTTACAAGGAGAACATATGTGAACAAGGCAAGCGACCAGCCCCATGTGTGCAGCTACCTATACCTTGAACTTAGTGTTTCATTTCAGGGTCCAAACTGGTGTTGGCACATCGATGGGTGTGACAAGCTCAAACCGTTTGGCTTCCCCATTCATGCTTGTATTGATGGGTAAGTAGTCTCTGTATCGTGTTTCATAATTTTCACGGTGTTCCTCCAGATTTTCATGGCATGGAATTATGACATTCTGAGTCGATGTTATAATACAACAGTTGGAATCTATTGCAATCCTTTCAAACGTGTACACGTTTGGAACAAGGCTTGTTTCAGACACATTTTGAAAAGATTGTCAACAGGTGTGTTGCAACAACAAATATGCTAAGATGTTTTCATTAGTAAGACTAATTGAATTCTGCATGCCAGCTTAGGGGAATTGATTGATACACTTTACAAGTATGCCTTCTAAACTACATGTATACGGTCACACTGCATCTGTCCACTACTCCCCACCTGATTCTTCAGATAGATCTGGTGGTACTGGCCTTTGAGAATAGCTTCATAGTAGGAAGCATACCTGGGAGACGAGGGGAGATAAAATACATAGTCATATGGTGGAAAGGCTGCATCTGTGTGTCTACACAATCCTCACTCTCCTAAATGCAAACATGCTTTTGTCTACCTGCATTTTAAATGTGAACCTCTCTCACTCACATTTCATAGCACTCCTCTCTAGCCAGAACTCCACTTGACATGTGAGACAGGCAGGTTGCCAGGTGTGCCTGAAATAGAGTCACTTTACACCATGTGCATAACTCTACGTAAATGCAGCACAATTAAGCCCTAAAGGTACTGTAAATGCAGGCACACTGGCCCACGATTTACTGGCCACACACACACCTTGGGTACAGTGAAGGTATCTCCTGCTTCTGTCAATTGTTTCTTCAGTTCTAACAAGTAATCCTCCACAATATGGGGGGGGGGGGCGTGGCAGTCCCACAATATCCTTCATAGTCTATAGTATTAACGGTACGAGCAATTAAATTGAAACATGTTTGAAGTTGTGCTTTTTGTTTAAAAGGGTAAAAATTAGTCCAAATTCATTTGAATAGTTTTAAAAAGGTGCCACATGAAGTCTGGTTATTAGTTGATCAAGACGGAAGAGTACACATGGGGTGGGGAATGTGGTAAAGTAGAGAGGCACAAAATAGGTGGTGTTATGTGCTGTGGTGCAGAGCCAGTGTGTGTGGTGTCAGTGCAAGTGAGTGTGATGGGGAATATGACACGATGTGAGGGGAGAAAAGAGGAACTAACACTCCTCTTCCACAGATCCAGAGGCAGAGTGGTGTCATCCCTCTGCCTCTCGGCCATCAGGAGGTGGTGGATCTTGGTCAGGTGCTTACATGTGTCATCCACCAGGTACTGCTCCAACAGCTGGAGCAGATGCTTGACCTGCAACAGCATAGACATCGCACTGAGAACAGGTACTACATACATGTAACTTGGCTTGCACATGTGCAGTACATACATGTAACTTGACTTGCACATGTGCAGTACACACATGTAACTTGACATGCACATGTGCAGTACATACATGTAACTTGACATGCACATGTGCAGTACATACATGTAACTTGACTTGCACATGTGCAGTACATACATGTAACTTGACTTGTACATGTGCAGTACACACATGTAACTTGACTTGCACATGTGCAGTACACACATGTAACTTGACTTGCACATGTGCAGTAACACACATGAGACGTAGAGATCTGCAATATATATTAGTGTGACTTCTAACTGGCATGATTTGAAATTCATCCCCTGAGCATGTTGCCCAGATCTATACACCTGTGTGCCCAGACCTCTATGCAAACCTGTACATTGTTGCACACTTCATTGTGTTAAGGTGCTCACTAATGAGATTTCTCTCTTTCAGCCTCCTATTACAACAGTCAAGGCTCCTCCTCTTTCGGCATTTGCATAGGTGTGGGTGTAGGTGTGTCTGTGTTTGTGTTCTGCATAGGGACCACCTCTATAATGGTCGTGTGTAGGAGGAGGTATACCAGACAAGTCCTCTTGCTGCTGCTCGGGGGGTCACCTTTGCACACACCGCAGCTGTCACTATGGAAACCCGGAGAGAGCAGTGGCTCAGACAACTGGGTATTCTTCAGACCCTCCTCCTAGTTATTATGATTAGCCTGTCACTGGGTATTGGGCACCTGGTTATCTAATCAACCCATATTGTATGGCAATTGAATGCTGTTGGTGTGAATGTATTCACGTTGATTGTATGTGTTGATAGCGCAGTTTAATAAGTGTGTCATCATACTTGTGTCCTTATTTGAAGCAGATGTGTGTAGTGTTTTTTTTAATTCTGCGTCATCCTGGGGGGCACTTTTGTTCAGTGAGTTGTACAGACATTCAGATTAATGCCATTGTGCTATTGTGTACCAGAACTGAAATCCAACATCACATCATGCATTTTTCTGGGCTGAAATAGGTAAGGTCCCATTCTTTCTAAAACTTCTAATCAGTAAAGCTCCCCAGACGCACCTTGCATATGCGAGGCACGCCTCAGAGTGTGGTACAGTAACAAAGTGGCATTATTCTGAATGTCATCTGGGTGTAATAATGTACCCCCAGGATGACACCCAGGACATTAGGCATTAAAAGAATTCTGAAGTGTCATAAATTAATTCATTGATAGAATGGATGCTTGTGTAAAGCCCCACTGTACGCTGATACGGCTTGTGATTATGTTGAGGTGTGGATGTGTGATGTGTGTGTAGATTTGTGACTTGTGCAAGTGTGAAGTTTGGATATGAATATACTCACACACCTAGAAGAAGGATATGTCGAATTAGGTTACTCTTTTTCCATGTGTTATGCCCGTGAAGTGAATAATCAAAGACCCTTAAATGTAGTAACCTCAGATTATTAATTGTATATTTAATGCGAATGAGTGGCACGTGCATGTATGTGAATTCATTGCATTCTTATGTGTGCCTGCATATTATGCTAGTGCTCTGATTCAACCAACAAAAAGGATTTGAAGTTGACACTACCAACACATCTAAAAGAATACCCCCCCCCCCCCCCCCCCCCCCCCCCCCCTAACTCCCCTTCCCTCCACATATTTTGTTCAGGTAAACATGCTTGTTCATAACAGTGATTGCCCTTCTTTCCATTCTCATATGGAGAAATGGCCTATACATAGGCGGTCATCTTGCTCTTTTTTTTCAAATTGTATTTAAAACACGTTTGTAATTTACGATAAATCAGACTGATTGTGAATCTGTGCTTTATAAGATTATACCAATAACCATTCGTAAACTACAATCAAGACAAAAATTTAATTTCTACCGCGCATAATTTATTCATAAACGAAGTCATACCTTGCGTCATCTTAGAATAAAGCTATAATTATTAAACATTATGTTGGCTAGCTAGTATTAACGGTTATAAACTTTAATGTCTGTAACGTAACTATCAATACAATTTGAATTACAATTAAATTTGACAAATTAAAATTAACTTATCGGCTATGCGTCACTTGCACTGCCATTGGAGATGTGGAGCGCATCAATTAGGCACAATGATGCATGCAGGGATCGAACTACGTATGCCCTTCATGCTTTCATCTTCTGAGACGCAGGTGTTATGGTGAGTATAATTTAGTAGCGTAGGGCAGTGGGTAGTGTTCGGCCCTATGTGCATATCTTGGAAGGAGTAGATATGGCCTTCTCCCTATACTAGTACAGTTGGCCATCTCTGTATAATGGTGCACATCTCCCTGTACTGTAACCAGTCGTAGCCTTCTCCCTTTACTCCCGAACCGTTAATTGCCCGTCTCCTTATACTGTTGGTCTTCTTAGACTGGTGGCCTTCTCCCTGTACTGCTGATCTTCTCCCTATACTGTTCGCCTTGTCTTTATACTGTTGGTCTTCTCCCTATACTGTTGGTCTTCTCCCTATTCTGTTGGTCTTCTCCCTATACTGTTGGTCTTCTCCCTATACTGTTGGCCTTCTTCCTATACTGTTAATTTGGCCTTCTCCCTATTCTGTTGGCCTTGTTGAGTGTGGATATGGTATACTGTTGGCCATCTCCCTGGGTTATTCAAATTAGGGGCAAACCAGGGGGTGGATAGGGGGTGGGAGTGGTAAATCCCTGCCCTGTCCAATACCATACACTGTATATGGACTACAACTGTTTACAGCATACATACTGGTACAGGCCTGCACATCCGGTGGGTGTGGCCAAAGCAACTCCAGCAACTTGAAGACATTACAAGCCATGCCCACATTCCAGGCTGCTCCCAATGTTACTGCTCTGAACGCTGTGACTGCACTGTCCAATCCAAACGGCCTGCTGATCCAATATGATGTGTGGGATAGGGGGGGGGGGGCACCTTTCTTGGGGAAACCCCACCCTTTGGAAGTGTTTGATCTCCGATTATTATATATACCCCACCTCCAATTTACTGTGAACACGACTTGTATTTGTAGCCCCGCTCACTTCGCATGCTGTGTATGTACATGTAGGTGCCACACCCCCTGTATTGCAATGAAAATCAATGTGAGGCACTTGTGTGTGTGTGTGTGTGTATGTGTGAACATATGTATTCATGCATACTCACATTCACACATGTATCACTCGCACACATACTCGCATACATGTACATGTACATGCACACTGTCGTGTGTGTGTGTGTATTTGTGTATGGTTGTCACATCTTGGTCCCTTTCACAGCACCATTGGGAGTTTCAAGCCCTCAGCTTCTGGCACTCTCCTCTGTCAATGTGATGTAGTTTAACCACTCAGTTCCCAATGGGATCATCGCAGCCTGCAATGTGTAAGCTGTTTCCGTACTGGGGAACGTCCGTCTCACTACCTCCAGTGTCCCGTGGTACATAACCTGCAGCCATCAATGCAGTACAGCTTTGTGGAAGCAGCATCCTGGATACGGGCCTGCTTATATGTACTAATGCTCCGGTATAGTACAGTTACACAACCATTTAGCATATTACGGACGTAGCTACTGTAATCATGTACGTGTCACATTCATGCTAACCCGATTAAACCTAGGACTCTGACACTTGCAAGATGCTTCCGTAAGAAAACTGGTTGGTTGTCATGCCCAGGCACTCCTGTGTCGACTCTATAAGTGGCAAACTCCTCTGTGTAATCGCCACCTCCGTCTTTGCAACATATAATCCCAATTAGTGCCCACTCTTACAAGGGGTCATGCTAAGTAAGTCATTAATACAACATCAAAAAACAATCAGGTCTGGGCACGGCTGACTGACGATAGGGTGGCACGTGATGATCGTGGTAGGCACATTGAATTTGGGGTGTATCTCACTAACCATTCAAGGGAAGTGCGATTTGAAGGCCCTAAGCTCTGAAAAAATAATGATAAATAAGTTCATTGATTACTCTCATGTAATCCGTGAGCAGGTAAGGAAAATGTCATTTGGTTTGGAAACTATTGATGACTGAATAAGAAAATGAGAAAAAATGAATGGACATTGGAAACCTTGCATAATTAATGTGGAAGTGCGGATATAGGTACTTAAGTTGCGAAAAACTACACAAAATATGTCAACTAGTCCCCACATTGCAAATCCGAGAGCAGCTAGTCAATATTTGGGTTTTTTCTGCAGTTAGCTGCAGTTTTCTGAATGCGTCCATACATTTTCTATGGACATTGAATTACGCAATGACCGAATACCGCGTAATCCTTTTGACCGCCAATTTCTCGATATGTTGTCCACTAAGTGCTGTCGTTATATAGGGGCTCTGGCCTGCTGTGTTTCTCGTTACACTTATGGGTTGTTTTTAATATGTGGTGGTGGGTGCCAGTAATTATGCATATGTGGTATGCAATTTGATGTAATGCAATATTGCAAATGAGTAAGGCATGTGATGTATTTCTAAAGTCCGCTCTGCCTGGACAGCAGTTGTAAATACATGCATTGATCAAATTCCTTTGTTGATAGTGTTGACCACACCCATGTCAGGCCGCTTGCATCATCCGATTTTAGCTGTATGTGCACTTATAAAATCCACCACAGCAGGGCACGCTCGTATCAGCTAGTTCCGACAATGAGGCGTTTGGTTGCTCACGACATCAAAGAAAATGACCGATTGTACAACTGTTATGCATGGTTCTTAACATATACACATATAGTCTGGCCGGAAATAAATATCATGCAGTACAAATGGTACATTATTATTGCGATTTGGTGTAAATATGTGAATTCAGTTTCATTTCAGTGGAGCTGACTTCATCCTGGTTTTTCATGGCTGAGTTTATACTGATTCAGGGTATAACAATCAACTTTTATTAAAGACATTTATTTGACATCAATTGGCAAGACGGACTTATAGTGAGTTCTTTAACACATCATAGCGATGCTTTGTGGCAATCTTTATAGCCAAGGCGCGATCGCAACCGCCATTGTTATTGGCCACTGCTCTGCATAAGACTGACCTTGTAGGCAACGGGTAACGTTTCGTATCGTAGCCTTGCTTTAGCCACATTTTCAGCACCTCATTAAGGCACCTTTCCGCCTTCGAAGAATTGCATTCAATCTTAGCTAAATCATCTGGATGTATACCCAATATTTGGCCCAAGAACTGCCACTTCGGTGCAACATTGCCCACTTCGCATCGTACCTCCTGCAGGTCACTTATGCTGAGTACTGGGGTTTCTAGACCTGTGTTGACACCCTCATCGACAATTTGAATGCATTGATCAACTTTCTCTGCGGTTTCTGCAGCCCGTTCTAGATTTGAACGCATCGTCACTTTTTCACGCTTGCTTTCAGTTAGTTTTTCGTGTATACTTTTTTTCAAATTCTGTATCCACCTTCCATCAGGTAAATAATTGTCAGAGCGTCCAGCTGACACCAATTTCGGTGTAACTTTCTCCTGCAGAGATGACGAAAATGTATCTCTGTAAGCGATTTTAAGCTTGCCGAACTGTGTGGTGCCTAATGCATTTGCTTTAATCAGAACGATTATTACATATTTCCATATGTCCGCTAGCTCCAAGTTGAAAAGCTTGATTTAGTTCTTTGACAGCCACTTCGCAGTATTTCTTGTGATCGTCATTTGTTTCATTGGTGATGTCTTTCATCTCGATGCACATAGCGATCAGCTGGATGGTTTTTCCGTTGAGAGCACTTTGCAATTCACTTACATTTTCAGCCGCAGGAGATGTGTCAACTTCCTGGAGACGCCAACTGTGCTCATCCGCTGCCTTGGTCTTGTCGATATCATTCGTTAAGGCTGTAATGAGATGGCTCTTCCCGATTCCTTTCCTTCCGACAAACAGAATATCTGTTTTCTTTCTTCCTGCCATAATGGCCGCTATTCAATGAGTCTGAATGCGTTCTGCGTACCTATTATATAACCGTTTACTTTATTATCAGCGAATTTTTCGCGTAGCTGAATACAATTCGACGCCCACTCATACGTCAGCTACATGTGGAATAATTAACACAAATCACTCTGCTATAGTGATATCCCAGCCAACGTTTGAATGCTTCATTGCAAAGAGTTACAAAATGCACTTCAGAGTTTGCACGAAGGAAAAGAAATAATTATCTTTCTCCCATGCAATTTAAAAATGTGACAAGATATTATATACACGGGAATTTAGCACCTCAAGCACAGGTATAGTTACAACCAATGAAATAAAATATTCGACTAATGTCCGAGCTGGACTATCACGCTTAGGAGACAATGGCAGCTGGTAGTAACGGTGGCTGCTGTGATGGTTTGACTGGTGAAGTAAACACTCACAGGAATTTAGGTCCTAAATGTTGTTCCTCTGGTCATTGGTCCCCTGGACCTAGTCCGGCCTGCATGTATGATGTGCAGCATGACAACAATGCAACTTTAAAATTGTACAGATTAACTACAACACGACCAAACTAAATATACCGAGTCACAGGAGCTGAGGCATAGAAAGAGCACTAGAATTGTAATTTTAAAAGTTTAGTGAAGGGAATTACTTTTCTGTGCATGTATGATGCATGCGTTAACAGTTTCAATGACGTTTGATAAGTTAGTTGTATTTTAAAATCTTCATTCTGCTGATATATACGAGTGCAAGTGATGGCTTCCGCTTATGGTTGTTTCAGAATTTGTGTTTTCACACAGCTGATATTGGATGATGCTGCATAGCTTGATGTCGATGACATGCGGGGGGTACAACCATCCCATCTACAAATGTCTCATAACAGCAAACGAATTTGATCAATTTATTCACAACAGCTGTAGCAAACGGGGCGAGGGGCTTTAGAAATATATCAGACGCCCGCAGAGCCTACATATACTTCTCAGTGAAAATAGTAAAATTTGTTTCCATCGAGTCACGCATAATAATCGACACCCGTGCACACGTCCTTATAATACCGCGAAAGGCGGGCCCAAAAACGCTAAGAAAGCTTCTAAATTAGTATATTATTCAAAAAGAAGAAGGGCGAGCACAGCTGTTCTGCTAGCATTATAAGATCTGAGGTAAATAATTCGAAAGGGATTGGAGCACGTCCTCTCATTATTTATTTGATTATTATTATTGATGTGGTTTCAGTAGAGAGCCTTGCACAGCGGCCTCCAATACAGAAAGCCTTATCTGCCAAGATTGACGACTTCCAGTTTAACCAGCTCTTCAACTCATCTTCCTTGGCAGACAGGGCCCGCCTTTTGTCCATTTCATCTCCCCATGCTTCGTCGTGGTTGTCAGTTGTCCTTTCCGAAGGTCTAGGCCTTCATTTAAATCCTGACCAGTTCCAAGTGGCCATCAAGTGGTGGCTTGGTCTTGACACATCAGGGGGATCACTGTGCTCCTTATGTCCAGACACTGTGCTCCTTATGTCCAGACACTGTGCTCGATCCATTAGGCCATCATGCCTCCACATGTAAGCGTGGGGGTGATGCTGTGTTTCGCCACAATAGACTTTGCGCGATGTTGTAGCGGAGTCGTGTAGGTTGGCCCACCTGAGTGTTAAAGTTGAGGCCGGAAATAACCTAACACCAGACCACAGTCATACAAGACCAGCTGATGTCCTTGTCCAGAACTGGTCCAGAGGCAGGCCCTTCGACATCTGTGTGACCTCACCGCTTAATACACTTACTTTGTCAGAAGCGGGGGGTTGTGCAGGTGCCGCAGCCCAGGCTGGAGAGGTCAGGAAGCACTCAGCTAATGATGACAAATGTGGAGATCTGGGTTGGTTTTGTGTCCCCCTGGTGACTGAAACTTATGGAGCATGGGGACCTGAGGCCAAGGCCTGTTTCTCCCAGCTGGCTTCGAGGCTTTCCATCAGGCTTCAAAAGCCCAAATCAGTCATTCTTCATGAACTATATGGTCGCTTAAACACATGTCTCGTTCGTTGTGTTGCTACGGCCATATTAAGTAGGATCCAGTCCTCGTAACTTTTTATTCTTGGTGCGAGTCATATGGAGCTTGGGGCAGCGAAGCGGTGCAAGCTTTTTCACGGCTCGCATCATACCTTGCCACAAGGACCAACTCCCCCAAGTCCAAGGTTGTCTGCAGCCTGTACGGCCGCCTTAATTTGACTCTTGTGCGAGCCAATGCCCGAGCCCTCCTCTTACGATGTGGATGTTCCCTTCAGGAGGGGGATAGTTCCTCATTGTAGCTTTCATAGCTAGTGTGTCTCAGTGTGTCAGGGTATGAATGCATGTATGTATGTATGTATATGGGTCAGTTTCCGAAATGTTTGACTCGTATTATTTATATGGGACAGTTTGAAAATTGCCCCACGGTTAAAATGTTATAAAATGCATCGCGTTTGAATCACTATAACTTCCCAACGGATAACGCTATCGATGTCCTATTTGCAACCCTTCATACTACACCATTTCACTATGTGTTTTGAAAATAGGAAGTCGATAGCAATATCCGTTGGGAAGTTATAGCGTTTCAAACGCGATGCATTTTTATAACATTTTAACCGTGGGGCAATTTTCGCGGAAACTGTCCCATATATTTTGAAATAAATGCACATTAATATTATTATTAATACATACACATGACATTATAGCACATCAGAACACCACTAACTAAGTCTACATGTATTGTTCCGCTTTAAAAACCATCCAGAGAAATGGCTCTGGACAACAGTGCCCTGACATTGGCTCGGACAAGGGTTATGCTCAGTCGTCCATAGAGGGATGCTGTTGTTGTTGACTTTGGGCTATTGAGCCTCATAGCTAATCGAGAGGCCAGCTGTGACAATGCCCATTTAGCCTCTGTACCCCAGCACCCGTACGTCTCTACCACTACTGGAATGGAGACCCACCCCAGTTCTGCACATTTCACATCATTCGCCTGATGTTTTCTCACATTATTATTATTATTATTATTATTCGCTCAGCTACTGGTGTTCAACAGGGTGATCCACTTGGACCGCTCTTATTCTCACTTGTGTTGCATGGTCTGATATTGAAGATTGCTGAGGATGACATGTGTGGAGAATTGCTATTCAATAAGTGGTACCTCGATGATGGAGTCCTTGCTGGAACCAGTTTATCTGTCAGAGCTGCCCTGGATGTCATTTCATCATTGGGTCCTTCTCTTGGGCTATACATCAACTTTGCAAAATGTGAGGTGTTTGGCAAGGCAGAGCTATCTGCATTCCCATCTGAGATCACTAAACGGTATCACACTCCTCAACTTGAAATTTTGGGTGCACCAATAGGCAATGAGGAATTTTGTAATAACTTTGTGATCAACAAACAGTCAAGTGTTTCTTTCCTTCTCCAGCAGTTACAAGGGTTGGAAAACCCCCAGCTAGCACTAGCATTGTTACGAAAGTGTGCAGCATTTTGCAAAATGACACACATCTCACGCGTTACACCTCCAACCTTAATAAAGTCATCATTGTCTGAATTTGATGATAGCATTCACCACTGTTTCACAGAGTGCTTGGCCCTCAATCTGTCACCACAAAGTTCTGGTTGGAAGCAAGCCTGCTTAAGCCTTAGTAGAGGAGGGCTTGGTTTAAGATCAGTAGCTGTTCACTCCACGGCAGCATACCTAGGCTCAGTTAGTTCATCTTCCCCAGACTTGGCATCTAGCCATTATGTTATAGATGCACTTAACCTGTTCAATCTCCAAGTTTCTGCTGAGGATACTGTATCTATTCCGTTGCCAACGAAGTCTCATTTTCAGCATGATTTGTCACAACGAATTGAGAATTGCCAATTCCATGCACTGTATAACTCTGGCAGTCTGGCTGATCGGGCTCGCTTACTCTCAATTTCATCGGCCCATGCCTCCTCATGGCTTCAGGTGGTCCCCTCCCCTAGGCAAGGCTGCGACATGGCTACAAGCGAAATGCAGTGGGGCATCAAATGGTGGCTTGGTTTACCTCTAACACTTGAATTAGGGGTATGCGCTTATTGTCCAGACAAAGCTCTGGATGCACACCATGCTGTTACTTGCAAATTTGGGGGAGATGTAGTGGCGCGCCACAATGCTCTGCGCAATGCTATTTTTGATTTTTGCAAGCGAGCCCTTCTGAACCCAAAACTGGAAGCAGGGGCAGGCTTGGGTCATGAAAGGAGACTTACTAGACCTGCTGACATACTCATCCCAAGCTGGTCCAATGGTGATAAGCCTGCAGCCATTGATGTGTCCATCACCTCTCCGCTTAAATCAAACATTTTGTCTGAAGCGGGTGTGGTGGCAGGTGCAGCAACAAGGCAAACAGAAGAGAGAAAGCACACATGCAATGATACAATCTGCTCCGAATTGGGGTGGAAGTGTGTACCATTAGTGGTGGAGACGTTGGTGCTTGGGGAAGAACTGCA
This sequence comes from Ephydatia muelleri, assembly GCA_013339895.1. Lineage (NCBI taxonomy): Eukaryota > Metazoa > Porifera > Demospongiae > Spongillida > Spongillidae > Ephydatia > Ephydatia muelleri. The sequence continues at coordinate 2,232,974 of JABACO010000001.1, forward strand.
GGCCTGTTTTTTGGAGAACTCGCATCACGACTTGCGGCTCAAAGCCATTCCTCAAAGACTACAATGTTGAATAACATCTAAGTCTCATACTAGTTCGAGCCAATGCCCGTGCGTTCAATGCTAGGTTGGCTACAACAATGGACTTGCTTGAAGGCTAGGGTAGTTTTGTGCAAGTTCGTGTGTAATAGTGAAATGGACATCAATATGTGATATATATGTCTGTGCATTTATTTATTTATTTAGTAAATACAAAATTATTATTTTAAGATGGTGGGGGGGAAGAAGGATGTAACCTTACCTACATCACAGCGCATACATGTACATGTACATAATAATAATTATTACAGAAATCAAATGCACTTTATATTGTCTATACTGACAAACATATACAGTACGGCACAGTAGGGGATCTTCGTTTACTTGTGCTTCGAAGAGATTTTGGCGGCTAAGGCAGGATTGTTTCCGCCACTTTTGTGGGCAACTGCTGAGCACATAGCCGACCAGGACGGTAACGGATAACGTACTGTGTCATAGGACTGATGTAGCCACAGTGTTAAAATGTCGATTAGGCACCGTTCTGAATTGCACGGGTGATCGCTTTCGATCTTCTCTACGCTGTCGTGAGATATGCCCAGTGTGAGCGCTAGATACTGCCAACGGCTGGTGACGTTTTGTACTTCTTGATGCACCTCCTGGAGGTCATCGATGCTGAGAAAAGTTTTGCTCATGTCTTCTTGTGCTGAAAGTGGCAGCGATGTACAGATAAAAACAGTACATTGCATGGAAATGAATTCTGTAAGGCCATTAAAAAGACTTAATAATTATGACGTTATGTCTTATTATAGATCGTAGTGTGTGTGCGCGCCATTAATTCACTCATTCATTCATGATTCAGCCTGCACTGTCCGTGCATTAACTGTATTTGGAGAGCATTAAGTACATGGATCACTAGTTTTATGAGGTATTGTATCGAGACTAATCTAGTTCATGCAAACCTCAAGCTTAACATCCCTTAATTCTGTAGCCTCCAAACCTGCATGCTGTACCCAATTGTACTGCATATCTGCATGCATATTGAATCTCTTAGCCCTTCTACGTACGAATAGTCTCTCCACCATGCATTATCTGTTAACATGCCATTTTTTTCAGAATAAATATTGCAATGGACTCTGTACATGTGACATGTTACACACTTGAAACAATAGACACAAGAATAGAATGAATGCAATGTACGTGTAAGTAATATGGTTGCCATGTTAATACGCAGGTCCATCCTTCAGGTGTGAAACACTAGATAAGTCTCAATGCCAATATCTCCTCACTAAGGTCAATCATGTCTCCTTTCTCCATACTTGCAGTCCTGGGTCTGCCCTGTGAGGTTCCCTGTGTGCCATGCTTGCAGATGAGCATAATGTATGGTATGTGTGAGTATGCACTAACTGTTTGCATAAAATAATTTTGTACCAAATTTAGACACATGAAATTTTACCATCATGCAACTTAAACACAATTTTTTCATTACGCTTAAAGATTTTACACGCGAAATTATTTTCAAAACGCACGGCATTTAATATAGATAGCACAGGTGTGCATATCAATGCCCGTCATTCCACAGTAGGGTGATCCCTAACAGCTTACTGCTTTAAAGGCCTGTGCCCTGGCAAGCTGTGGGGAGCTAGTCCTGGTGGTGGCCATCCTGGAGACTGATGTGGCAGACAGGGACGGGGGATGGAGGTTATTGACTGAAGTCATCAGAGATGTGTGCTGAGCTTCATAATTGTGAACCTGTGTAGTG
>JABACO010000001.1:2237268-2257808 GCA_013339895.1 Ephydatia muelleri
AATCTGTCATGATTTTCTGTTGTTTATTTGTTGAAGGGGAAAAGAAGGGGGGGGGGGGCCTTTCAATGCATGCAACTTACCCTCTTACAATCAACTCATCATGAATATGCTGCTATTCTGTTAGGTTAGCAAGCAAATAAACAAAAGCCTTTAAAAGGGAAATAATGCTCACAATCAAATTCAAAGAGATAGATAGCTAGGCTGTGCTGAGCCACCCTTGTTAGAAGGTCAATGTGGGTGTGTTCTGTATACTGCTTGAATCCCCCTCCCTGATCACACAGCACACAATGAGTATGATGACTGACCAAGAATGAGGCTCTGTGTGTGTTCAGACATGAAAACGAGGTCCTCTTGCTTTGTTCTCTTGGCGTTGGCCTCTGCCAACCATTGATAGTGTTCCACCTCCTAACAATCACATAGAGGAGATGAAGAGCACACATATATGGTAAATACATGTACGTTAGCAAAATTTACCACCACTGTATAATATGTGGGTGTATACAGTAACTCCATAACAAAAGAAGTTAAACATGTCTTCATTTATGTCCAATTAACTGTTTAGGTCAAGTGCAATGATTAAAAAAAATCAAGACCCTCTAAACACAAGTTGATATAGTGGTCTCTTTATTCAAGTGTATTGATTACAATTACACTGTACTTAATCAACATGATGAAATCCCTAATTAATAATCTGCTATATAACCAACATTAACTGAGCTGTTAGACCTTGAATTATGATATTCTGAGTCGGTGTTATAATACAACAGTTGAAATCTATTGCAATCCTTTCAAACGTGTACACGTTTGAAACAAGGCTTGTTTCAGACACATTTTGAAAAGATTGTCAACAGGTGTGTTGCAACAACAAATACGCTAAGATGTTTTCATTAGTAAGACTAATTAAATTCTGCATGCCAGCTTAGGGGAATTGATTGATACACTTTACAGGTATGCCTTCTAAACTACATGTATACGGTCACACTGCATCTGTCCACTACTCCCCACCTGATTCTTCAGATAGATCTGGTGGTACTGGCCTTTGAGAATAGCTTCGTAGTAGGAAGCATACCTGGGAGACGAGGGGAGATAACATATGGTGGAAAGGCATCTGTGTGTCTACACAATCCTCACTCTCCTAAATGTACACATGCTTTTTGTCTACCCGCATTTTAAATGTGAACCTCTCTCACTCACATTTCATAGCACTCCTTCTCTCTAGCCAGAACTCCGCTTGACATGTGAGACAGGCAGGTTGCCAGGTGTGCCTGAAATAGAGTCACTTTACACCATGCGTATAACTCTACGTAAATGCAGCACAATTAAGCCCTAAAGGTACTGTATATGCAGGCACACTGGCCCACGGATTACTGGCCACACACATACCTTGGGTACAGTGAAGGTATCTCCTGCTTCTGTCAATTGTTTCTTCAGTTCTAACAAGAAATCCTCCACAATATGGGGGCGTGGCAGTCCCACAATATCCTTCATAGTCTGTAGTATTAACGGTACGAGCAATAAAATTGAAACATGGTTTGTTTTTTTTTTAAGGGTAAAAATTTAGTCCAAATTCATTTGAATAGTTTTAAAAAGGTGCCACATGAAGTCTGGTTATTAGTTGATCAAGACGGAAGAGTACACATGGGGTGGGGAATGTGCACAAAACAGGTGGTGTTACGTGCTGTGGTGCAGAGCCAGTGTGTGTGGTGTCAGTGCAAGTGAGTGTGATGGAGAATATGACACGATATGAGTGGAGAAAAGAGGAACTAACACTCCTCTTCCACAGATCCAGAGGCAGAGTGGTGTCATCCCTCTGCCTCTCGGCCATCAGGAGGTGGTGGATCTTGGTCAGGTGCTTGCACGTGTCATCCACCAGATACTGCTCCAACAGCTGGAGCAGATGCTTGACCTGTTTGTGCAATGGCATACACTCGTATGTACATGTACATCGCACTGAGAACAGGTACTACATACATGTAACTTGACATGCACATGTGCAGTAACACACATGTAACTTGACATGCACATGTGCAATACATACATGTAACTTGACATGCACATGTGCAGTACATACATGTAACTTGACATGCACATGTGCAGTACATACATGTAACTTGACATGCACATGTGCAGTAACACACATGAGACGTACAGGTCTGCACAACAATCGCCAGCAGCAGAGCTGTCAAAAGGCTCGCACTGGCCGCTGTCAGGTATCTTTGTTTGACACTCCACAATTTCACGCGATACTTGCGCACGCATGGTCAAGCTACAGTTATGTCTAGCCGGCACTGTATGCTCTATGCCCCACCCAAAACCACACCCATAACCACACCCCTTACCCACCTGTGCCTCCCTCAGCAGCAGTTCGTTAAGGTTCTCCTTCTCGGGAAGATCAAAGCCATCTTCGGACCCAAAGGTGCTATCAACGTTTGTCTCTGTCACAAAGGTGGACATTGAACCACTGGTGCTTTCCTTGGGAGTAAGAGAATGACACTATTAAACTTGAGCACACCACACCTGTGCATATGTGTGCTGCAAACACACACACACACCACACATACACACACACCACACACACACACCACACATACACACACACCACACACACACACACACCACACACACACACACCACACATACACACACCACACATACACACACATACACACATACCAGTGATCACACAAACATACACTCATATACACCACACACACATATACACCACACACATACACATACACCACACATACATACACACACATACACACATACAGCCAGTTATTCCGTGGGACTAGGGATACTGATCAGCTGAAGGGAAATACAACTAAGGAGTATGTACGAAAATAGCATAAAGTCTAATTTTGGCATGTATTGCATTACACACATGTACACTGTATTTATAATCATTTCTTAATCTTTCTCTGGCATAATTAGAGGAATGTATTTGTCCAGCTGAATTAAACATACATTGTTCTACATTACTACATAATGACACGTATGCAATACATGCCAAAAAAGACATTCTTGATTATTAAATTCAAGTTTCCAACTGGGTTTAGAAAATGAAACAATACTCGAGGAGCATTCGTAAACACAACAAATCATGCTTCAATTTGTTACATTTAATTCATACAGGGGGAAATGTGTTGATCATGCCACAATTGCAACGCAATGCTTCACCATTACCCTACAACCCCATATATACACGACACAACATACATTCTCAAGCTGTTTCTTAGCAGCATCCACAGCCTGCTTCTTGGCCACCACCCTCTGGGCCACACCCACCACCTTCTCCCTGTACGTCTCCTCAAGCAGCGAGCAATGCTTCTGCGTCGCCATGGAGACGACCCCGAGCACCCTCAGCCCCCAGTGGTGCTTCAGGGCCTCCACCTGCGACATCTTGACCAGGAAGCGTTGGAGCAGTTTGGCCTGCTCTAACAAAGGCATGGCGCTCGTGTTGAGGGAAGATGGGGGGTGGTAGGGTGGCAGCAATAAGGGTTGGCTGGCCCCGCCCTGAGAAGCGGAGAGGTCGCATGTGGAGGTGCCCAGGCCAGCGAGGGGAGGAGCTTGATGCCTGTGGGTGTTGGCCATGCCCACAGAGAGGTCACGTGTGGAGCCGGTGAGGGTGGAGGAGGGAGGTGGCCTGGAGACCTGGGACCTGTGGTTGCCCCTTGAAGGAGTGGCGATGGAGGTGGGGACATGAGGTGAGTAGGATGCAGGCCCCTTTTCATCAAGGGTAGAGCCTCTGGTGGTGGAGGTGTGGGTGTGCACCACATCCTCCATCAACAGGGCCAGACCAAGCATCTCTGCATTTGCAACACTCCTTTTGGGAGGGAAAAGACGGACACAAAATCTGACTAGCGGCCTCTGGTTCATTCTCCGTACCTGTCTAGGGGACCGAGCACAGCCAACGAAGTATAGATGTAAGCTGATGTGTTCTGGCAGTGTTGAAGTATGCTGGAGAAAGGACCACAGCTGCAGTGGGAGGAAGGAAGGAAGGAGGGCAAGCTACGTTTACAAAACTGAGCATACATATGTACATGCACACTGTAAGCTTGATTTTTTGCTCAACTATTATTCAAAGCCATCTCCATATACGGACATGTAACTCCATGTGTATAGCATGAGTTTGGATCAATAATCAAAGAGACCATTGGTCTGCCCGATATAGTCACATTCAGTAAGCAATTGATATACACATACAACATACCAGAATAACATATATCCATTAATGGGGTCTCTTCAAAAGCATGATCTGAATCAGAAATGATTTCATTGGCATTTGCAAATCATGTGAATTTAGTAGCATGGGTAGATCAAGGATTTCATGGGTGGGGGGAGGGGCTAACTAGTGTGGAAAGGGCCACCCCCTAAGAGCTAGGGTTTATGAGGGAGCTTACATTAGGATCCAGGAAACCCACGTTTACCTACTTAAAAACACATGTTTTTCGAGCAATGCCTAATTTGGTAAACACATATGTTGCAAATCATATACATCAGGGAATAATTTAACCGGTATCGCATCGCAGTTTGCGATGCAGTTTTTATAAGGTGCGACGGAAACAACTTAAATTGTCCCAGATAACTGCGATGCATTGTCGAATGCGCCCTATCATGGTATCGATCTATCCGTGCTTGCTGGCACGTGCTCAGTGCAAGTGCTACGCGAAGAACGTGTATGTACAGTACAAAAGAAGACACGCCGATCAAAACGGTAAGATCGAGGCGTCTGTACAAAACATTGCTGCTTGCGCAACGTTGCAATATAATTTTATCAGTGTGATTGTACAGACTCACGTGACATCGACAATATCAGTTGTGAACGAATGCACTTGCGTTTGCGTGGGATAGCTCTGTTGGAAATTCCTTCAATGTGTTCAAATGATCATGATGAACCATCACACATCTCGGCGGGAACAAATTGCTATGCAACTGAACCGAGTTGCTAATTAACTTCGATTTTGCGTAGCAAAATAATTTTTTAAAGTAAATTGTGCCCTGTACATGTAGTTCATTGTCAAAGACAATGCGCCAAATCAATTAATTACTCAAGGGGAGGGGGGAGGGGGTTAGCCCTCAAAGACATCTTTGGCTCCACCCTGAGCAGATCAGAATACACATGTGCATGGGTACATTCACACTGCATGCTGCACCACAAACCATATAGAGTACAACACTAGTACTGAGCACATTACAGGAGATCACAGGGACCTACTGTATGCTTTTCAAGATTTCAATTTATATTTAGTGGCTTCTACACAGCAATTCTTACACATTGACTATCTGTCCCAAATTTGAATTAGCCATACATTTCAACACAAGTGTTACGTTGCTTTGTACTGAATATACAGGGTGTCCAAGAATGAACAGGACAGGTTTAAATGCTTATGGCTTTATATTTAAATCAGTTAGTTTGCTCTCTGATTAGTCAAATAATATTGGCAAACTGTTGAGTAACGAAATTCAAGTACACTGTATATGCAAATCTAATTTATCAAAACCCTCTGTAATCATCAATATTCAAATTAGCAGTTTATAAGATTTGCTTTTAAAAAATTTTTTAATTAGCCTGTGGTCAAATTATCTAGTTTGGGTTGACTAATTTAAATGCTTAATTATTAAAGTTAAGTATCAATTTTATGTTTTAACAGCTTATTAAGTCTAATTATTAGCTGTAAATGACCCATTCCTTAATTACAGAAACATAACTCAATCACCGATAATCAATTAACTTCAATAGTGAGTTACTAAACTACATGTACAAAGTCTCTTGATTGTGTTGATTTGTTGATTTGAATAAAATGTAGCAATTGAACTAATTAATTTACATTATAGTTTTGGAGTTATTGTCTACTGAAAAATAATCATCTTAATACACGCATTGATGGATCATGTTAATTAACATTATTGTAGTTAGAAAGTACTTAATTTTGTTTGCACTATATCTGCCTTATCATTAGTGTACAACCTTATAATAAGATTATTACTATGGATGATTAAAACCTGCCCTGTTCATTTCTGGACACGCATTCCAAGGTCCCTATTCACAGCAGCTATTCCATATCCACTACGGCACATCGTAATGATAAAAGAACAAGTCACAAATTTGGTGCACATGTAATTCAAAAAAGCAAAACATGATTGTCAATGTTTAACCTCAATATTTAAAAATTCAACCAAAAAAAAACTATATCATTAATTCATCACATTCCAAATTTATTCACTGATTAGGTATACATGTAATTCCAACTAATCTCAATACATTTTGTTTCATACATTCATCCAAAGAATACCATAATCTGTTTTTGATTACAGCTCAATTTGAAATCTTTGAACCAATAATGTATGAGAACCAATAGTGTATCTAACCATTGAGAACCAATAGTGTATCTATTGACAACCAATGATGTATCTAACCATTGAGAACCAATAGTGTATCTATTGACAACCAATGATGTATCTAACCATTGAGAACCAATAGTGTATCTATTGTGAACCAATGATGTATCTAACCATTGAGAACCAATAGTGTATCTATTGAGAACCAATGATGTATCTAACCATTGAGAACCAATAGTGTATCTATTGAGAACCAATGATGTATCTAACCATTGAGAACCAATAATGTATTGGGTGACGGCGACTTAGTACATGAAGAGGTGTGGTAGACACACCCACCTGTTGAAGAATGCCCTCCACGGAAATACGGATGAAGGCTTCTGTGTGGGCAGGTCAAGCGGAGAGGGTACGGGGTAGAGGAGGAAGGAGAGGTGGCGAGATGGTGACTCTCTAAGACACTCCTGAGCCTCCAGAGACACCCTCTCCAGCACCTGAAGACACAAACATATTCACAAAGACACACACACACATGGACACACACGTGCACACACACACACACACACATGCACACACACACGCACACACACACATGCACACACACATGCACATAGTACATACTCATAAAGGACATTACACTCCATATCTCTTAGGACTCCCTCACATGCACATCTGCACATACACCATTACACCTACACACCTGCATGTAAACACCTACACACATACCCACTGTATTCCACCTACACACCTACACACCTGCATGCAAACACCTACACACATGCCCACTGTATTCCACCTGCATAAATCCACATCCCACCTGCACACATAACACACCTGTACAGCCTCAATTCGATCCTTGAGTAGCAAAGTCCTCTTTAGGCAATGACGCATGATGACATCATGTTGAAGAAACAGGATTCCTCTATAGTAATCCAGGTACTCACACACCTAGCAAGAGCATAGGACAAAGGTATGGGGGAGATCATACACCCTAATCAAGACCCTTCAAATCAAGATACATTGTTGGATCATCCAGTGAGTGCAGGAATCACAAAGTGCTAACATGCAGACACACACCAGAGCTGCAATCTACCGCAGATACATCCTCACGTAACTCGAGCCCACTCACAGACGCAAACAAGGCAATGCAATTATAACCACAGGTCTCAGGTTACGGCACAAAATACATGTAGTGGTGACATTATTCAATCAGCAAATCTAAGAGTACAACTGTACTGGGTATGGGGTCTCACACCTCCCACCCACTCTCACTCCCCTTCTCTCCACATATTTTGTTCAGGGGAACATGTGCTTCAGTATTTAGCATAGCTTCTTTTGCATCAAACAATGATCACTTGATGATTGCACATAGATAAACATGTACTGTATTTCATTTGATACAGCACCCAAAACAATGGTTATATTCTACTGGGAGTAATAGTAAATATTCGTCCCCCATTTGCATATTACTGTTAATCAATTTTAGTACTCTGTGTCCTGTTATACTGGATACATCCTCACACTCAGCGGACCAATGTCCGTCCCCAGTCCTGAACGTATTGCATTGCCCTTAACTTGAAGGCTCTGTAACATGGGACACCATTGATTCTGGCTGATAGCCGTGTCCCTACTGACAAGGATGTCCTGTACACTATAATGGCAGGACTTCACAACCGGAATTTGTGGCGGTTGTCGCTGAGAGGTTTTCACACGAGGTAAGGATTACCTCATGAGGTTTTCACATGAGGTAAGGATTACCTCATGAGGAGGTTTTCACACGAGGTAAGGATTACCTCATGAGGAGGTTTTCACACGAGGTAAGGATTACCTCATGAGGAGGTTTTCACACGAGGTAAGGATTACCTCATGCGGAGGTTTTCACACGAGGTAAGGATTACCTCATGAGGAGGTTTTCACATGAGGTAAGGATTACCTCATGAGGAGGTTTTCACATGGGGTAAGGATTACCTCATGTACAGTATGTGGAGTCCACCACAGCAAGAGTATGATCTAAGAAGACTCTACATGCACTGGACTAGACATAATGATGACCTCAGTGATAAACGATGAAGTAATATCAGAAGATGAGTAGCCCCAGAAAAGTTATAGACGCTTATCTTCATGAAAATAAAGAGATCCGTTTTGTGGACACTCAATTCTTAACTGGAGCTATGACATGGGGTGTATCGTTTTCGAGAGATTGTAAATAGCAAGATACTTTTTCTGGCTGTCACCAACTCTACGTGTGCCAACATCCTGTTAGGATCATCCATTTAACACTAGATCAACCCTCCTATTAAATGCCAAGATAGGACAATCAAACCTAGGATTAGGTGGAGAGTGAGTGGGTGGAAAGCAAACCACTTCCTTTTGGCGTGACACACCCATCCCCCCGACTGCCTACACATGCACAGTTACACCCATCCACTACACATGCACAGTTACACCCATCCACTACACATGCACAGTTACACCCATCCACTACACATGCACAGTTACACCCATCCACTACACATGCACAGTTACACCCATCCACTACACATGCACAGTTACACCCATCCACTACATATGCACAGTTACACCCATCCACTACACATGCACAGTTACACCCATCCACTACTGCTCTGCAAATGTACAGAACATCTGCATCGAAGTGTACTTTATGCAAACCCTGTACTTTGCATGTCATGGTAGACCATACGTTCAGCTTACCTTCCATGGATCACTGGAGTCATTTAGTTGTCCAATATGGTTCTGAAGCAGCTGCACCTCTGTGCCTGCAATTAAAAAGTTCACAACTTCCCCACTACTGTACATGTATGTACATGTAAGCTATACTTCCCCACTACTGTACATGTATGTACATATAAGCTATACTTCCCCACTACTGTATGTAAGCTATACTTCCCCACTACTGTATGTAAGCTATACTTCCCCACTACTGTATGTAAGCTATACTTACCCACTACTGTATGTAAGCTACTTACCCACTACTGTATGTAAGCTATACTTACCCACTACTGTATGTAAGCTATACTTACCCACTACTGTATGTAAGCTATACTTACCCACTACTGTATGTAAGCTATACTTACCCACTACTGTATGTAAGCTATACTTACCCACTACTGTATGTAAGCTATACTTACCCACTCTTTCTATTCCACCCCAGCCTCCAGTGAACTCTCTATCCCCACCAAATGGACCCTGAGCTGTGCCGAGCTTGACGTATGTACACAAATAGGCTAGGATGTCATGGAGGGAAGAAATAAGGTGCTGGGGAGGAGGGAAGGGGAGAAGGAGGGAAGGAAGGGGGGAGGAAAGGAAGGGGAGGGAAGAGAAAACTGCAATATGACATAATGGCGATTGAACTCATACTCAAACACACATGCAGGGATATACACTACCACAAATGTGTGCATGCTTCATTACCAATGCCACAGTGAGTGCATGAATTTTGTCCTCTAACGGAAGGTCAGAGAACATGGTCAGTATCTGCATTGGGTAGAAGGTCAAAGTGAAATGACAAAGACGAGGTAACAACTGAGGAGATGACGAGGAGTATGATATGGTGAGATGCAGGAAGGGAGGGTGGTAAGGGGAGGGTGGCAAGGGGAGGTGGTAAGGGAGGTGGTAAGGGGAGAAGAGTAAGGAGAGGGTGGTAAGGGGAGGAGGGTAAGGGGAGGTGGTAAGGGAGGGTGGTATGGGAGGGTGGTAAGGGAGGGCGGCAAGGGGAGAAGGGTAAGGAGAGGGTGGTAAGGGGAGGAGGGTAAGGGGAGAAGGATCGTAAGAGGGTGGTGAGACTCCCACCATACCTGAATGGTAGATGGAATATACCAAAGATTGAGAAGCTTCTTCCCATCTGCACTTAGGAGCATCTGGAGGCGAGACTGGCTGGACCTAAGGGGAAACCACCAATACATTGTAGCACAATGATGGCTAGCAAACACTTTACAAGTAACTAAACCAACTATATGAAGCAAGAGTTTGTGTTGTAGCAAATGCATGTACATAACAATGTTACATTGCAATTTGTAGCAATGTCCTTGTTCAGCAAATGGCCAACAATGTGCAACAATGTGCAGAACAGTCATGTTACACTACGATTACACTTGTCCAGACAGTTGTACCTGGAGTCCGTGGTCTTTGTAGAGGAGCCATAAACTGGAGCTTCCAGACCTCCTCCCGCCTCAGGGCCTCCTCCTACAATGAAGTAAGCCTTTCTGTGAGGTGCGTGGTATGTGCACGTGCAGTGTGTGTGTATATGCGTGTATGTGTGGTGTGTGGTGTGGTGTCAGTGTGGTGTGTGTATGTGTGTGCACTGTTAAGTATAATGAACACATCTGCACTACCCACACACATATACATTTACCCACACACACATACCCACACACACATTACATGTACACATAAACACACACACACACATGTATAAACACACACACACACACACACACACACATGCACAGACACACACACACACACACACACACACACACACACATGTATTCCAATCACAAAATGAATCTCCTACCTAGTAGCTGGGAAATCCTCCAAAAGCTTGTGCAGGCTTTCATAGTATCTCAACAGCTAAGTTAATTAATGTTTGGAACATGATGATGATGCATAATGATGCAATAACAGGTTCAATGGCACCTACCTGGCTTCTCAGAGAGTAGTGAGATAATGACATCATCAAGTTGTCACAGTACTGATTCAGCAGTTTGCTACAGGTGAGCAGGTGGAGCCAAAGCAGTATTGAGAGGTGGACACACACAGTGCAAAGGAGACAAGATGGGATGAGAGAGGAGGTGGAGTAAGGAACACAATCAACGGGTGGTCTCGGCCACACCTCTTTGACTCCTCCAGTTCATCCCTGTTCTTTGCTACTGCTGCAGGCTGTGACGAGAGCTGTGCCAGCATGTAGTCACGGACCGGTGACTATCGGGAGAGGAAGGAGGGGGAGGGGGGGGGGGGATAGCCCATCACACAGTGTGTGGGAGCAAAGTGTAACCAATAGCATGCACATACACACACACACATATGCACACACATACACACACATACACATACAAATACATGTACATACTCACAGATACATACACTGTACATACACATACGAACATACTCACACATAAACACACATACAGAACATACCCTATACTCACACATAAACACACATACAGAACATATACAATACACATTACATAATTCTGATTATCATATTTCCATCTAGTTATCACACTCCCACACACATCACTATTTAGTCCTGAATACATATTCAAATGTGGCACTGAAAGGCATGTTGACCGCACCCCTCCCACCAACTGACAGAATGAATTGAACTCTTGTCCCTATTGTTCTCTGATGACACTCAATAAGGATGGGTGGGTCAGGTGCCAGCCAGTCTGTGTTATCATGGCACCTTAGCCACTGTTTGGCAAGAGACTGTTCATTGGAGCACACACATACACATGTACACACAAGCACACACAGACATGCACACACACATGCACACACACATGCACACACACATGCACACACACATGCACACACACATGCACACACATGCACACACAAACACACGTGGTCATACAATGTGCACACACCCTATCCTTAGACAGACAAAAATGTACACACATATGCATATGACTCGGGGTACTATACACAATAGATAATTTAGACACAATTATTATTACAATATCCATGAAATGACGTTAAATGAAATACATGCGAGCATGTTGTACTCACACACACACATTTACACACATACTTGCATACACATACACTATGCTCACACACACACACACAACCATGCTCAACATACAGTACACACACATACTCACACAGACACACACATACATGTACACACACACTCACACAGGCACACACATACATGTACACACACACACACTCAACCATACTCAACATACACACGCACATACTCACACACACACACACACTCACACACCTCACACTCAACCATACTCAACATACACACACATACTCACACGGGGGCACACACACAACCACTAACTTTCTCCAACTGAATGGACACAAAGCACTTTGCCAGTTTCTTGTTCACATTGCCATGGCGACCAGCGAGGGTGGAGACGGGGACACCCGTCAAGATGTCTCCGTCAATAGACCTGCAGTGTTGTCAAACACACACCAGACATGCACATAATGATAAGCATTTGACAACAGGAGAAAGACTTCACAAACACTCAAGCACAGTCACAGTAACGCAACACAGGCACATTTGGGCATGAGCTAATACACACACAGAAAACCTGCAGTTGAGGACACGCAGACATGCATGCACGCACTTCGAGATGCTCCAATAACCCTTGCACACACAAAAGGAAGACAACTAGATGTGTCCACCAATGAACACAGAAGACCGAGGCATGTCAGAAATGCCATCCTTGCAGTTGTGCAACCCGATTGATGAAGCTGCCATGCAGATGTACAATTGCAATCTTGTGCCACACACGGAGAAAGACTGCTGGTCAGGAGCAGTGGTCTGATTAGACAGGAATGCTCCCTTTGTGTAGTGCTTCCATTTCTACAACAAAAACCTAAACAATAAAACCTGGACCGAAATAATCTAACAGCAGTCCTCAATAAAGTTCAAGGTAGTTAAACAACGCTCGTGTCCCCACCCACCCTGCATAGACCACATAAGGGCTTGGACGCATGAGCGAGACATATGACACAAGTTTGCCTTATGCACAGTCTTGGGAAAACCTATATTTATAAAATTTAGGATTGTTTCGTGTGTTGGTACCTTATCAAACCAACTGTACATGATTTTATCATTTTGTCCTTCCTTTGATATCCCCCAGTACTTCTAACAATAGACAATATTTTTCAGTATACAATATGTACAATTAGGATTTTCCATAGCCTACAGTTGAGGGATATCACTTCGTCCTGAAACCAAAACCAGATACACGTGTATGCCTGTCTATGGAACATTACTTCTGTACATGATTCTCTACCTATTCATGTATCTGGCACTGTACATTACAGCATCACATACACATGTATTACAATAATCCCATGAGTGTACCTGCACAGATATCATGCGCATTTAACCCTCTGACCATCAAACCATATTAATCTAGATCCCTTCCCCTGTTTTGCTCTCACTCAGGCCAGACTCCAAATACCAATATTTGAGACTTCAGTAACACACTGCGTGTTAAAGATAGACAGGTCTGATGCATGCATTACAATGGGAGCACCTTAGCATACATGCATTGCAACGGGAATAGTACCTTAGCACAACACTGTTCTGTTGGCATGCTATTAGGAGTGCGTTGCGATACACCACCTAGATTGCATACAAAGAAAGAATGCAATAATTGTAAGATTACTACAAATGCCAAACAAGTGTAAACACATGTATATGACACATGCATAAACTACATACCAGATAAAACACCACAAATGTATACAAACACACACACACTGCACACAAACGTCATGTACACAAACGTCATGCACACACACACTGTACACAAACATCATGTACACACATGTCACACAAACACACAAACACACACCACACTTGCCATATAGGCACCATGCACACATACCACAGGTACAACACACACATATACACACACACACATACACTGTACACACACACATACACACACACACACACACACACACACACACCTGCACAGCCAGTGTGGTCTTCAAGTCCTCAAGGCCACTCCTGCTTGTAAGGATCTGACCATAAGAAGTAAGGTGTCACATAGGTAAGCATGCCTGGCAATCATACCATGTGTAAATACACAAATACAAAGGCACGCACACTGGTTTCAGCCAGTCCACCTGTCTTAGCGTGATTGCATAACACTGGTTAGCATATGGCGTGATTGCATAGCCCATTGTATGACACACACATACCAGGAGTAGAGCACTACCACTGAAAGTACAGTGGTCACCTCCTCTCGGATTGCCTCCCTCCCCCTGAAATGTGACGCACCTCAAGTGATACAGGTGCTTATATTAGTTAGTTAACTCGGTACATTTCCACCCCTGAAATGTGTGTACTGTACCTCAGGGCACTTGTACAAAGTCCCGATGGTGTAGGCTTTTTAAGGGTTGTCTCACTGGAATGCTGGTTAGGTTTACCTAGACCAAATTTTAATTTTTCACCAAAAATGTTGGCCGCGCTTGTAAAATTCGGTCCCTTTATTTTCTATGGTGATAAATGTTCCAGGTGACCACACTTTGCTCTGAGTGCCCACAGCCAATAGTGTTTTAGTGGGAGTACTGCGGCAGCTACTGGCAACTCATCCCCGTTTCAGTGGACATTAGGTTAGAGGGGGGTTAGGGTGAGGTCATCTGTACAGGGCCTTAATGGGGTCCAGATTTTGCAATCCATTTTGCTCTTCACCTGCACCAGATTTTTCATTATGCAGGTAATTGGTCCGGGCATGGACCAATTTGTACTGGGGATAGAAAAGTTACTGACAGTTCCACTGTACCAACTACAGATTGATACTATGGCATGCAAACTACTCCCGATACTTCACAGTATAGGAGGTTTTTGCATGCTGTCTGGAAGCACTGCATTTTACAAGATGGTGTATTCTACGCCAATTAGCTTCCAGAACTACTGTACATGTACATGTACATGTACATGTACATGTACATGTATATGTACATGTACATGTACATGTACACACAAGAACCAGAGGTATTACTGACTTACATGTGTTACCCACAGGGCTCAGCCTCCCATGTGTTCCAGACTTACATGTGCTTTACCCACAAGGCTTCAAACAGAAGAGCACTCACCAAGCATATAAGCAATTTGAACCAGAGGGGAAAGAGTCACTGCATTATGTGGTCACATTATCTGGTTAAGGCATACATTATGTGGTTTAGACATCACATAATTAAGGCACCACATTGTGGGTTAAGTAAGGCGTCACATTATTCAGTTAAGTAAGGCATCACATTGTGTGGTTAAGGCATAAGGCAATTGTGGGTTGGCTTAATGGTTCATGGCACTTATTGCTGCACTTATGCAGTTTCCCCCCCTCCTTTAGGTACCAGTGAGGCACCTTAGCAGCAATGAACCAACAATCGAAGCGGTGAGTAAAGGATAATGAAAATCAATTAGGGTACAAACGTCCTGCTAATAAAATGAGAACACAGGGTTATTTTAGTATTAAAGTTGTGTTTTATTATACTCAATGGGTGGGAATCTGACACAAGGGATTCGCTATAGCCGGTGAAACATAAACAGGTGTACAGCAGCAGGCTTCGCTTGTTACCACTATTTGCACAGTATGCTGTTTTAGGTCACAGAGGGGGAGAGGAGGTAGAGGTCATACCCTTCCCCTCGTCCTGGCCTAGGCTAGGGCTGGATTTCATCAATGGGTTGAAGTTAAGCACTATGTCTCGTCCCCATGCTATAAAGAGATTGGTAATGAGATGTCCCACTATCAAGAGTTTCAATGGTTTGGTACTTTGCTACATGCTGTGGAGGTCCCACACATCTACATTCCTCATGGTACCTTTAGGAGCCCTTCCTTTGAGCGGAAACTGAAATTGCCAAAACTCTTCTCATCCAGCTCGTGTACAGCCAAGCGTAGCCTCGTAGGAGAATAGCTGTGTGTGTGTGTGTGTGTGTGTGTGTGTTGTGCATGTGTGTGTGTGTGTTGTGCATGTGTGTGTGTGTGTTGTGTGTGTGTGTTGTGCATGTGTGCATGTGTGTGTGTGTGTTGTGTGTGTGTGTTGTGCATATGTGTGTGTGCATGTGTGTGTGTGTGTGTGTGTGTGTGTGTGTGTGGAGGTACATTGTGTTAACAAGCTATATGGAGCCACATGTCATACAATGCGACCCCCACCAGTCTTTAGTACATAAATAATTAATTATAGTAAGGTTGTTGATTGCATTTATGTGTGCATAGTCTTTCATTAAACAATGATAACCACATGCAGGTACTGCCTGATTGCATGTTAGTACCCCTCCCCCCCCCCCCCCTCTCTCACCCCCAAAAGTCAGAATTATGTTTCCATGCCTACGCACAAGATCACACAAAACACATGGCACATACAAAACACACCCTAATTCAGAGACCTGTGCCATCAGCAGCAGCAAAAGCACACTGTACCTGTCTAGCCTGGCCTGGACACTCCCCTCCCTGGCCTGCCTCAGGAAGTAGTCCAGGTCCCTGCCAGCACCACCTAGCTTCACGCTGTGGTCCAATGGCACGCAGCGGAGGTGGGCGTGGCACTCCTCAATGTCAAGGCAACCGAGCTGGAGACTGTAGACCCTCAAGAGCGTCTCACACTCCGAGCATGTGATCAGCATGTGATGCCTATGAGTCACCAACTACACACACACACACACACACACACACACACACACACACACACACACACACACACACACACACACACACACACACATACACACACACATACACCGGCCGCCGTTTTGTGCCAGGAGGAGGAAGAAGATGGAGTTTGGGGAAACGTGCGTGTACAAAGCCATGCATGTGTACATGTGTACAGGAGGTGAGTTTTCAGTGTTTGTGTACATGTTCCGTAACAGGTACAGAGAACATGTTTATCACCACGTGTGCACACATGCACACAAACACAACACACATATGCAAACACGCCAAATGTACACGCACACATGTTCACATACATGAGCTGTACACAACACACAACCACACACACACACACACACACACACACACACAGCATACAAACACGCACACAGCACACAAACACACACACCCAAACACAGACACACACGCACACACACCCAAACACAGACACACACGCACACACACCTGGAGAACCTTGACCCATCCTCTCATCTGGGCTGCATCCTGCTCCTTGACGTCCACTCTCTGCTCGGCTGCACCCCTCCTCACCTCTTCACACACACCCAGGAACACCTCCCCCATCCTGTGAGGGTCCTCCACCACCACATCCACAAACACCTGTAAAAAGAATGTCAGTATTCAAAAAAAAAAAACACCCTTTCTTTCCATTAAATGTGTCACCTCTTCATGCTGAGAGAGTGTGACATGCCTGCATACTGCTAGCATGCTAGCAGCTAATGTTACAAAAGTGGGAACCTTTCAAGGATAAAAACACTTGCGTAGTGCGCAGTTTTTGGACTGTCATCAAACTGTGAAATTTAATTTTCATGGTTACAGCCACATATAACAAGAGAATCACGAGAAGTTTTTTTTCTCCACGAAATGTAAGTTAGTGTCCTAGCAAATGTTTGCACCATCAAAGTTTTTTCTGCTATAGGATTCTGTACATACTACATGCCCCTTTAGCACAGCACAAGGCTCTAGTCTTGATAGGGAGCACATGCTCCTACGGCATAACAAGTCAGTAATGCTACTTATTCATTGTATAACCACTTGCCCTATTGGCCCAGTGGCTGCAATACAGATGGAGGTGTTAGATGCATGCAGGCATGAATCTGGACCGACCACGATGGGCAGAGGACCATTGTATCCAACGTAACCACTACCTGTAGGTTAGACTCTAATACTGTCCCCTCACCATCTCACGGGGTTTAGTACCTCACCATCTCATTTAGTACCTCACCATCTCACGGGTTTAGTACCTCACCATCTCATGGAGTTTAGTACCGCACACACCGCAGTGCAAAATGTTGTGTACATGCCACAAACCCCCTGGGTGCTTAGCAACCAAATGAGATGATTTCCCAAGTGGAAGTAATACTACCAGACCCTTTGACGCCAAATTGGCCAATAGAATCCAAATCCCACTCTGGTATTGTCGGAGAATTCAAACACCCACTATGTTTATTTCTGAACACCCACACTGTGTTTATTGCCTACACTATCTAAAAGCCCACAGAGTGTTCTAATTGTCTACCAAATGATCCCTTTTCTCCTGGCCAATAACTCCACAAAGCACCCCAATTTTAAAATAACGTTCTAGTACCTTCAAAGTGTTGGTAGGCTCTTATTAGAATACATCCGTAACAAAGTTCCATTTTGGAATAAATATGCAATAAAGCCATAAGTACTGAGCAACCATAGAAACTCGATATTGTATATCAAAGTTCTACACCAATTCCATACAATATTTACCCTTGGTACTGCTGACTCCTAGTGTGCTCTCACCTCCATCCTCCTAACCTCCCCTACCCCTCTCCTTCCCTCCCCTCTCCCTCCAACACCACTCCCATCCTCATACATGTTTTTGCACGTCAGCGGTGAAGCTGGTCCCCAGACCTTCCCTCTGCTCCCACTCCTGCAGTGCCAACTCAAGAACCTTGCAATGGAGATCGATCACCCCAGATACAGAACAATTGAACATGTGATGCTACAAGAAGGGAAGAAAGTAAACCATTCACATACATGTATTCTCCCCTCTCTCCTCTTTCCCTCTCTCCTCTCCCTCTCTCCTCTCCCTCTCTCCTCCCCTCTCCCTCTCCCTCCTCCTCCCTCTCTCCTCTCCTCTCCCTCTCTCCTCCCTCCTCTCTCCTCCCTCCTCTTCCTCTCTCCTCCCCTCCCTCTCTCCTCCCCTCCCTCTCTCCTCTCCTCTCCCTCTCTCCTTTCCCTCTCCTCCTCCCTCTCCTCCTCCCTCTCTTCTCTCTCCTCTCCTCTCTCCCTCTCTCTCTTTCCTCCTCCCCTCTCCCACAGCTCACAATCTCAGCCAGTGACCAGTTCACAGCGGCGTACACAGATGCCACTATAGAGAGCGAGCTGCAGAACTCAAGGAGGTAGGACTGAATCAGTGTCCCTTTGTCCCCCGTCAGGGACACAGGCTGCTTCAGCATGGGAGGGTGGGGCAGACCTGGGACCCGCGTCCTTTGCTTGCTGGAAGATGGCCTGGGTGTGTGCCCTCTCCGCTGAGAGCTGGTGGCTGGTGATGGTCTGGATGAGCTGGTGGTGGGCAGCCAGGCAGCAACACTCCCCTTCGTAGGCCGAGGTAAAGTAGAGAGCACTCAGGTCGTGACGGGGGCGTAGCCAGAGCAAGTCCGTGATCACCTGACGTGTGTGTGTGTGTGTGTGTGTATAATACATTGTTATGTGAGTCTGTGAGAACAGATATAAATACATCCATCCCTGTACAGTGTCGCATGTGTCAGTACAATGTGTGTGTGTATGTGTGTGTGTGTGTGTGTGTGTGTGTGTGTGTGTGTGTGTGTGGTGCATTTGCTAATGCATGGGTGTCTGTCCATGTGTTGGTACTATGGGTGCCATGAATGGTAGTATGCATATACATGTGTGTTACTAAGCGTACATGCACAAGCTGGTGTGTACACATACATGTACTGTACATGTGGTATGTTCTACACATGTTGGTATGTACATGTTAAAATGCAATGGTAAATGGTTGCGTATGTGCACATGAATGTTATATGCGCGTTCGTACAACGTGTGTGTGTTAGTGTTATATAGTAGTACACGTGTGCCAGTGTTATTCACATGTGTGTGTGTGTACACAAGTTAGTTGTAGGTGTGTGTGCATACGTTAGTGAATGCGTTAGTATGCGAGTGTGCATGTGTTAGTATCATGTGTCTGTGAGTGTGCATGTGTTAGTATCATGTGTCTGTGAGTGTGCATGTGTTAGTGAGTGTGCATGTGTTAGTGAGTGTGCATGTGTTAGTATCATGTGTCTGTGAGTGTGCATGTGTTAGTGAGTGTGTATGTGTTAGTATGTGAGCGTGCATGTGTTAGTATGTGAGTGCATCTGTGATGTACGTTCATGTGATGATGGTATGCTAGTGGTACATGTAATGTGTGCATGCAGGTGTGCAGGCAGGTGTGTACAGGTGTCCACATTTTTTGTGGCATGTGTGACACACAATGTGCAAATTTTTTTTTTTTTTTGGGCGTAACCAAAAACATTGCACACATCATGATGGCAAACACAAAGCTTTGAGAGTAAAATAACTAATCATTTTTAAGCTGTGTAGCTTGTGTGATAACAAGCAACACCCCCAAAACACCAGAGGTGCAACATCCACATCTCTCAATACACAGAGTGAGAGGGAGGAAGGGAGGGAGGGAGGGAGGGAGAGAGGGAGAGAGAGAGAGCTGAACTGAGGGGGTGGAGGTAGGGAAGGTGATTTAACTTGAGGGAGTTCTGTCTTGCTGCTTTCTTTCTTTTTCCTTTCTCTTTCTCTTTCTTCTTTTCTTCTCGTTCTCTTTCACTC
>JABACO010000001.1:2258808-2301308 GCA_013339895.1 Ephydatia muelleri
GAAAAGCGGCCTCCACTCCCCAGAAGCTACGAGAGCTAGGGATTACGCGCATCCTCAACGTCACTCCCGTAGCGAGCCAGGTGGAGATCTTGGACTCATTCATGTACAAACAGATCGCAGTCGAGGACTCGCACGACGTCAACATGTTACAGCACCTGCCCGAAGCGTTCGCCTTCATCGAGGACGCCAGACTCCGCCGCGAACGGGTACTGGTACACTGTCACGCCGGGATGTCCCGCTCCGTCACGATCATCCTAGCCTACCTGATGAAGTACTACGATCACTCGCTCGAGTCTGCGTACGACTTCGTCAAGCAGCGAAAAGACGACATCGCGCCAAATTTCAGCTTCATGGGACAGTTACTCGAGTTTCCAGTCGCGACTGAGCCCGTTGGGGACGCCAGATTCCGGCATCGATAGCCCGATGCAAATCACGTTCAGCCCTAACGTGCCTTGCATAATGGCTATTTGAACGATCACTCTTATTTGTCCGTGTTTGTATGTTGCAAATCGATTTTCTCTATGTATTCTGTGTGCTGTATGTGTTGCAGCCGAAATGAATCCAAAACATATCTATCTTAAGCTGTTGCAAATAGGGGGGTCGCGCTTCGCTTGCATCAGTTAGTGCAAGTTGATTGAAACAAGTCAAAATCTGCGTACAAAAAATTAAACTCTGAAATGAGTTAAGCCATTGCTTGCTGTAGTACAAGTACAATTCCTTGCTTCTTCCAATTCACGGTCTTCCATCTGTTTAGAAGAGAAAAAAAATGCATACATACTGTTAAGACTTTTATAACAGTCAATTAGTAACAGCTGGTGAACTCCTTTGGATACGGACAGTTAGTCATGCAAAACCTTCACTCTACGATACTAGGTATTCATCATTTTAAACCAGAGCATTTGATCCACCCCACAGCCATAAACCACTCGTTGGAATGGGAGATCAGCACATCTATACAGATAACGCCCAGGAGCTTCAGCAACTATTTAACTTCTTTTACAGAAGCGCTGCGCTTCAGCAACTATTTAATTTCGACTTCTAACCAGATGAACATCAACGACTTAAACAGTTAAAAAAAAGGATATCTCGACTCTGGACTGCTCATCGAATGCACGTGGATAAAAAACAAACGCTCAAGATAACACCTACAAATTACAGCTAGGTTCAAAATCGTATTCATGTGGTACCATCTGAAGGATGGGAGTGTCCTACTAGCTTGATGGATCCCACCCGCATTACAGCTCAACGCAAACTGCGGTCCTATCAGTGGCCAGCGATGCGTAACCTCACGAAAAACAATAGGCCACAGCTTGAGATTGTTAGGCTAAAAACCAGAGAACACACCTCAACAAGCAGATGAACATCCATCCACTGGTAAAAATAAAGGCCTCAGCACAAGTGTGGGTGAAATAAGCATTCTATCCACTACAAGCAACTAAACCCCTTTACTTTCATCTTCAAAAAAAAAGAAAGAAAAAAAAAGTCAAGTATAACATGCTTTATCTTGACACAAGGACTAACTAGTTAGGTAAAGTGGATCTGGAACAAACTAGTAAACACGTAATCAGACGTCTGAACTAATCAGTGCTGAGCGCTGCAACCGCAAATGCAACCACAGAGCATGTGCCTGTGTAGCCCTAATTGGGTTATAAAGATGGATTCAAATAATACACAGTCCCCTGAGCACACACACCACACACACACACACACACATAAACACACACACAAACACTCACACCACACACAAACACACACACACACACAAACACACACAAACACTCGCACACACACACAAACACACACACACACACACACACACACACACAACACACAAACACACACAACACACACACAAATACACACACACCACACACAAACACACACACACACACACAAACACTCACACCACACACAACACACACACACACACACACACACACACACACACCACAACACACACACACACACACACACACACACACACACACACACACACACACACACACACACACAATACTGCATGTTGGGAGAGACCACCTCAATGGGAAAACTGAGTGTTCCATTCCAAAGGTGGTGTTTCAAATGCATATGCTAAGATGGTGTGTGTTTATGTGTGTGTGTGCAGGGTGAATGAACAGAAAACCATTACAGCGCTGCAATGACAATAGAACAAGTAGCACTCACCACTCCCGTGCTTCACAATGTGCTTCCCATAGCCACTCTCGCTACCTACCGCATGCCCACACACCTAAGACAGAAAAACAAACAAACACACACACACACACACACACACATACACACACACACACAATACATTTGATCATAACTACATTTTTTCACCCCTTTTCAGCCAACATTACTGGGCAGGTAAAGGTTAAGACGCCTTTCTTCTTCTTGAGGTAAGTGGCATAATTCCTGGATCTGCGTGATGAAAAAAAAATAGCCTTGAACACCCACATACCTGTACCCATGTCCTTCTCTAGTCCCACCTCCTCAGGCACCACCCCTCACGCTCCCTACCACTCACACCACCACCTCACCACACACCACCTCCACTCACCTCCACCTCGCAGGCACACCATCAGGCTTGAACACTGTACATAGGAGCCAGCTTGACGCATGATCTGTGCAGACATTTTTTTTTTACAACTCCTTACAAGTGACCTCAGACAAATTAACACATGCTGCAAGAGAGATCACATCATGGCTTCCAAATATGGACACCTCCTTACATGGCAGAGGATGGACCCTCACTGGCAAGTGGTGTTGATATTTCACCAGGAAGCCTGGAAGGAACACTAGCTCCATTAGTACCCTGACAATCCACATTCCTTTCTCCTGCTCCTGAACACGATGAACGTTTGGAACCCAATCCGCCAGGCACAAGGCTCCCGTTGGCAGGTACAGGCGTATCTTTCTGGCCCCGTGCAGTTGCTGTTCTTGTTGCCGTGGTGACAAGTGGGTTGTGCTGGTGCGGTGGTGGAAGAGGTGGGGATGGAGGAGGAGGCGGGGCCATGTCTCCTCCCTCCATGTACGTCTCCCTCCTGGCCCCAAGCTCACAGTGGAAGTGATCCAGAGTCTGATTGCACTGCAGATGATGAGAGGGGACATGGCTACCTGGCAGGCCATGTGTTCATCTCACATGGGAGGACCACAGTGATGACTGATAGTACAAACCAGCTAACTCAAAGGGCAGGTAAGGAATGCCTGATACACACACCCTACACACACACACACACACACACACACACACACACACACACACACACACACACACACACACACACACACACACACACACACACACACACACACACACAATACACATACATGCTCACAATGCACACACACACACACACACACACACACACACATACACCACCTATGCTGGATCAGCACACACTCATGCTGTCATGCTTCCTACGCCCACAGCCCCACAGCGCCACAGCTCATGAACACCTCTAATGTGCCTTGTGTAAGGCATGCTGCTTATTATCACCAACCACTACAAGCACACTGCTCTGACTGTCCCATTCTGATTCCAACATGGAATGAGTACGGGCAAAGGCCACACAGGTACTAGGTAGTCATTGTGGAACTACTCTTGAACCTTTCACCTCTATGCATATCTTTATGGAGCAAATCATAATTGTATGGGAACCAAGGATGATCCCATTATGAGGTGAGGATGATGTAAGATGTTATGTGGTGTGACAAGAACATGTTAGTGACAATGGGTGGTTGTGTTGGGGGAAGAGATCAGAAGCTGTGGAAATGTGATGTTGGTGGTGAAGATGGGTGAAGTTAGGGATATGGTGACAATAGGAGGGTGAGGTTAGGGATATAGTGACAATAGGAGGGTGAGGTTAGGGAATGATGATGACAATAGGAGGGTGAGGTTAGGGATATGATGATGACAATAGGAGGGTGAGGTTAGGGATATGATGATGACAATAGGAGGGTGAGGTTAGGGAGATGGCGATGACAATAGGAGGGTGAGGTTAGGGATATGAATAGGAGGGTGAGGTTAGGGATATGATGATGACAATAGGAGGGTGAGGTTAGGGATATGATGATGACAATAGGAGGGTGAGGTTAGGGATATGATGATGACAATAGGAGGGTGAGGTTAGGGATATGATGATGACAATAGGAGGGTGAGGTTAGGGATATGATGACAATAGGAGGGTGAGGTTAGGGATATGATGATGACAATAGGAGGGTGAGGTTAGGGATATGATGATGACAATAGGAGGGTGAGGTTAGGATAATGGTGATGACAATGAGGAGGGTGGGAGTGTGGTTGAGGTGACCATGCCCCATCTCATGGCAATGACAGTTGGACTGGGTACAAACACCAGACACACAAACCACCTGTTCCCACAGAACATCAATCCTCCAATGAAAGCCCCCCTCTTCACCAAAAAGCCAAACAGACAGCTACCAACACACACACACCAAATCCACCCCATGCCAGCACACAGGGTTTGGGCGGGGAGGGAAGGGGGTGGAGCACAAGACAACACCAGACCTCCCCCCACTCCCAAGCTCACCAGCTGTGCAAAGCTCTCATCAGAAGACCAGAATAACTGCTGCAAAGATGTCGCCTTCAAGACACTGACCTACAGCAGTGGAAACGGGTAACAGCTTACAACAGGTGTCCATTTGCCCGCCCTTTCTCTCTCTCTCTCTCTCTCTCTCTCTCTCTCTCTCTCTCTCTCTCTCTCTCTCTCTCTGAATACCTGCGGTCAAGTAAATCTGCTCAAAGATTTAAGATTACCACAAAACCATTATCAATACCACACCACAGCTGTAGCAGCTGTGGTCATCACCTCAATAGACCTATCATATCTGCCAACTGATGGACCCTCCCCATGTGGCCTGAGTACCAGAAACCACTGTGACTCCTTGCATTCATGCGTTTGTGAGTGTGCGTCCTATGTGTGCACGTGTGTGTTTGTATGTCTGTTGTGTGTGTTTGTATGTCTGTTGTGTGTGTTTGTATGTCTGTTGCGTGTGTGTTGTGTGTGTGTGTGTGTTTGTATGTCTGTTGCGTGTGTGTGTGTGTGTGCGTTTGTTGTGTATGCGTGTGCACATGTGATGTCAGCATATAAGTCCTAATGTCTCTGTGTGCATGCATGCTTGTACGTGTATAAAGCATTTTTATAGAAAGCACCATACCACACACACACACACACACACACACACCACACACACAGACACACAGAATATGTGTCGTCAGAGTGCCCCCCCTCTCTTGTGCTGCCCACACATACCCTCACAGGCATGTTTGGACATCAATGTACAAAGCGTGCACGTCAGATATAGGGAGACAAGTGTCCCATACGTACACATGCCCCATGCACATGCATATGCAAAGCACTTGACTGTAAACACATGATTCCACTTGCACACATACACACACACACACACACACACACACACACACACTCTACACTTCACTTCTCGAAGCATAACACCAACAACATTAAAGGAACCCTTTCATCTCAACGCTGGTACATGCACAGTGACCCTCCCCCTCTCACCCCGCCCCCCTCAGCCACCTACAAGGACTCAACAACAACACAAGGACCACACACTCTCTCAGTAGCAGAGGGGCAGTACAGGTCACTCCTGGGAATATTCACAAGGTGAATACAGGTACTGTGATTATGTGTGAGGTCCAGCATTCATCCAAAGGCCCACTTCAGTACTAAAATAAAAACAGGCCATGAATACACTCCCACCCTTCAATCAATCTCTGCCTCACTATCTCCAATGCAACCTTCTTACTACAATGACGTCATTCATCTCCATTTCTTCTCCATCTCCTTGCACTCCCTTGCACACAAAAGGATTCCCTTACATAAGGTTTGACATAACACAATATGCACAGGTCAGAGAGCTCTCTTTCACTACATCAACCCAAGGGTGTGGTCAGGGTA
This sequence comes from Ephydatia muelleri, assembly GCA_013339895.1. Taxonomy (NCBI): domain Eukaryota; kingdom Metazoa; phylum Porifera; class Demospongiae; order Spongillida; family Spongillidae; genus Ephydatia; species Ephydatia muelleri. The sequence continues at coordinate 2,264,754 of JABACO010000001.1, forward strand.
AAAATGGTGGGCCAAAGGTGACAGCACCTCAAACAGTGCTCACCTATCAATGCCTCATCCCCCCCCCCCCCCCCCCCCCCCCCCCCCCCCCCCCATCCACCCATTGAAACTACACTTTTACATGCCTGGCAGTTATTTTATGTGGCTTCCACATAAACCACTATTAGAGTGGAGGGTGGCTGTGTGTGTGTGTGTGTGTGTGTGTGTGTGTGTGTGTGTGTGTGTGTGTGTGTTCTCCTACCCTTGTGCGTCCTTTTTTTTTAATTCTGTTATATCAACCAGTTATGAATGAACAAGAAGAAGCTGCAAGACATAGATAAGCCAGTGGTGAAGCTTGATAATAAGATGTACTGCGCTGCACCAATCAGATTGCCTCAAAAGGGGGGGGGGGGGGGGGCAGAGAAAAAAAAAAAAAAAAAAACCTGGCGGCACACAGTCTGCGGGCAGGGTGTATACCATAAGGCAGGCGTGAAAAAACCCTAGATATCGCCACCATTAATCACTAATTAATGACCACATCTTGCCCTAGGGAAACTTGCGTTACTTGCGTTGATGATGACTCATCAGTAACGATGTAGTCAGTGTTCTGACACGTACAGCCATGTCGTGGGCTTGTACAACAGCAAACGCTCAAGAAGACGGTTGGTTTGGTGTGTAACCCCAACACAAAATAAGCTAGAGCAAACAAATCCCACAGCCAACCAACTGGGGTTCTGATTCCCTGCCTAGTCAGTGATGTCAGTACTTGTAAGATAACAAACGTTACACATCAAAGCCTACTAAAAAACACAAAACCTTAAAGAAAATATGGTCCAACAACATAATAACAAAAAACAAAACAGGTCAACCACAGACCCCTCCTCCCTCCTGCCTCCACTTACAAGGCATCTGATGTCAGCTGCACACCACACACATTGTTTACCTCCAGATGCACTGGTGCAAACACACACAGGAAACCATTCTATTGAGCAATGCAGACAACTAGGCACCAAGACAGCTGGTGGTGGTACAGTACTCTCACATTGTGTTTGTTGGCATATGAATATCTTGTTTGAAGGAACTCCCATTTTCGGCTTAATAACCTGTGGATGCATGCATAAGAGTATGTGCATGTGCATGTGCATGTGTGTGTGTGTGTGTGTGTGTGTGTGTGTGTGTGTGGTGTGTGTGTGTGCGTGTGCGTGTGCATGCATGTGTGTGTGTATGTGTGTGTGTGATATAATATATCACATGTGTAATCACTTGATTTCAAAAAAGAAAACATTGTAAAAACAGAAGCATGCAGACAATCACATCATTAGTAGTCATGCTCCATACCTCCTCCCCACTTTCACTATGGTTACAAACACAAAATGAAACTAATCACACACACACACACACACACACACACACACACACACACACACACACAGGCTATGAGATGGCCATGAAGAAGATGAATATCCATCATATTATTATTATTATAAAATGTGACAACTGGTTTTTGGTGTGGCAGCAAAGACAATGATGCCTCACATTCCACACAGCTAATCTTCCATCACAAACAGGTAAGTGGAAGGACTTTAATGGTCTCCTTTTGAATATTACATTTTTAAAGCCATTAAAAGAGGAAAACCTTCAAATGCAGTGACATCAGTAGATACATGTCCACTCAATATTAACTACCTTGGTGGTCTAAAGACCACAATGCAACCCTCACCCTCACATGCCACCCTCACGTGTCACACAATCCCACCCTCATCCTCACATGTCACACAATCCCACCCTCATCCTCACGTCACACAATACCACTCTCTCCATTACATGTTCCACAATGCCACACTCACATGCAAAACAATGCCACCTTACCCTCACATGACCCACCCTCACAACATTGCCCCAAATGGCCATGGTGTGTGCACCAAGCCAATATGGCTGCAAGAAGTGAGGACCAGTGGAGATTAGCATTGATACATCCCACTAACATGTTTGTTAGTAGTGCCAAAGACATTGAAGACTCGAAATACGCGCTCTACAAGTCCTTCACTGAGGTGTGAGTGCACGTGCGAGCACATATGCTCGTGTGTGTGTTTGTGCATGTGTGTCTAAGTGCGTGTAAGTAAGTGTGTTCACAGGCTCTACCATGACTCCCCCCATAGCCATTAGCTGAAGCTTCATCTGCACATACCAAGCACCCCATACATGGAATCCATCCCCAGCACATCAAACCAGCTGCCGTGCACAAACACAAGAGACACAGGTGATCCCTCCAAGAGAACACAGGTGAACAGCATACTGAATACTGTACAACCCCAGGGCAAGTTCGTACAACAGTATGACACTTGCCAAGATCGTTTCCATACTCTTGGCACAAATCTTTCACAGGAAATGTCCCAGAGAGCCACTTAAGACCAGCTAAAGGAGAGGTTAGGGAATTTCACAGAGTTGCAGCTGCCCACAGGCGCAATCCATTGCACAGAGGGGAGGTGCTATGAACATGCAACATTCCTGTTGACCAGCATGTCTACAAGATGCATACATGCATGAGAGCCATACATGCATGAGGAAGTGTAATCTACATCAGTCATGCACACACTTCCAGATACACCCACCCACACACGTACATGCACCATTTATGGCACAATGCAGTACACGCATGCACACACACACACACACACACACACACACACACACACACACACACACACACACACACACACACACACACACACACACACACACACACACACACACACACACAACAAACATGCAACACAAATACTATGTGGGACCCACAACAGCTCAGAATCATGTGGTCCCTCCCCTCCACCACACACCTGCACCTGTGGCCACTATGGTCACTGATTACTATGGGAGCAGATACACCCAATAAATAAACTTCCTCCCCAAGCCAGCTGGTGGACTAAGAATGAATTGCATCTGGACCACTCCTTCTCTCCAGAGGGCTTTTATCATTATACAATGATCCAATCCCTCAAGTGTTCAGCTGAACACACACACACACACACACACACACACACACACACACACACACACACACACACACACACACACACACACACACACACAAACACACACTGTCACACAAGGCAAACATAGAACAAGATGGACACAAATATAGATAGGTAAATATTTACACTAAACACACACAACTGCAACTCTACACTACTTTACCAAACTGCCAACTACACACATTTTTTTCACCCACAGCTCCATATGCTGCTGCCATCACAACTTCTCTACACCAATGATGTCATAGGACACCATTGTTCAGCTTGCTGCTGCAACCAAAAGCTTTGCTTAGCTCCAAAAGAAAAAAAAATAAGAAAAAAAATGGGGCAACAAGGCAACTGATCTTGCAAAATATCTCCCATCAACAATGATGCACCGGGTACAGCTGGCCAGCTTCAAAAAGGTTAAAAACAGACTCACAAACCCCCCCCCCCCCCTCCCCTCCCCAGAGACAGGTCAACAAAATTTGCAGAGGGGGGTGCTTTGAAACACATTGTCATTCACACCTACACTTACACACAGGTACGCACAATAAAGGGTGGGACTTCCCTCTTCAAAACATGTAAACAAAAACGCTGTCTCGACAAAGGGGGTGCATGTCCCATGCGCACACACCCTTACATGTCACAGATAAGAAAGTGACATCACTCTGTGTGACCATCATAGGAGTGGCTACCATATTCACACAGTAAGCATCAATTAGATCACCAATCTGAAGGTAACCCATAGTAGGTAGTTGAGAGGGCTTCAAACCCCAGAGGCTGGCAGGACATCTACATTGTATGTCCCAAGTGGCCTACTTTTGGTTTTGAATTTTCTCACCCCTCACTGAATACACCTTCCGTCACCCATTGCTCCCTCCTCCTCCCACCTTTCCTCCCTCGTCTCCCTCCCTCCTACAATGGCCTCTGTAAATACCTCTCTTTGATGACAAGAGTTGAGGTCCATCAACTTCCCCTCCATCCAGTAAGATGCGTCACAATATCCTCTTCCCCCCCCCTCCCCCCCATCTCACAAAAATAAATGAAATGCCTCTATCACATTGATGACATCATCGCTCCATTCTTCTAAATTTGGTAACAGGGTACCCCATTCATCAACATGTGCTATTCTCCACACATAATGGCAGAATGGCTCTCACCATTACACCTTCCATTCACAACACCACCTGTCCAAAATAGAACCATAAATGGGTGTGGTTTCTAAAGGTATTATGTAACACACACCAGTCAACAGCAACTGAGCAATGGTACATGACAACTGTGGAATAAAATGGATTCATTTAAAAGCTAGCTACACAACTGAATTTTGTCTCAGAATGTATACTGAAACCAAGTCCTCGTTGCCTGCCACTCAACACACCTAAAAGCCACATTGGCTTGGTGACCTTGACATCCCACACCACACTCATCTCCATCCCCTAGTGGCCACACCATGAGGGTGCCATACAGTCTAACCTGCCCTGTCACCTTGGATACGATGGTCCCCTGCCCATTGTGGTTGGTCCAGATTCATGCCTGCATGCATCTAACACCACCATCCCACCTCCATCCTCCATCATATGGTCTGGCCTTAGGGGTGACCACTTGAGACTAAGGTTCCATCATATGGTCTGGCCTTAGGGGTGACCACTTGAGACTAAGGTTAGAATGCACACCACATCTTCCCCACAGTATTTGCACCTTGCTTCCAAACTCATGCTGTGATGGGCATGTATTCGTTAAAATGGCTACCATGGTAACATGTAGAAGCACTACCTTTAGGTTTCGCCAGACATCTGCCAACAATTGAAGAACCTGCCATTGGATTTGGCAGCAAGTCAACTTGTGCATAGGTGATCCTAAAATACACCCTTGGTCAAATAAATGTACTTGTAACTCCACCCACCAGGGTGCTCTATAATCAGAGGAATGGTTATAGCATCCCCTACCACCCTCAGCCATCAGCAAGTTAAATGTGTTTTTGCATCATCTACACCATACTGTGCAAGTGTACCCTAGACAGACACACACATACACACACACACACACACACACACACATACACACACACACACACACACACACACACACACACACACACACACACACACACACACACACGTTTTCATCAGTTTCCAACCTCTGAAGTCTCAAGCTCACTCCCACATGACCAAATGTGACACTAAACCTTAATTGAATGAGTGAAAGTGTGCACATGACACAAATCAGGAAACCACAAATTGTCTGCAAGTTCTGTCCCTCCCCACATACATAACTTGCATCCCAAAGTTGACCACAACCTCAAAAATCTAATTTTACAACTGGTCCTTTATGTCATACCTTGTCATCTCAATTGCACACATCAACAAAAGTAAACCTACATGACATTGGTAATCTGATTGGTCAGATGCTGGCCTATTTCAACATCACATAAAAAAATGCAACACTGTAATGTCACATTGTAAACCAGCCTTTACATAGTGTCTTCTGTTTGTGGTAGTGTAGCAGTGATGTGTGGTTATGGTGATGATGTTATGGGGTGATGTGTGGTTATGGTGATGATGTTATGGGGTGATGTGTGGTTATGGTGATGATGTTATGGGGTGATGTGTGGTTATGGTGATGATGTTATGGGGTGATGTATGTGGCAATGGGATATGTGACTAGGGATGTGTAGTTTACTTAACACTGAGCCAGGCTTTGCACATGGCAGGGGTCTTCAATACTAGCGTTCTTCATCCTGTTTCATTAGCTATTTCATAGACTATTGTTATGTGACTGTGCAAAGCCGTTCCTAGGAACCGGTGTTTCTACGTACGCAAGCCGACCAATAGCACCACTTGGTCCATTTGGCATACAAAATGAGTGATCAATGACACCTAGCCTAAAAAGTTCACCCCCCCCCCCCCCCCCCCAATAAATGCCCATCCACCATATCTCCACACAGTTAATGAAGCAATGTGCCTAGCGATTCCCTAGCTTTACGGTCACACCTCCCCCTCATGTGTGCGTGTGTGCATGTGTGTGTATGTGTATGTGTGCATGTGTGTGTATGTGTGCATGTGTGTATGTGTATGTGTGCATGTGTGTGTATGTGTATGTGTGCATGTGTGTGTATGTGTGCATGTGTGTGTATGTGTATGTGTGCATGTGTGTGTATGTGTGCGTGTGTGCATGTGTGTGTATGTGTATGTGTGCATGTGTGTGTATGTGTGCGTGTGTGCATGTGTGTGTATGTGTATGTGTGCATGTATGTGTATGTGTGCATGTGTGTGTATGTGTCGTGTGTGCATGTGTGTGTATGTGTATGTGTGCATGTGTGTGTATGTGTATGTGTGCATGTGTGTGTATGTGTATGTGTATGTGTGCATGTGTGTGTATGTGTGTGTGTGTGCATCATGTGAAAGCATGGGGGCACAATGATCTCTCCCCTGAAAGCCTTTCACAGTAGTGGTGCGGTGATCATCACACCACAGCTCCATGATCACACACACACACACACACACACACACACACACACACACACACACACACACACACACACACACACACTCACATACACACACACATACACACACACACACACATACACACACACACACACACACACACACACACACACACACACACACACACACACACACACACACACACACACACACACACACACACACACACACACACAGGACCCTCGGGTGACCATCCATTACGGGCAGGCCAGTCAACTAACCTACTGAAGAGAGGTGACTGCAGTATGAGCTGTGGGGTCACATCGGCAATGGAGAAGAACAGTCTGGGGAAGGAAGGAAGGATGAGAAGGTGTATGTGTGTATTGGGAGATGTGGCCCATCACTTACATATATGGCTGTATAACACATGTACACCACACACACACACACCATGCATGTACACATACACACACGTATACACACATATACACATACATATAAACACACACATATAAACACACACACACACACACACACACACACACACACACACACACACACACACACACACACACACACACACACACACACATATACATGGCACCCAATGCTCAGTGGTTTCTTCCATGCAGCTAGCAAGACACCCACACTGCCCCTGCACCGGGACCACACCAGATGGCCTGATTCCTCAGATCATTCTCCCAACAGAGGAGACCTTACATGTACGTCAACATAACAGTCTAGCATATGCAGCTAGCATAACTTTGCATCATTGGACACACGATACGTGACATACAATATCTGACATACGATATATCGTTCTATCATTCCCTATGTGACGCGCAATACCACCACATGACACAGACCACACTGCAAACACACACAAAGATGAGAACTTTGAACAGAAACAAAATATATTAGAGGAGATGGATACAGTTACATCGCGACTCCCAAGACAGAGCAGAAGAAAAGACGAAAAAGGGTGGAGATCTAGATAAGGTCACTTTGATATTAAAAATAAAAGACACAACCCAGTAAGCACAGTCTTCGCGACAGACAGGCGGGCTGGTCAGGTGGCACCCCATGCCTCTCCATGGAAACACTAAACATAGTCAAAGTCTAAGAGACATGAAGGCACAGCAAGCGATCAATAAGACTTCGCACCTCTGTGATAAATGACATCACTCTCATTCATAATGGATGCCCCCCCTCCCTCCCAACTCCTCTTCCCCATCCCCACAGTGCTGCAAGGTGCAACACATCCCATCACTGCAGAGCTACACGGACAAAATCAACACACTTGTGCTTCCTGCTCTAGTCACCTGCTAGCTGACACAGCACATCCCTCAAGTTAAAAAAAAAAAGAACCTTGTATAAGCGAACACTAATGTTTTATCACATAACTTTCCAAAGATGGGAAGGAGTGTGTAATCAGGTGAACACAGCACACTCCATCTCCCCATCTGGGAATATCCTAACTACAAATCATGGGACTCTATAGCCCATCCACTGAAATTCTTGTAAGGGTGACCTTTCTGTTACCACGATGACCTATTGCACCATGCTCCTCCCTCCTCTAACATAAGTGACAACCATGACATCATCGTAAAACAACCTGGCTAGATTCCACAAGTGTGCGTGTAATGGGTATGTTATGTATGCGTGTGTGCGTGCATGCGTGCATATGTATGTATGTATGAATGTACGTATGTATGTATGTATGTAAGTTTCCCCTGGCACACACAGGAAGGAGGGCACTGGGGAGGAGGGAGGTGAGGAGGGAGGTGAGGAGGGAGGTGAGGAAGAAGCTGGGGAGGGCACTGGGGAGGAGGGTTCGTACTCTCTTCACAGAAACCCAACAAGCTGATGATGAGGCATTGTTGAAGCCACTCATCACTCATACTTCCCTCCCTCCAGTTTAACAACATGCATCCTTACTCTAATAATTAAGGTGACCATATAAGGCAATCACATGACAGCAATGCAACAATAAGGGTTCCATTGTATACAGCTATATTTGGTGTTCCAACTACATAGTTGCACAGGACTTCCTTGAAAACAGGGAAGTGTGAAGTAGGAACAGTTTCAGCATGCGTAACTAACCTCTATCTGTCAGCATGCGTAACTAACCTCTATCTGAAGCCCACCATGTCATGCACTCCTCGCATAGTGAAGGCAGGCAGGGTACGGCAACTACATCGCAACAATGCTAACTGCGAGAGCGCCTTCACTATGCCTATGTGGTGTTCCAATTGTTGCTCACTACCTCCTTTAAAAAATAATTCACAGTATACATTTAGCAAACCACAATAAATGCTCCAGGAATATACAATGTGTCAACTAATTGGGTGTTAGTGAAGGGTGGGTCTCCTCAAAAGAGGCATAGTGATGCAAAATGATGTGATGCACATGAACTGACCTTGCTTCTAACCTTGCCCCTTACAATTGTCAGGTACATATTCACAGCCAAGGGTCCCCTGTACTATAAAAACCCATGGTAACCTTTTCACAGCCAACCACTCCCCGCCCCTCCCCTCAGTAACCCCTTCACACCTTCACAACACACACACACACACACACACACACACACACACACCTGTACGCTGTAGTACTGCATTATATTGTCATAACTCTCTCCCACACAAACAATCCCATATCTACGATTGTATGGCCGCATCTATGAGCTGCTTCACAGGTGCTCTTATTAGGAACATTAAAAAAGACATAATGGAGAGGTTATTAAAGCAGTTTAAGCCAGCACAGTAGACCCCACCACCACCTCTCCTCCCCTCCTTACCCTCCCCCATTTCCCCTCTCTCCCCCTCCCCCACCTCCCCTCTTACCATCACCCATCTCCCTCTTACACTCCCCATATCCCCTTACCCTCCCTCGCCTCCCACCTCCCCTTTCAGCCTCCCTCCCTTACCCTCCTCCACCTCACACCTAGCACCACCACACATAGTGCTACAGCAACACCATTACACACTGTGGTGTCACAGTGACACTAGAGGTGGCATTACATTGACACCTCTGGTGTATGAGTGTTGCAACTGACCAAACAGTGACCAGTGTTTGATGAGAGGAATAGTGTCATATTGACATGCCATGCACACATGATCTAGTGTTACGATGATAGCCAAATTATAAACAATTAGTGTGATGTGGTCATCATGGATACTAGGGACCCTCCCCTCACCTCATCCTCTGCTCCACATCTTGTACTGACATTTGCACGAGGAAACCTGGCATCTTGGCAATGAAAGCACCTGTGTGTGTGTGTGTGTGTGTAAGTGTGTGTGTGTAAGTGTGTGTGTAGTGTGTGTGTGTGTGTGTGTAAGTGTTTTGGACATGCGTGCATATATGTTCGACGTGGGTGTGTGTACGGATATGTACATTGAGTGCATATGCAACGTGTACATGTGTGTAGGATGTGTGCATGCATGCATGCATGCATGTGCATCTTTACACAGAGTACATTCCATATAAGGAAGCAGTGGCAGGTGGAGGCTGCAATGCCCACATATGGTGCGCTTCCCAATGACCATATACGGGTACCATCTTCAATACCCAAATAAGGAGTACGTCAGTGCACTTACCCAGCTGGTCCCGGGTAAAGCCAAGCTCCTTGAGAAGAAGAACCTTCCGACCCAACTCACAGTCCACTGCACTGACGATGCCAGGTGTCTTCTTCAACTGTTGGATGGGAAGGAGGGGCAGGGGAGGGGGGGGGGGGGGGGATGGAGTAATGGACAAGGTCACACCTCACATTACCTCCTCCCCCCTCCCATTACCTCCTCCCCCCTCACATTACCTCTTCCCCCCCACTAATAATGGTCAAGTATATAACATAACCAGAGCAATTTCATGTCCACTGGCAAGCAAGGTATTAGCTGCAATGCAGATTGCAGTGTAAATGAATGCAATATAAATTGAGACCGTGAGCAGGTAACGGAGGTTATACTGGACTTTGTGGCTTAGGCACACACCCACACATACACACACACACATACACACACACACACACACACACACACACACACACACACACACACACACACACACACACACACACACACTCACTCACCCATAGCAGTCATCTCACCATTGCTGTCTGCTATGGAACTGTATCTTTATTGTGTTGGCAGTAACATTGTGAAGGAGGTTTATTAAGTCCAACACGTTTGGTAGCTGTAACTAGTTCAATCACCTGATGATGACTAACTGTTGGTGAGGGTGATGACCAACTGCAGGTGAGGGTGATGACTAACTGCAGGGTGAGGGTGATGCTCATCTGCAAGGTGAGGGTGATGACTAACTGCAAGGTGAGGATGATGACTAACTGCAGGGTGAGGGTGATGACTAACTGCAGGGTGAGGGTGATGCTCATCTGCAAGGTGAGGGTGATGACTAACTGCAAGGTGAGGGTGATGACTAACTGCAGGGTGAGGGTGATGACTAACTGCAGGGTGAGGGCGATGACTAACTGTTGGTGAGGGCGATGACCAACTGCAAGGTGAGGGTGATGACTAACTGCAGGGTGAGGGTGATGACCAACTGCAAGGTGAGGGTGATGACTAACTGCAGGGTGAGGGTGATGACTAACTGCAGGGTGAGGGTGATGACTAACTGTTGGTGAGGGCGATGACCAACTGCAAGGTGAGGGTGATGACTAACTGCAGGGTGAGGGTGATGACTATCTGCAGGTGAGGGTGATGACTAACTGCAGGGTGAGGGTGATGCTCATCTGCAAGGTGAGGGTGATGACTAACTGCAGGTGAGGGTGATGACTAACTGCAGGTGAGGGTGATGACTAACTGCAGGTGAGGGTGATGCTCAACTGCAGGTGAGGGTGATGACTAACTGCAGGTGAGGGTGATGACTAACTGCAGGTGAGGGTGATGACTAACTGCAGGTGAGGGTGATGACTCACACCAGAGGTAACGAAAGGTCTTTCATTACTGAGGCCTTACACTAACCTCCCCATGCAATGGTTTCCCTCCAGACAACTCCTTGAGGTAAGGTGTGACCCAACACAACACATGCTCTTGATCCCAGCCTGGAATTCCACTGACAGTGCAAAACCACAAATAACTGGCCTGCAAGAGACAGGCACTTAAGCCTCAGGGCTAAAGACACGTGCCCAATGGTGCTAAGAGACACACCCAAGGGCTAAATGTATATATCAACAGCCAAACCAACACACAGGGTGCCTGAACCAATCATGCCTAGCCATCTATGAAGCGGTCTCTTTGTGGTGCGCTGTGAATATGAGTTCAGTGCGTGTCAAAAAGTAATGAAGCCTGCTAAGAAAAAAAAAAAAAAACAGACCAGTGCTTATTGGACAGAACTATCTTATTCCTCCAGAGCTCCAGTGCTTTCTTACTTGAGACGCTACTGACGTATGTTACAAAAATCAGATGGCAGTGGAGGGTCTGAAGACGATTACAACTTAAGTCAATTACAGCAGGTGGTCATGTAACTTGTGTATGTAGACCACTGTAGCGGGTTTGAAGGCCAGAAAGCTGAGACTGATGGTATGTTTTTAACAAAGACCCACCAAAGAGGGCTCTGACCCACCAAAGAGGGCTCTGATAGTTGATTAGATTTCAGATAGCTTATTGCTGACAGCTGGTGGCCCACATAACCACAATACAGAACCCTAAAAGTGTACAGGTCACACTAGCAGCTGGTCAGGGTTAATTAAATAACCTCCTGTATGATTCCAGAATGTTCACACTTTTGGCGGGTCAAACACACTTTTGGCGGATCGAACACAGATTCCAGAATGTTCTTAGCACTTTTGGAGAGTAAAATCTTTAGCACAAACCATTATTGAGGAATATGACTAGGCCATGATGGTGAGCAATTGCTTGTCTTGTACGTGCACATATCTCACTCCTACAAGGGACCACACCAGCTTAGCATGTAGTCATAACCCTGCTAACAACAAATAGTCCACCCAACAGAGGCCAACACAACCACACTAGGGGTAACTTAATGCAACCCAGACATGCCTTCCAGGCACACTCCTGACAACAAAGGTGTCATAATCTAAATCATTTGCAGTAATGAATTTCTGTAAGCACAATTGCAACTGGGACCAACTGTCATCACTACTGCACACCTTCAAGAACAATGACAACACATAGGAAGCAACCTTTCCAGGTCAGGTCGTCATGACAACAAAACAAATGTTTCATGTCCAACACGTGCAAACTCATTACATCATGAGTCCACCCTGGCTTTTTGTTCCTTGTTACCGTGACAACCCTTGGTAAACTAAACCTCATCATGGTTGCTGCATGGCTATGACACATATTTTAAACTCATCTCTTACAGACAGCTGTGCCCAATGTAAGCAGGGCACGAATGGAAGGACCATGCTTTGGTCACCACTCACCATTTCAATCAGCTTCACAATGGATGGGAACAGTTCATATAGCATGTCCAGATGCGACTGTAATTTGCTCTGTTTAAAAAGAGATAAAAAATTAAAGCAGATGCATTAATTAGAACACAGGATAAAGAGACCAAGCTGTGAGCAGCAGGGATGTGACCAAAAAGATGCTTAGCCATGGTGAAGGGGAGGGATGAGGGAGCCAAGGTGAAGGGGAGGGATGAGGGAGCCATGGTGAAGGAGAGGGATGAGGGAGCCATGGTGAAGGGGAGGGATGAGGGAGCCATGGTGAAGGGGAGGGATGAGGGAGCCATGGTGAAGGAGAGGGATGAGGGAGCCATGGTGAAGGGGAGGGAAGAGGGAGCCATGGTGAAGGGGAGGGATGAGGGAGCCATGGTGAAGGGGAGGGATGAGGGAGCCATGGTGAAGGAGAGGGATGAGGGAGCCATGGTGAAGGGGAGGGAAGAGGGAGCCATGGTGAAGGGGAGGGAGCCATGGTGAAGGGGAGGGAGCCATGGTGAAGGGGAGGGAGCCATGGTGAAGGGGAGGGAGCCATGGTGAAGGGGAGGGAGCCATGGTGAAGGGGAGGGAGCCATGGTGAAGGGGAGGGAGCCATGGTGAAGGGGAGGGAGCCATGGTGAAGGGGAGGGAGCCATGGTGAAGGGGAGGGAGCCATGGTGAAGGGGAGGGAGCCATGGTGAAGGGGAGGGAGCCATGGTGAAGGGAGGGATGAGGGAGCCATGGTGAAGGGGAGGGATGAGGGAGCCATGGTGAAGGGGAGGGATGAGGGAGCCATGGTGAAGGGGAGGGATGAGGGAGCCATGGTGAAGGGGAGGGATGAGGGAGCCTTGGAGAAGGGGAGGGATGAGGGAGCCATGGTGAAGGGAGGGGATGAGGGAGCCATGGTGAAGGGGAGGGATGAGGGTTAGGTCTTGAGGTGCCACAAGGAAGCACTGCACTCGTACAAATATTTAACACACAATAGATATTTTATTTAGTGCACACCATCTAGGCGCCACTTTTGTTTTGCATCTTTCACTCAGATCAGAGTGACATGACAGTAAACAGGGTAAACAGGAAATACTGGTATTGAGTGATACAATGACCACCTCACCATGACGACTACATAACACCAGATTACAGAACTGAAATATCCACATCCAACCACACCCACACCCACACACACACATACACACACATGCACACACACATGCATACACACATGCATACACACATGCATACACACACACATGCACACACACACACACACACACACACACACACACACACACACACACACACACACTAGCCACAACTGAACACCCACTTCATCTTTCACCACACCACCTCCACCTGCCCACATCACTCAAGCCTCCACACTTATTCACCAGATCATGTAAGGTCATTTCTAACCCCTCCCCCTCTGATACCTTATGTTAGTCATTTCTGGCCCCTCCCCCTCTGATACCTTATGTTAGTCATTTCTGGCCCCTCCCCCACTGATACCTTATGTTAGTCATTTCTGGCCCCTCCCCCTTCGATACCTTATGTTAGTCATTTCTGGCCCCTCCCCCTCTGATACCTTATGTTAGTCATTTCTGGCCCCTCCCCCACTGATACTTTATGTTAGTCATTTCTGGCCCCTCCCCCTCTGATACCTTATGCTAGTCATTTCTGGCCCCTCCCCCTTCGATACCTTATGTTAGTCATTTCTGGCCCCTCCCCCACTGATACCTTATGTTAGTCATTTCTGGCCCCTCCCCCTTCGATACCTTATGTTAGTCATTTCTGGCCCCTCCCCCTCTGATACCTTATGTTAGTCATTTCTGGCCCCTCCCCCTCTGATACCTTATGTTAGTCATTTCTGGCCCCTCCCCCACTGATACTTTATGTTAGTCATTTCTGGCCCCTCCCCCTCTGATACCTTATGCTAGTCATTTCTGGCCCCTCCCCCTTCGATACCTTATGTTAGTCATTTCTGGCCCCTCCCCCTCTGATACCTTATGTTAGTCATTTCTGGCCCCTCCCCCTCTGATACCTTATGTTAGTCATTTCTGGCCCCTCCCCTCTGATATCTTCATGTTAGTCATTTCTGGCCCCTCCCCCTCTGATACCCTCATTTCTGGCCCCTCCCCCTCTGATACCTTATGTTAGTCATTTCTGGCCCCTCCCTTTCTGATACCTTATGTTATGTAAGGTCCAACTGCTCAGAAAAATGCCAAACCAAAGTGTTGGGCTTTAATTGGATTACATCACAAGCATCTTGAATGACAAGGGTGTGTCACCACCAGAAGCACAAGCATGCAATGTGCTCAATGGAGGGCATCTCATTGGAAAGATACCATTTTGAAGTCTTTAATGATACGAGTGTTATCAAACAGTACAGTGTAACCTGCCTCTAGTGGTCACCTTGGATACACATTGTGGACTGATCCTGACATATGCTACTGCAAGCCCATCTGTATTGCAGCCCACCTCCATCATATAGGGCCAATACTTTGGGCGACCCCTTCAGGCAGGTTAGACTGCACGAGTATCCCATCGCTACCATCATTGGTGTCCACTGGTTAATTAACTATTACAACCATCCCTCACTTCCCACCTCCCCACCCCTTCCTTCCCCCCCACACACATACACACACACACACACATATGCACACACACACCTACACATACATACACACATACGCACACACACACATACACACACATACACACACAATGCAAGGGCAACTCACCAATCCGATGGCGCAAAGTTCTATAAATAGCTCGGGGTGGGACTGGATCATGTGATGCATGTCCCTGGTGTCAAGGTACAGTGGACGCCCACACAGTACCTGAACCACGCCCACCAGGTGACCAGCTGGTGCGTGGAGGGAGAGAGTAATAATTGGAGTGTGAATGGCAGAATAAAACCAATACCCCTCCTCTCCTCTCCCCTTCCCCTCAGATGAAAGGGAGAGGAGCCATGGTGAATGGGGAAGAAATGAGGGAACCGTCCTCCATTCACTCTCCCCTCTCCCTCTTTCACAATCTCAAGCCCAGTACACTCGGAGGGAATAATAACTGGAGTGTGAATGGCAGAATTGAACCAATACCCTTCACTCTCCCCTCTCCCTCTTTCACAATCTCAAGCCCAGTACACTCGGAGGGAATAATAACTGGAGTGTGAATGGCAGAATTGAACCAATACCCTTCACTCTCCCCTCTCCCTCTCCCCTATCCCTCCCAAATCTCAAGCCCAGTACACTCACCGTCCAATCCAAAGAAAGAAGGGCATGTAGTCATGACATCATCTGGATCCACTCCTAGTTCCTTCAACAACTCCATAATCAATCTGACTCCAGGACTGATAGACACTTTCGATGGACGAAAATGCTAAAAGAAGATGGAATGCATTGCACATGTGTTATTAATTTAAATCTCCAAAAGCCCAATTTGCAATGAGAACTATCCCTGGGTGACCACAGCAGTTCACACAGCTTGGAAACACCCCACCAATCACAGACACACGACCGCACTTTAATTGCGCAACACACAAGTCCTCAGTTGATAACTGCTACTACATATTTCCATCTTCTGTGACCCAAAAGATATGCGAAAACCACTCAGTATGAAATGACAACTCCAAATGTATTCTTTTGTGCACGCAGAAGTAGCGCATGGCTCTGGATGCTGAACGGATGACATTTAACGACTTCACATTACCAAAGCATGCTTAAAATGTGCAGTTTGTGCATCGTTCTAATCAGCTGCACAAGCATTCCATCTTCCCACTGATGCACAAAGGGAGTGGCCGTCCATCCCATCCCCAGACCCACATCCCACGAGCACTGCAGAATCATTGGTCGCCACATCACTACAGTACGTCTCACAGACCAACAAGGTAAGGACATGTAGAATATATCCCAAACACTGGCTGTAAACTGGTGAGCACTAATAAGAGATATTAAGCATGAAGCTTGTAGCCTTGATTGACTAGCAGACCAACAGACTGCAAGTATTGTGGTGAGATGGAATGGAAGCAATGATACCGTCCACACTTCATACACACCATGTCCCTCAAGGTAAGAAAGTTTATTTCAAATGGAGCACACCATGATCCCTGGTACGTTTGCAGTGGACAGAGGAGATGTTGGTGGGATCTTACTGCACACCTGCTATGCTCCATGAAGCAGAATATTGGGAGCACAGAGAAAGCAATGAAGGCCTTATGTGTCCTTGATTCTGTGCGCAAGGAAGTCCCAATTCTCTATCCCCTCCACCTCCCCCACCTCCTCAATCACTTAATCATGGTAAGTGGAATGACGACCATTTTAACTTTGTTTGCCAACTAAATGAGGGTCAATAACACAACAGTCCAGGGACACAAGAGTTGAGGTGCACATGATGAGGTAATGGTACATGAGGTGGTCATGTCACATGAGGTGGTCATGATACACGAGATGGTCATGTCAAATGAGGTGGTCGTGGTACATGAGGTGGTCATGTCACATGAGGTGGTCATGGTACATGAGGTGGTCATGGTACACGAGGTGGTCATGGTACACGAGGTGGTCGTGTCACATGAGGTGGTCGTGGTACATGAGGTGGTCATGTCACATGAGGTGGTCGTGTCACATGAGGTGGTCGTGTCACATGAGGTGGTCGTGTCACATGGAGGTGGTCATGTCACATGAGGTGGTCATGTCAAATGAGGTAGTCATGTCACATGAGGTTGTCGTGGTACATGAGGTGGTCATGACACATGAGGTGGTCATGGTACATGAGGTTGTCATGGTACATGAGATGGTCATGGTACATGCGGTGGTCGTGGTACATGAGGTGGTCATGGTACATGCGGTGGTCATGGTACATGAGATGGTCATGGTACATGCGGTGGTCGTGGTACATGAGGTGGTCATGGTACATGCGGTGGTCGTGGTACATGAGATGGTCATGGTACATGCAGTGGTCATGTCACATGAGGTGGTACATGAGGTGGTCATGGTACATGAAGTAGTGGCTGTATCTCCACTTCAGATAAGATGGCACTTAAAAGACACTAATTGCAGGTGTGTTGGTATTTGAACAGACGTCATGAGTAGTGAGGGCACACACACACGTCCATGCACGCTGACAAATGTTGGCATTGGCTCCAGAATGTGTGCACACATGAAGTGAAGGGGGAGTCAGATTTAACAGCAGATGAATGAGGTGGTGCTTTAATAGCAGAACACAAACAACTCTGCTATTCAAAGATCATTTACTGTAGGTCGCCCAGCCAGTCCACTTAGACACTCCCACTAAAGTATTAACTATTAAATGGCAGTGTAGATCTACATGTAATTAGCATAGTATAAACACTCCATCCCTTCAACAGGACTTAACTAATTATAAACTGAACACGGTAATGAGACACCACAGTTCTATATTCCCTAGTGACAAAGCAGTCACAACACTGTATCACCATTGTATCGTCCAGAGTACCTCAACACTGTATCATCCAGCAGACAGACTTGCCACCTAAGCAATTGTGTTCTACTGCCCTTTTTTTTTTTTCAGATCATCTGTGAAGTCCAGTCCACTAACTTCTGATGTGTCAACTACAAAGACATCTTCATCACACAGTGAGGAAGGATGCGACCATTTGAACTTACTACCCACTTGGCACATCTGCTCACATTTGCTGGCCCCACCTTACTACACTGCCTTTTCAAGACGTACCAACCACAAGTCCAGCCACCAACTACTCACTACAAAGACTCCATCCCTGCCCACTGTGGAGGACGGCTATGGCGCATGTAACCAGCCCACACTAAACCTCTCGGGTCCCCATGCTTCCCTTCCACACAGATCATGTTGTTGTCCTCCACACCAAGTGGTCCGGTTATAAATGAGGAAGGGCTGGGGAGGAGACCCCAGTACACTGGTATCCTTTACAATAGCTTGCACACACCCTTGTTATAAATGAGGAAGGGCTGGGGAGGAGATCCCAGTACACTGGTATCCTTTACAATAGCTTGCACATGCCCTTGTTATAAATGAGGAAGGGCTGGGGAGGAGACCCCCTAGTACACTGGTATCCTGTACAATAGCTTGCACACGCCCTTGTTATAAATGAAAAAGGGCTGGGGAGGAGACCCCAGTACACTGGTATCCTTTACAATAGCTTGCACACGCCCTTGTTATAAATGAGGAAGGGCTGGGGAGGAGACCCCAATCCTTTACAATAGCTTGCACACGCCCTTGCATTATTTCCAGCATACCTCTGCATTGCTACATTCCACCAATACATTACGTAGAGGTCTGGCATCATGTGACCTCATCGCATGCTGTGACCAATCATTGGGCAGCGACAGCAAGGCCACATTAAATAACAATGTGTGTGCGTGGTGTGTGTGTGTGGCGTGTTTGAGTGCATGTGTAGTGTGATAGTTTGGTGTGATGTGTGGAAGGAGGGATGACAGAGGTGCCACAGAGGGTTCATCATGGAGGGACCAGGGAGGGCATCCAAGTCTTCCCCATTACCACATCGTCTCTCCAATCCCCTCACAGGACAGCTTGTAATGACCCAAATGAAGGGACACACCCACATCCACACACACACACACACACACACACACATATGCACACATGCCATGCACAAGCACCCCACACACACACATATCTCAAGTACACCCAATTCTTCTGCTCGATGTGCAAGCAGTAAAATTACCATCACTACTAAATAAAATAATGGCAAAATCATCTTAAGTATAGGTCCCTCGAGTTCCCTCTCAATGAAATACTGACATCACCTCTATGTAGTGTAATCTTATACTAGTGGGGAGGGGACAATAGGGGTTTCCCCCAATACCTCCTCCCTATCTCCATAATGGTACAACGCTTGGATTTCACTAATACGTTTCCTTCATTACACTGCACACTCATTCCAGACCAACTACAAGTTGGTTCTTGAAAACAAGACCTGTAATTTCAACACCACAGAATTCAGAATTCCTATTTTACGAGATGAGTGGAGTTTATACGGCTTCTGCACACACCCTAATGCAATGTAGGATGTAGATTTGCACGCAACAGACAGCTAGTCAGGATTTACATTTGAATAGAATGAGATCTAATGTTTTTTATAGATTTCACAACTTTTTGATATTCTAGATGTCTAAATGGCTCTACACAACAATTCTTAGACAATGAGAGTGTACAATTTGTCACAGAGTTGTAAGGCACAGAATTTTTTATTAAGCTTAGCCGTATATTCCAATGCGAGTGTTACGTTTCTATTGCATGTATTGGACATAATTATGACATATGGGACAGTTCACGCGAAAATGATAACTCGCATTTATATATAAAATGTTATATAAATGCTTCTCGTTTGAATCGCTATATCTTCCGAACGGTTAACGCTATCAACATCCTATTTTCAACACTTCATACCACACCATTTCTCTATGGCAAAATATGTTTTGGGGTCTTGCACTTGCTCCTTGCCAGTATTGCAACGTTCGATACCCCACCGGGTTCAAACCCGCCATAACTTTCTGTAGGAGTAATCAAATCGCTTCAAATTCGGTTTGTAGGTAGAGAGGTCCTATATCTATCTATTTGTTCTGTTCGTTAATTTTTATGCAATCCGTTACGGAGATACAGTTGAACAAACTACGTGCACATTTTCGCGCTCGTTTCGCGCCAATGATTTGGGCAAATTGCGCTCCGCTCAATGTATGGGGAGGCGGGGATTATTACATTGGCGCGAATCAAGCGGGAAAATGTGCACGTAGTTTATTCAACTGTATCTCCGTAACAGATGGCATAAAAATTAACGAACAGAACAAATCGATAGGTATAGGACCTCTCTACCTACATACCGAATTTGAAGCGATTTCATTACTCCTACAGAAAGTTATGGCGGGTTTGAACCCGGTGGGGTATCGAACGTTGCAATACTGGCAAGGAGCAAGTGCAAGAT
The DNA here is from genome assembly GCA_013339895.1 of Ephydatia muelleri. Classification (NCBI taxonomy): domain Eukaryota; kingdom Metazoa; phylum Porifera; class Demospongiae; order Spongillida; family Spongillidae; genus Ephydatia; species Ephydatia muelleri. The sequence continues at coordinate 2,285,547 of JABACO010000001.1, forward strand.
CCCAAAAAGTATTTTACCATAGAGAAATGGTGTGGTATGAAGTGTTGAAAATAGGATGTTGATAGCGTTTACTGTTCGGAAGATATAACAATTCAAACGAGAAGCATTTATATAACATTTTATATATAAATGCGAGTTATCATTTTTGCGTGAACTGTCCCATATGTGTTAGGTCCCTTTTTGCGGCAAGGACCTCAACTTTATCATCAAATTGTAATATGCCAGATAGGTATTATGTAATCCATTCTCCAAACTTTTAACACAACCACTCCAGGGTTAAAGTGACCAGCTCATGCCCAAGTTAACAATACATGACTCACACGTATCATAAAAGCCCAATCACCATTCAGAACAATGCAACCCTCTGTTTGTACTGAAAGCCTAATGCAATAGAGCTGTGATGTCATTCCCATACATTCCTTGCTAGCGTCCCTTCACTCCATTGTTTCTCTTTTAATGCACATAATTGTAACAGCAACACACAACTTCAAAAAAAGTGGCTAAATATATCCGAATATTCCCTTAAACATTCGCACAAGAGGATGATTTGGAGAACAAATCACTATGGTTAGCTTTGATAATATCAGAAGAAGGGGAATTAATTGGTTTAACTACATCCCTTGCAATGATTATTAAACGGAATAGCCCAATGCGAGCTAAAGTTAAGGATGGCAACATCAGTGTTCAACAGTTTGTTATGTTACCAACATACCTCCTTGCCCTCCCCCTCCTCCTCCCCTTGCTTACCAGGCAATGGAGCAACGCACTTGCAACCCATTTGCTTCCAAAGTGTTTCCCCTGGAGCTCCCTGATGGTGTGGATGGTGTCCCTCCCAAGTGAAAACCCAAACAGCAAAGGATGTGCAGTGAAGATGGACACTGAAAGAGAAAGACAACACTGCTACAATAAAAATGAACACACACCTCCAAACAGACATATTAGAGAACAATAATTATTGATAACTACTGTAAATGCGAACACTTTTGGGACCATATAAAAGTGTCCTGTTTATCAGAGGTGTCCTTATTTCAGCAGTCTGCATTTAGGGAGCTCCACTGTAGACCAAGAGAAACGTGGTAGAAGGATACTGTGCATGGATGCATATCAATGTGTGCTCTACAATAAAGGCAGGCCCCATACAAAGAGGGAGTGACTTGAGTCAATAAGTAAAGTCAAACTCATTCGAATGTTTGGATTTTCTGCTGAGCATTGCAGCTGGTCTGATGTAAAATAAAAAACTTCACACAAAGTTTACGTATATACAGAGTCCATTCACAGATCACATCACAAGAGACATAGTGGTCTTGCCCTAATGCAATCCCCAGGAAAGGAGCTTAACCGTCTTTAAAAGCGACACAGTAACAAGAATGAAATTAAAGTCACATCAACAAACCGATTTGTTGTTGTTCAATGCCCATTTCCAAGAGCTCATTCAACCTTCTCTCAATCTGCACACACAGACAGGTGAGTTGAATGCAAGAATACAGAACACAGCAATGACACTCACCAGTTGTCTGTCTTCCATTAGCAGGTACGAGTGTTCCGACACGATCTTCTTCAAAGCGTTCCCGCCAAAACCCCGCTCCTCCAGCAACTCCAACACTCGACGCATGTGGGTCACATTCACATCCCATAGTGGTGGAAACAACGGTAGCAAGATGGCGGCCCATTCCTCCGAGAACCCAGCCTCCAAGAGCCTCTCCACGCGCTCCTCCACGTCCGACAGCGTGCAGCACAGTAACAGCACCTCACGCTGATTCGTAACGTCGCTGTCCAACTCTAATTGCAGCCTTCCTTTCAGATATTGTCGTACTTTCTCGCTCTCTTGAGTACCACCACTGACTTGGCTCGACTGTTGCGAAGGAGAATTCTGCTTCTGGCGTTGCTTTTTGCTGGTCGAAATTTCACTATTTCCTCCTCTGCCGCTCCCTATTTGCTTGTCTAGTGGCGTTTCCTTTTCAGCAGCTGCTGGTCTTCTCTCGACGCGATAAAAGTGCTCCGGTTTGAGTGCCGCGTTGCTGCTGCTGCACAGAAACGAGGGAGGAGTGTGTGCGGTGGGGAGGAGCAACGCACCATGCTTCCTGCACTGCAAAGACGCAAGGACGTCTGCAGCTGCCCTGCACAGAACACGCCACCGACCTCGACCTCCGTAGACCACAGTTGCCATTTCTACACGTGCGCGTTAAGGGGTTAATTTTACAAGTGCTCAACAATTGTATAGGCATATCTGGTTATATGAATATGCAAACTTAGGAATGTCACAAAGTTATCCGTCTTTCATATTTACAACATTATTAGACTAACCGTATTATTTACAACGTATGCGCGAAAGGGAGCATTTAACAGTACGCGCAATAGAAATGTAACGCTTGCGTTGAAATGGATGGCTAATTACAAATACAGAGAATACTCCGATTCTCAGTGCGTAAGAAGCAATGTGTAGAGGACATTTCAGACTTAAAGAACATGCGTTAGGTCCATAACAATACAGTAAAAATGTACTAATTTTTGATTCATGTATATGGACGTACTGATAGCGTCTACAACTTTACAGGAGGGATTTCGTTTTTCATGTGTAGTTCAGTAATAATTAGCATTTTCAATGGTTTTTGTTAGAAAATGAATCAAGTTTAGCAGTTGATAACCTGAAGCAAAATGATATACATGCAATACAGGTGCACAGGAAAAAAACGCGTCGAATCACTTTATGATTTTCAAATGATTTGTCACTTACATTATGTTACAGAATGTTTACATTATGTAACATAATGTAAACATTCTGTAACAGAATGTAAATGACAAATCATTTGAAAATCATAAAGTGATTCGACGCGTTTTTTTTCCTTGTGACAATAAAAGTACAGAGGCTTTGTGCTCGATTCATTGCACAAAGTTTGAAGTTAAATTGCGAGTGACATGAGATTTAAATACAGTTTCAATCAACTTCTCAATATATGTCACAGCCTGCCTTGTGACCTTCTAGATTGCCAAACATGTAGTTTGTGGCTTTCCTAAAGTGTCTCAGGGTTTATAGAGTCCGTTGCTTCTGGTATTATTTGCTGCTTTGGAAGTACATCATTTGGTAATTTGTATGTGCTCTTGTGTACAAGGCGTGCAACCACTCTTGAACATAAGAAGTATTGCTTCTGTTTTCTCTGCATGATCAAATACCACCTCTGGTTCAGCCATCTTCAAGTGTTTAGGAAACACGAGCATCTACCAGCTGACTCGGCATCGCAAGTTACGTATACCATAAACCAATAACGAAAACGCTGTACCCTGGTTGATAACTGACGTCTTGTCTATCGCTGCCTTTGTTTCGTTGCACTTTGTAGAATAGAAAGCGCTACTATGCACAGCGAGCCCGTTTGATAATCTCATTCTTGTCATATAAGATTGTACAACCACATTGGACAATCCATAGCAACCGTCACAAATCTCCCCCCCCCCCCCCGAAAAAACAATTTTTAAAATATTGATATACTAGGCTATGTCGACCTCTAAATGTTATTGTTTTTTAAAACATATGATACTAGGCTAATATTAAAGTAGAGATTCAATGCTCATGAACTTCAGTTTTTTAATTGAATTTAATTTCAATGTGGCATACGGTTTCCAACAGGTCGTCTCTATGAAATTGTTAACACCATTTGATAGAGACGACCCGTTGGAAACCTTATGCCACATTGAAATTAAAAATAATAATAAATAGGTGCTTTTCTAAGTGTATAAATAATCTCTGTCTTTACTGGTGAGTAGCCCTGATGAGTACAGCTTATCAGCAATGATGGGACAAGGTGTAACAGTAATCTTGGACTGCAATTTGTCATAATAGTATCTAAGGTTAACCAAAAGGTCATCTGTATCTAGTGGTTTTAACCATATTTGTTTTTCCGAATTAGGTTCATGCTGCCCCATGTTGCAAGTGAAAGCATTGCCATCAATCATAGCATAATGTTCTTTATCCAGGTGTGAGTATTATAGGCAAGTACTTGCAAATGTTTCAGAACTATTTGGACCAACTCTTTGAACCTTACTGCAGATGGAAGTCAAAAGTTCTCTGTGTCTATGTACATATGTATAGGGAACGTTTTATACGAAAATGGGTCTTGTGGATTTTATTTTATAACATAAAATGATATTATGGAACGTTCTATACGAAAATAGGTCTTGTGGATTTTATTTTATAAAGGAGTGTCCAAATCGATTTGAAATAAGTACCCATGTAGGAGGGTCCTACCGCTATTGATAATTTTTGCTTTATCCGTTATGGAGATACAAGTGTGCAAAGAAATTTGCATATTTCCCGGGCGTTACGCGCCATTAACTTATTACGACTGGCTTCGAGGGCGTCCTCGTAATACGTTAATGGCGCGTAACGCCCGGGAAATATGCAATTTCTTTGCACACTCTCCATAACGGATAAAGCAAAAATTAACGAACAGTACAAATCAATAGCGGTAGGACCCTTCTACATGGGTATCTATTTTGAACCGATTTGGACACTCCTACCTGAAGATGTGGCCGTTTTGAACCCTACGGGGTATCGGACCTTGAAACGTCAGTACCCGCATGTAAAAGACACCAAAATGGATTTTCACATATAGTAATGGTGTGGTATGTTGTGTTAAAAATAGGAACCCGATAGCGTTAATATTTCGAAAGACAATATTCCATAAATACATGCTGGTATCATGAATAAAATGGGACAGCCGTTCACGAGAAAATTGCACCACTGGAACGTTCTATACGAAAATGGATTTCATTTTATAACATAAAATTTAAATCGTTATATCTTCCGTCATATTAACGCTAACGGGTTCCTATTTTTAACACAACATACCACACCATTACTATATGTGAAAATCCATTTTGGTGTCTTACACATGCGGGGTACCGACGTTACAAGGTCCGATACCCCGTAGGGTTCAAAACGACCACATCTTCAGGTAGGAGTGTCCAAATCGGTTCAAAATAGGTATCTATGTAGAAGGGTCCTACCGCTATTGATTTGTTCTGTTCGTTAATTTTTGCTTTATCCGTTATGGAGATACAAGTGTGCAAAGTAATTGCATATTTCCCGGGCGTTACGCGCCATTAACATATTACGACTGGCTTCGAGGACGTCCTCGTAATACGTTAATGGCGCGTATAGCCCGGGAAATATGCAATTACTTTGCACACTTGTATCTCCATAACGGATAAAGAAAAAATTAACGAACAGAACAAATCAATAGCGGTAGGACCCTTCTACATAGGTACCTATTTTGAACCGATTTGGACACTCCTACCTGAAGATGTGGCCGTTTTGAACCCTACGGGGTATCGGACCTTGTAACGTCGGTACCCCGCTAGTGTAAGACACCAAAATGGATTTTCACATATAGTAATGGTGTGGTATGTTGTGTTAAAAATAGGAACCCGTTAGCGTTAATATGACGGAAGATATATCGATGTAAATTGTATGTTATAAAATGAAATCCACAAGACCCATTTTCGTATAGAACGTTCCACCACTCATAATATGGGTCAGTTTCCGAGAAAACTTCCTATGTTTTATAACATTATAAAATAGTCGTGTTATAAAAATGCTTCTTGTTTGAATCTGTATATCTCCAGAACGCTAAACGATATTGACGTCCTATTTTCAACAGTTCATACCACACCATTTGTCTATGGTAAAATACATTTTGGAGTCTTTCACTTGCTCCATACCAGTATTGCAATCTTCGATACCCGACCAGGTTCAAACCCGCCATAACTTTAGGTAGGAGTAATCAAATCGCTTCAAATTCGGTTTGTAGATAGAGAGGTCCTATACCTTTCGATTTGTTCTGTTCGTTAATTTTTATCTCATCCGTTACGGAGATACAGCTGTACAAAGTAAGTACAAATTTCCCGCTCGAATCGCGCCGTTAAACGTGCGCGAACCGCTTCCATTCACCGAAGTACATGAATATTCAACTACATCCTGTGGGCTGGACAATGTTATCACGTGATTTATTGCGAATTACGTAGCTTGGGAACCTGAATTGTATTTTGGCTTCGTGACACGTGAATCGTCGAACGGTGAATGCTGTCGACTTCCTATTTTCACCACATGATGCCACACCATCTCTCTATGTTAAAATTCATAATTGTCTCTTAGATCCACTTCCTGTGGAAAATACAGGAGTTGTTACCTACAGCCATGTGTGGTACTTAAAAGTATCCAGTTCGATAAGATATTCGTTTTCAAAGTTAAAGCACATTTCCAGCTAGTTTCCACCATTCTTTGTTCGAAACCGGTGTGGGATTCCACATCTCAATGAGTCTTAATGAATGCACTGAATGTTATTTTTAATATGCACGCATAAATGCTGTTACACAGTTACACATCGAGAGCGTTGCTGAGCATGCAAGACGTTAGTCAGACTTTATGAAAGATGTGGTCACAGGCGGGCGGGACTAATAAAAGATTAGATTCAGAATCCATTAGCTAGGCCTAGCTAGGTGCTGAAGCAATTTTCGCTCCGCAGGGTAACGTGTGCAGAACCAACACTTTCCATTGTCCCATTCTCGCTACTTCTAACTGAGTAAACGTCTTCCGCGAAACTTTCAGGCTACGCGCCTATCGTCTGCAATATTTGCATGCAGTCTCTCGAGCATGGTAGCCGAATACAGTATTAGTTGTATTACTGACTACATGCGGATTGCCGTAATATTATATAGATGTGCAACCAAGAGAAAGGAGGCACACAACCAATTTACTAAAGGCCAATTTGCGTACGCTTTCACGTGATTTTCCGCGTGTTATGGACGGTATGGAAGTACTCGACGCGAGCGACGGAGAGCTCGCCCCGCACACTGACGATGACGTGCAAGAATCGGAGCGGATTGGAGAGGTTGGAGAAAATGAAAGTGAAACCAGCGTCTGTATGGGTGTGGACGATTTTTGCAGTGATGGTGGTCGTAGCTCTGGCTGTATGGATGCAAGAGGTGGCGAACGTGATGCCGGTGGTGATGGGGGTAGCAGTGATGGCGACGATAGTGATCGCGGTGATGGAGATAGCAGTGATTGTAGCCAAGATTGGGGTACATGTAGCAGTAATGGTGACGAAAGTGATCGTGGTGATAGGTGTACCAGTGATGGTGATATGTGTAGCTGTGATGGCAATGAAAGTGATAGTGGTGATAGTGGTGATGGGGGGGGTGGCCAAAGTAAGCAATGTACTCAGGATGCTGCAAACACAGCTGTCTAATGAAGTATCATGACTTGGCCCAAATCAGAGCACATTCCTTAGCTGCATTGAACAAGAAAACCAGAAAGGCTGTTGTTCTTGGAATGCTGGCTCTAGTTCAAGACAACTTGGTTCTCGAAATGTATACCATTATCGCCTTGACTGGTCTACCCCCATATGCATGAAGGCCTTCTGTGCTGTCGTTAATATCACTTACCGTACACTACAGCAATGGAAGCAGGGATGTGCTCTGGCTCAGACATTGTCCCAAATGCCCATGGCAACAGTGGCAGGGCACCCCACCATGCCCTGTCTCAATTGGATAAGCTGACAGTGGTCAAGTTTATCAAGAACTATGCTGCAGTTCACGCCCTACCTGACCCCGGTCGACTGCAGGGCAAAACCAGGGACTTTGTGCTGGGAGGGATCAAACACAGTCTGGAGAATGAGGGACAAGTGGCCCTTCCTGTGGTATGCTTGAATCATTAATCATTAGTATTCATATTTTTTATGTTTTTGTTTGTGGTCAGAGCATGTACGAGGTGAGAGGGGACCACATTTACAGTGTAGATGCACCTCAAAAGGCGCGATTGAGTCTTGCTCGTGGGGTATGTGGTGGAATAACTTGCTCATGTAGTCACATGTACTATTTGCTTTAGGAAGCAGGCCTGTTTGCGTGCATGAACTTTTTTGTTATGGAAGGGTGTACTCCACTTTCGAAGGACCACATAACCAACCTCTTAGTGATGGCAGGAGGAAAAATAGTGTCAAATCCACAAGTATGCTAATTACAGCTGAGTAATAATACAACTAACCATTAATAAACTAACTGGAACCACAGTCATGTTTGGTGGTATGTGACACAACACCCCCATCAGAAGGGCTTGTGGATGCCGCTGTTGTTGTTAGCAGTTGGGTGATGGATTCACTCTCAAATCATACGTGAGTACTTCGCTCCATCACATTTGACCTGTTATGTGATCTTGTGTGTTTGTATCGTACATGTACATGTAACATGCTTCATAACAGGTTGCTTTCAGTCAGCAAATATAGTGTGACTTCTGTTCAGTGAGACCGCCAGTGTTGTAGTTTTGTAAACCCTATACATGTTGTATGTTCAGAGCCACCTCTTGCTATTCTGCTTATATGCTGTCTGTGTATAATGTGATTGATATTGATATTATCGTTGTGAAATGACTGGACTGGTCTAATTGTACTGCAGATGGAATGGTGATGTCCTCCATCTGCTGCTGTGACACGGGTCTGGGAATGAAAATGGTGCTTCATCGACGCATCCCACACAATCACAAGTAACACACATGTACTATGACCTTCCAGGACACAACTATTACCTAGGGCAACCAGCAAAATGATGTCACAGCTGTATTTGCACAAAGGTGCATGCAGCGTAACATATATATTTGCAGATCAGCCCATACACCATGTAGCAAAGTGTGGATTTTTTACCTCTTCGCAAATACATGTTGTTCACTTGCATGGAAGAGAGGTTTTTCAGCACATACATGTACATATGCTGGGTGCATGGGGCAATGGTCTTGCCACACAACCAAATTCATGACATTGTGCCTTTGTTACTTGTACAAACATCAAAATTAAGATAGGATCAGAGAGAGGGTTATTTGCAGGTGTCACACACACACACACACAACACACACACACACACACACACACACACACATGTATGTATGCTGGTGCATGGGGCAAAGGTCTTGCCACACAACCAAATTCATGACATTGTGCCTTTGTTACTTGTACAAACATCCAAATTATAAGATAGGATCAGAGGGAGGTTATTTGCAGGTGTCACACACACACACACAACACACACACACAACACACACAACACACACACACACTCACACAGCATGTCTCAGCTTATGAAGTGGGAAGCTGAAATCCCATCGCAAACATGATTGTTTTGTTCAGATTACACAGTGACAGAAACAAAGAAACATGAGTTCAATGACATTAAGTCTTATGAGCTTGGAGGTGATTGAAGCAATGGCTGCATTCTACCAACTGGCATCATAAATTGCTGCTTCTTCATCCTGTCCAGTTCTTGCAGAACTATATAGCCATCCTTTCTAGGTGCAGCCAGTCTGTACATGAATGCTTTTAAATTACTAATCCCTTAACTATTAATTGTAATCAGCAGAAGGGGGGGGGGGGGGGGGGGGGGGGGGGGGGCAGACAGGAAGGATTGAATAGGCAGCAATGGTAACATTTGTCAGTAACACTCATGGTTTCCAGCCATGCAGTTGCTACCAATTTATAGGATGCACACCATTAAATACTTCTTATAACATCTGAACCATTGGTTTACATGTGCCATGTCACTTACCGTTCTGTCAATTGGTCAACACCATTTAATAAACCTACATGGCATGCCATTTAATGGTACGAAAGGAAGACTTACTTTTGCCCATCCCCAATATATTCCAATTAACCACTCCCTGTTGCAGTAAATCCCTGAATATGTAACAATAATACTGCAGCAATGCAAGTACAACATCGTAACACAAATTTCATGAATCCCTTAATTTGATTTGGCTGTACAGACACTCAATATTTTGGCACATACAAAGTATTCCATGTGTACCTTTGGCGAACCCATCGGGGTGTTGTGAGATGCTTTGCTGGCATGAGGAGATAACCATGACTACCATTCCACACACCTGTGCTGCCTGCACATAATCTGTAGGCTTTGTATAAACAGCGTGTCATCTGTGTCTATCTGATGCCCCTCCACAGATTCGTAGGTCTGAGCAAGGTTGCCCATGGCAACCTTTAGGTAGGTGTTAGCAGGTTCAGACTCACTAAGAGCACAGAACCAATGAACTGTCTTCTCTGGTGGTGGACAGGAAAGGGGAGTGGTCAGATAAGATGTGGCACGTGGGCGTGGTCACACTGACCTGTAGAACTCTTCAATCTGGTGGACTGCTCCATATGTAAGGCCAGACCTAGTAGGTGGTGTTCAAGAGACACCAGGTAATCCTATAGGAGAGAGAGGGGGGGGAGGTACGGACTTAGTAGCCCTCCTTTGTTCCTTCTCTTTTCCCTCCCCCTCCCCAATAGTTTGCCCCTTCCCTACCCACTCCTCTCACCCACACCCACCTTAGTGGCCACCAGGGGACCACTCTTAATGGTTTGAACTGGACTATGTCCTGGGACACACTACGATTTGCCCTCAATGTTCTCATCTCCTGAGGTAGAAGGGTGGTCACATGAAAGCAGAGGCATGGTAACATGAATGAAGTGGTGGTCACATGACAGAACAGGAGGTAACATGGCAGGATCACATGGTCATGCAGTTACAACAGACAGGTTGATGTGAGAGCAGTCAGTCACATGATCATGTGTATACAGACTGTGGTGGTGTGATGAGTGCACATGTGTTGGTATGGTAAGTGCATATGTGATGCTATGATGAGTGCACATGTGATGGTGTGATATACTCAACTGTTCCTGAGAGAAATACCACAAATATGTGATGTCTCTTTTTATTACCTAAGGAAGGGAATGCACGAGAGGGGTGTGGCTTTGGGGGAGGGGCTTAGCACCTTGTGAGCTGCTATTCTGGAAAGAAACCTTTGGAATTCAGACATAGTGGCGTCCAATGAGATGGGAGGCTTGAGAGGAGGCACCACCCTCTTGGGGGGCAGTGTCCAGAAGCACCTCGTAAAGCCACTGGATGTCCCCCTGGGAACGATGGACCTCAACAGGGGAGTGGCTGAACTGAGTGAGGTTGGTCTGGGATTAAGTGGGGAGTAGTGCAATAATTAGAGTAACACGAGATGTGTAAATGCACAAAATATTTAATGAAATAATAGTGGTAGTAACAGTGATGTGGGAGGATGACACATGATGATGAGGTGGTAATGTGGTGATGTAATGAGGTGATGAGGTGGACCAGTACACACCTTGGAGATGATCTTGAAGGGGGTGAGGGGGCTGTGAGTTACATTGACCTGTAAGATTTCCTCACCCTGTCAGGGGACAGCCTTCTTGTCTCCTCTCAGGATGAGGGCGGGATCAGGGAGGAGGTGCTGCCCCAAGGCCTGGGAGGACTAGGGGAGGGGCTTCTCCCCTTGGCAACGGATGGGGTGATTTCAAAGGGTGCCTTCTTGGGGGAGGAGGGGGGGGAGTGGAGGAAGAGGAGGAAGGGGAGGGGCCTAATGGGGTTGAGGTACACACTTCGGAGTGTGCATCTAACTCTTGTATCCTGGGGAGGAGGAAGGGAGGGAGGGAAAGGTCAGGTCACATGACAAAGTGGTTACTTGTGTAGGTCACTTGCCATGACATTGCTGTGTAATGCATGCCCTCCCATCCTTAGTCTGTTGACAGATGAGCAGGTGTCATGGCAACCATGTCAGTCAACACACATGTTTTGTTCCCACAGACACATAAATCACCACAGAGCAACTATGGTGATAACATGCATCAACACACCACCTGACCCGTCACCTGCAACACCACCTGACCCGTTACCTGCAACACCACCTGACCCGTCACCTGCAACACCACCTGACCCGTCACCTGCAACACCACCTGACCCATCACCTGTGACACCACCTGACCCGTCACCTGTGACACCACATGACCCGTCACCTGCAACACCACCTGACCCGTCACCTGCAACACCACCTGACCCGTCACCTGCAACACCACCTGACCCGTCACCTGTGACACCACCTGACCCGTCACCTGTGACAGGAGGCGTTTTGTGTTTTTTCTTCCTGTGCAGGGACAGGGCAGGATAGCTGGCATAATCGTTGCCACATGCTGTGCACAGTACAACAAACTGATTTCCAACAGGTGTCCCTCCCCTACAGCTCCCAGCAGAGGGGAACCTTTTACTTCAGGACAGCCTGCAAGGTCCATGTTTTTGGAGTGTGCTGTGAGCCATTGTGTCCTCAGGTGTTCTTCCTGATAGACGAGGCAGAGCATGTGGGCAAGGGGGCCGTGGTGGTGGTCAGCCTGGTGCATGCCTTTTTCCACCTGCATGGACTGGGAGAGAGGAGAGTAACCCTACAGGCTGACAATTGTACAGGGGGCAGAACAAAAACACCACCATGCTGTGGTACATGGCTTGGAGAGTGATAACTGGTCTGCATGACAGGATTAAATGCTACCTGGACATACCAAGTTTTGGCCGGACTCCTATTTTGGCCTCTTAAAGAAGCACTACAGACGACAGGACCACATAGACAATATGGCCGACCTTGTCAAGTGTGTATACAAGTGTGGCCAGGATGTTGAATGCGTGCCACAACTGTACCAAAACTGGCAGTACTATGAGTGGAACGTCTTCTTGGGCCAGTGGTTTCAGCCTCTGAGTGCATTTGGGCATTCCCATACATTTGAATTTGACAGGGAGCACCCCGGTGTAATGGAGATAAGGGTCATGTCATCAGTCACAAATTCCACCAAGATCGACATGCTCAGACCTGGTGTGAAAGTGTAAGACATGCCACCTATTATAAAGCCAAAAGGGTTGTCCCTCCAGCGGTCCCAGTACCTGTTTGAAAAAGTGACCATGACCCAACCAAGAGTGATAATGTGTGTCCCAGCCCCCAGGGGATCACTGAGGCCAGCTCTGCTGTTGGCACCTCTCTGCAGTCAGGTGCCTGGATCTTCAGTTGCTATCCCTAACCCTCCCACTGATGGGGAGATCCATGTCCTCCTGCCTGAGGCTGAGGATGCAGGTGCAGACAACGGTAAACACTTGCAATGATGGGCCAGGTCTGGTGGTTCTGCTGTGTGGGGATGGCTTGATTGGCCTCATTGGCCCCTTGAATTTTAGTAGGGGGTTGCTGGACCCAGCAGGTACTGTATGTACGTCCATTTGCAGTGAGGTCCACTGGTCAGTATAGTGTTAGATGGGAGGGGGCATGTGTGGCTTTCCTTGGTACATGCGAGTCAACAGCAACCCTGAATTTGTGGGTGCTGCCAACCCCATTTGCAGTGAGAAAGCTGGTAGCTCCACTAGTATTGTGGAGGGTGACCCCATTGGTTAGCTGGTGGTTCGTGATATAGGCAGGTGGTTCCATAGGTACTGCGAGTGGGCTGGTGGCTCTGCATGGCGTTGGATGGTTATGCGGGGCTGCTGTCTGGCCTTGCAATGTGAAGCTTTGAAGGAGTTGGCTCATAAACTTAACATCTATGGTTGGCTAGCTCCTTAAGTGGGGGTGGGGCTGGTGGCTCCTTAATGACATAGGGGCTGCTTACTCCCTACAACCAGCATCGTCAGTGGGACAATCGCCGTCACTACCGTTCTCAATCGCCCCACCCTCGTCGAATGTATCTTGAATATCGATCGTCGTATTCGTACAGCTCAAACTTGTCCGCCGATTGAAGCTCTACGTTCTCGTCTTCATTCGTTAGATAAGTCGCCATATCGTTTATCTACACCGAAGAACAACGAATAACAACGGTGACAGGGATGACAGATTACTTACCCAAGCGCAGTACATAGGTGTGGCCAGCTATAAGTCTCAGCCCACAGGAAGTAGTTGAATATTCATGTACTTCGGTGAATGGAAGCGGTTCACGCTCGTACAACGGCGCGATTCGAGCGGGAAATTTGTACTTACTTTGTACAGCTGTATCTCCGTAACGGATGAGATAAAAATTAACGAACAGAACAAATCGAAAGATATAGGACCTCTCTATCCACAAACCGAATTTGAAGCGATTTGATTACTCCTACCTAAAGTTATGGCGGGTTTGAACCTGGTCGGGTATCGAAGATTGCAATACTGGTATGGAGCAAGTGAAAGACTCCAAAATGTATTTTACCATAGATAAATGGTGTGGTATGAACTGTTGAAAATAGGACGTCAATAGCGTTTAGCGTTCTGGAGATATAGCGATTCAAACAAGAAGCATTTTTATAACACGACTATTTTATAATGTTATAAAACATAGGAAGTTTTCTCGGAAACTGACCCATATATTATAAAAATGTTATAAAAATGCATCACGTTTGCATCGCTATAACTTCCCAACGATTAACGCTATCGACATCCTATTTTCACCACTTCATACTACACCATTTCTCTACAGTAAAATGCATTTTGGAGTCTTGGACTATATCCGTGCCGACGTTCTTACGTGCGATACCCCCTGGGGTTCAAAACTACCATATCTTCGTGTAGGAGTAATCAAATCGCTTCAAATTTGGTTTGTAGGTGGAGAGGTCCTATATCTATCTATTTGTTCTGTTCGTTAATTTTTATGCAATCCGTTACGGAGATACAGTTGAACAAACTACGTGCACATTTTTGCGCTCGTTTCGCGCCAATGATTTGGGCAAATTGCGCTCCGCTCAATGTATGGGGAGGCGGGGATTATTACATTGGCGCGAATCAAGCGGGAAAACGTGCACGTAGTTTATTCAACTGTATCTCCGTAACAGATGGCATAAAAATTAACGAACAGAACAAATCGATAGGTATAGACCTCTCTACCTACATACCGAATTTGAAGCGATTTGACCGCTCCTACACGAAGATATGGTAGTTTTGAACCCCAGGGGGTATCGCACGTAGGAACGTCGGCACGGATATAGTCCAAGACTCCAAAATGCATTTTACTGTAGAGAAATGGTGTAGTATGAAGTGGTGAAAATAGGATGTTGATAGCGTTAATCGTTGGGAAGTTATAGCGATGCAAACGTGATGCATTTTTATAACATTTTTATAATATATGAGTGGTGCAATTTTCTCGTGAACTGTCCCAAATACATACTTGTATAAGCACCGTAACATCTATTTTGGCCTTAGACCCGTGGCCAGGGTAGCCCTGGCCACAGACCTGGTTAGGTTCAGGTTTAAGCGACCATAAATGTCAGCTGTTGCCTTTGATTTTGACACACTGTTGCTTACAGCAAGTAGAGAGGCTAGGCGGGAAAATGTCTCTTGGGCCTCCACCCCCCAATTCCCATACGTTTCTACAGCCAATGGAACACAGGCCCACCCCAGCTCAGTGCACTTAGCCCCCCTTTCCTATATGAAGAATGACGTAATGCATGCTGTAATCTATGCAGCGTTCTGCATGTTACCGTCCTTGGATTTGCAATATTGCGCATCGTTCTAGCCAAGCGGGGTCTATATCGATCTAATTAAATCCTCCTACATCTGTATCAACGAAATATTTTATCGCGCGATCGATCGAATGGTGCGTGTGAGCAGGAATTGAGGTAAGCGATCAAAAGACGTGAATGGATGGATCTCAGATTCTTTTCCTCAGAAAACAGATAGCTATAGAGCTAAAAATACTAATATTATAGTAAAACATACATGAGTCGTTTATAGACCGACCTCGGCTGTAGCTGGTACATGGCCAGTGCACGCTTCGGTCACAAATTCACAAACGCTTTGCGTCACGATTTTAATTACTGAGCAGTAGGAACCATAGAATTGAGAAGAATGAAGAGTTTTCTCGTCGCTATCCATGCAGGCTCTAGTAATCCGGATATCGCGTGATGGCGGATATAACTGTGAATTTCATGCTAAATAAA